>OX422209.1:576362711-576695211 GCA_949130495.1 Sambucus nigra
TAAACCCCAAAAATTACTCTTTCCTCTTTATCTTCCCAAAGAGCTCCCTCTTGTTTACCCTCTCTCTAACCTTCTATGCTTCTTTGTAACTTGTTTCTTCGTTCCTTTCTTCCAAGCCTTCAACCCTTTTAGGTATCCTCTTTGTCTCGTTATCTCAATCCTTCTTTTTATTACAGTTTTTCTAGATTTACTGCATTTTACTTTTTTGGTGAAATTTCCCATTTTTCGATGAGCTTTTATCTTTTCGGCGAAGCTTAAGGCTTTTCTTAGGTAAGGTCAACCCCGTTTTTAGGACGTCCTAGGTGGTAGATGTTGTCTTGATAGATTTTTAGGGTTTTTTAAGTTTTTCCAAGCATTTTCAGGCAAGCTCGAGTCATCTTCTCCGGTGAGTTTCAAACTGTTCTTGACAGACAAAGCCTTTCAACTTCTTGTTTAATCTTCAATCAACCTTAGTCAATGTTATAAACTATTTGTCCCTTTTTCTAAATTTTTAACTCAATTCAAACCTCGGAGTTTGATGTTAAGACATCTTTATAAGTTAGACTAGTAATTTCCCAGTGTTAGAGGTAATTGCTTCAAACATATTAGGAGGATATTGTTTAAATAGGCTAAGATCCGTAAGGCCTAAGAGTTTCCCCTTCATCCTATTTATCCTCCTCCTTGGTTGTCTACCCTCAAGCCTCTGGGATCTGCGATCCCGCAATCATCGAACCAAGTGATCCCAGTCTATGTCGTCCTCAACATATAAGGCGGTCGAGAATGTGTATTCGTTTGAGGAAGCCATGGCCTATTATGCATCCCATACTGAGGGTTCTGATGTAGATGGGGCCACTTTTTGTGTCTCTTCATCTCAGAGAGCTAAAACTTCAAATCAATCGGACTGTGTTCAGATTCTTGAGCCTAATGTGGCAATTCTACCCCCCATGGATGCAATTCCTCTATTAGATGCAACTGGGGCCGATTTTTTAGAAAGGTTTCCAAGTGGTTACACAGGTAATCCTCATACTCAAATTGATCCTCAAGTCGAGGCTCAAGAAAGTAGTGGTGAGGAGAGTGAGGTTGACACATTAGTGGCTGAGGAGGATGAGATCACGGTGTCTAAGGCCAACCTCTTGGTCTAGAGGAATTTATATGGGATAGGTTCCTCTATTTCCATTAGAAAACCTGACAAGGATGAGAGAGCATTTCATGAACGAGAAGGCAAAATTTGTGTCTACGAGAAAATGTTTAATATCGGATTTTGACTTCCCATCTATCATACCATTCGGGCCATTTTGGCCCATCTCAGGCTTGCACCCTCTTAGATTTCTCTAAATTCCTAGAGGGTGATCCTTGGTTCTATCATACTTTGGAGGACAGTTCACCAAATTGACATTCCACTAAACATTTTCCTTGCCTATTATACACTATCATCCCCAAATACCCAACCTGGCTACAACCACCTCGTAGCCAAGAAATCTGAGAAGATACTTCCAACCATAACTGGAAACCTATCTAAGTTTTGTTTATGGGGGCTTAGGAGTTCATCCCCACCCAAGCTAATAGGACCTCTGAGCCTAGGACCCCTCTGAAGTGGGGCAAGGTCTCAGCGTCGGCCAAAATAGACCCAGGTTTGAACCCTGAGGCTTATGATAAGGTCAATTAGATCTGAGGAATGGGTGACAAAGGTCGTCTATCTATGTTTGAGCATCTGATGACTCTATCTACCTAGCTTATACAGGTCTAGATATTGGCCCTTTGGAGGAGTTGTGTAAGTGATAAATTTTGCCATGTGTAGCGTCGTATTTCTCAGGTATTTGTAATTAACTTCCCAAGTCTATTATTTTGTAGGTCGTTCGAAAGTCATCTCTGATACTCTTTGAGAAATGGTGGATCCAAACTTAAGTAAGTACGCGGGCAATCGTGGGCAAAGGAAGGAACCCCTTTCCCCTCCATCAACCAAAAAATCATTTGTACGCAGCCCCAGCCGAGGTGATGAAGCTATGAATAAGAAGAGGGTCCGAGTTGATGAAACTACTATAACTCGTCCTTCAAAGCATGGTCATAAACACCAAGCCATTCCCATATCGTCTGAAAACATCCTTGCTGCTAGGCTATCGCAATTTAAGATTTTCTAAGATAACGTCATCGGCCATAGCATACATGCCATTAATGCCAACGTCTGTATTATTCTGAGGCCGCTAAGCGTTTCCGTCAGTCGATGGATATTGCGTTGTTGACCAAGTTTTCCATCCACAGATATGTCCAGGTATATTTTTAGGAATTTTCAAAGTGATATCTCTTCTTTGATGAAACCTCGTACTAACTTGTCTTCCCATATTTTGTAGGGTATAGTCTCCTTGCACGGGTTGGGAGACTAGATCAGTAAGATGATGCCCTTGATTCAAAAGGGAAGAAATGTTGTCACAATGGAGAGTAACCGCCGAACTGAGCTGCAGACTACTAAATCGGCCCTGTAAGAGGGAAACAACAAAAAATAATAATCTGATGATGAGTCATGCCAATTCTCTGAAGACCCTAGCTAAAAAAGTCAATCAGAAATTGATGTTTCTATTAAGGCTGCTAGGGCACAAGCCATAGCTTAATTCAAAGACTCTGAAGAGTTTTTCGAGCTTGGTTTTAAGTATCTTGAGAGGGGCATCAAAATTGTCGACCGGTGGGATGTCCTTAAACATGTCGAGACTGGGGATCTTTCCCCTGATGACTTCTCAGATCTCAACCTTAGTGATACGCATTTGCAGACGGCCTTAGCCGAGGCTGAGGATCCCACTGCTGTCACAAAGACTAATCTTCCTGAGGTCATAGAGATGAATGTGAACACGACCTACCTTGGTCTTGGTGATGATGGTGCCGAGATAATAAACACTGGGACTGAGGTGGAAACTCAAGTAGATTGTGTTGATCGACTCCATCTGGCGGTGATGGCGTTATGAAGCTTATGTGTAACTCTTTTCATCTTCCTTTTTAATGTAACCTTTTGATGTAAGGTGACTCTCGGCCTTTCACGGCCTTTAACTTTTGTTGCTATTAGTTAATAGTTAATGGAATTGGAATTTTCAGGCCATATCTCTGCTTTTATAGACTTTTTTATGCTTTCTTTTATAAACTAATGATGTCTAATAATGAACCACATTTAAGTGATTTTTAATTTCCATTCACCAAATCATGGTATTATAGCACCAGTCCTCTCTCGTCATTTGTGAGAGTATATGGATGAGTGTCGTCTCGTCCATACACTATCATCTACAGCCGAGAGAGTTAATCCACCAAACTAATGATGTTGAATAATGAACCACGATTAAGTGATTTTTCATTTGCATCCACCAACTCATGGTGTTATAACATAAGTCATGTCTCGTCATTTTTTAGAATGTATGGATGAGTGTCGTCTCGTCCATACACTGTCGTGTACAACCGAGAGAGCTAATCCACCAAACTAATGATGTTTAATAATGAACCACAATTGGCTTTTTAATTTGCATTCATCGAATCATTGTGTTATAGCATAAGTCCTCTCTCGTCATTTTTCAGAGTGTATGGATGAGTGTCGTCTCATCATACACTGTCGTCTACAACTAAGAGAGTTAATCCACCAAACTAATGATGTTTAATAATGAACTACAATTAAGTGATTTTTAATTTTCATTCACCAAATCATGGTGTTATAGCATAAGTTCTCTCTCTTCCTTTTTAAGAATGTATGGATGAGTGTCGTCTCATCCATACAATGGTGTCTACAACAGAGAGAGTTAATCCTCCAAATTAATGATGTTTAATAATGAATGTCTTTCGATGTTATTGACAACCCATGGACTAGGTTGAACCGTTCTAGGTTATCGTATCACCGAAAGCTACTTAAGTCGACTTCACCACAAATGATATTTTGTAGCTAAAGACATGTTGACGCACACAAAGAATAATCATTCAAATAAATAGACAACATATGAGAGAACATTGATATTTTCATTGAATTTCATTCATCTAAGTCTCATACATATGTAGCATGATGGGCGTGATTTATACAGAACTATAATTTTGTCGATGAAGCGTTAATCGGCCAAGTATTCTGGTGAGTTAATTCTTGAGCCCGTGATCGACTTCTACACAACGACTGGAAAAGTGAATGGACTCTATAAAAATCCATGTTTTCTTACATTTTAAGTGTTGGCCTCAAAATTTGCTGCTAACCCTTCATATATGATAGTCCGAGAGAAAATTGGGGAAATATATCACCATTGGGATCTATTATCTCCATATGCGATTGTGATTTTTATTGTCGCAGAATATTGAAATTAGGCAGATCCTCTATTTGTTGGCGGACGATTGAGTTTTTACCAAAACCCAGTATGGAATACTAAGATCCTCCACTAAATATAATAAATGATAAAGATTTAAAAACCCAATTACTGAATACTAATTCCTCTATCATCTAAATTCTCAGGAGAGAGAAAACGTGGTCAATTAATTATGTTAAAAACACTAATTTGGATGAATTGAATTGAGGCGGCTTCTTTTGATAAAATTGTCTTTCTATTTTCCAGATACATAGATAAAATAATCAATAGAGAGAAATTTGTACTGACATTTATTTCTTTTAATTTTTTGTTACAGGTAAATGAATCATCACATCTAAAAAATTATCATGGGATTCTTGGGATTCATCTTAAACACTGAAAACTATCACACTATCAATAGATTGATACATTTGTGTGGATAAAAAATATATGATTCATACAAATGAATAAGACTATGGGAGTAACATCTTTAGGTATCAAAATTTAAGGTTTATCATTATGGCAAAAACTCAGGTATGAGAGTCAAATATGTGATATAATTCAATAATCATATTTGCCCTATTTTAAAGGATTCACACAAAACTTATGATCATGATATCTAGTGTTTTGCATATTTTCAATTAAGAATTGATCCAGCAGCTCAAGAATATAAAATCATGATTGAATAAAAAATTTATGTTCAACATATAACTGATTATATGTAGAGACAAGATAACTTAGCTTTTGATGGAGAACAATGCTTGTAACACGTTCCCACAGACGGCGCCAATCTGTTGATGACTAGAAATAGCATCTATGTTATCTTATCGGCATCAACAACAAATAAAAATGAAGGTATGAAGATGATGATTGAAGCTGAAACGATGATCACATCAAACATATAAGAGACAAAGGTTTTTAAAGTGGTTCGGCTATGAATAAAGCCTACGTCCACTGTTATTTTATTCCCAGCGGTGTACAATAGCACAATATGTTGTAGAGAGAGAGATGTGTATTTTGTGTATGGTGTCTCTTAGTTGTTAGATCGATCCCCCTCTATGATGGGGTTACAATGTATTTATAGCCTTGAGGCTGTCAATGTGAATAGACAACGTGTTTTTATATAGTAGGCATATACGTCTATATAGTAGAAATGTTCATTACGGCTCATTAAATGCGTTGTTATCTTCACATTAAATGCACAGTTATCCTTTGATCTTCCTAGCTAGTTGCTCTGCACACAAAGTTGCTCTGCACGCCTTGAGTTGCTCTGCACGGTTTGAGTTGCTCTACATACCTTGAGTTGCTCTGCACACCTTGAGCTGCTTTGCACACCTTGAGTTGCTTTGCTCACCTTGAGTTACTTGGTATGCCTTGTGTTGGTTGGTATGCCGACCAACTCTGCTCGGGTGCCGACTAAGTATAAATATTGCCACGTAGGATGACAGGTGTTCTTTTCTGACTGGTCCTAGTAGATGGAGAATTTTTGCATCAACAGAAGCCTACAATTCTCCATGCTTGATGGTTCACTGAAAGGATGGACTATTTATTCTGCAGTGTTGCTCGGTACTCGTGAAATTCTTGATCTTCCTTCTTGATTTCTTTAACATAAAGTGCACTATCTCCTGGATGGCATATGATGTAGGCTGATCGATGGTTGCTAAGCTCTCTTTTGAGGAACTCCGTGTGCTACGTATCACCCCTGGGAATTTGGATGCTGCCATGCTATAGTATGCAACTTGTATCTTGTCATAATCTTCAACTATATTGATTGGTTTTGCTAGCCGACCAACTGCCTTCTGTGCCGAGCAAATGAGTGCAAACTTCACGTGCTTGATTTTTCTGATTTATGCTCCTCTGAATAGTTTGTCGAGTAACATACTAGCTTTTGAACGCAACTTTTTAATCTGATTAGTACCAAGCTAGTGGTGGACTTCAAAACATTTTCATACAACTTTTTCTTTAATGTTGGTCAGGACAGTACTAGTAAAGATCTCAGTGATGTAGATGTTGAATTTGACTCCTGAACTTCAATAGCATGTTCATAATAACTCCTGAATATGCCTCCTGAATTTCAAAAACACAACTAACTCCTGAATATGCCTCCAGAACTTTTGAACATGCCTCCTGAACTTCAATATCAAAACTATTTCCTGAGCAAGAAAAATAACTCCTGAATGATGATTGGTTGGGGCCCCGACCATATAAGTTTGTGGAGTTGAATTTGATGCTCGACTGCATGATGTTATAAGAATGTGCCATCGAATGAACAACTATATCTGCAATAGAAGCCCCTAAGTGTGGAATATGAACTTTGAATGCTTTCTTGGCCTTGAAGTATGTTGGTCTTGCTAGAAAAATAAGGCCGAAGAAATGTTCCCTGAAATGATTCCCTGAGATCTTTGCATGTATGCATTTTCATTTTCTTGGAAATACTTTGTAAGATTCTTTCCATGTTGTTTGCTGATGAATATATATACGTAGAAGGACAAATTATCCTGTATAGGCAATGGAATTCGCTCCACCTATTGTTTAATTATAGTGACTTGTCACTCTTTGGGCCTAAGCAATGGAATGATTTTCATCCCATGTTCCTGCTTAGATGTAGTAATCATACCAGGATTACCTTGTTGCCTACACAGTGGATGCCCCGGGAGGTCACCCATTTTCTGGCCTAGTTTGGGGTGTCCCTTGAGATCACCCGTGATGACAACTTTGTTGGTTAAATTTATTGTTACCAACCAATCGGAGTTAGTGGTTATTTCCGACCAACCGGAGTTGGTGGTTGCAGATATGCCGACCAATCGGAGTTGGTGGTTTGTTGATGCCGACCAACCTTAGTTGGTTTGCTGAATATATATAGAGAAAAGAATTTTCCTGACCAACAATCCATTGGGGATAAAATATAATAAATGCTGGAGACCTCCTTGGAGCTGAACATATGATTATAAATATTTTGCCGAGCTCCATGCTGAGATAAATATAGAATTTTCACTCGAATAAATATAAAGAGTGATTCAGAAAAATAATAAAGTGTCTCGTTGATCTCTCGAGGTGAAATTGTATAATGCCGAAGAAGAAGAATATTTTTCAGAACATGAGAAAATGGCAGAGTACTTTGTTGGGCCTTAATAGAAATAAGAATTACCCCGACCAACTATTCGTTGGGGGTGAAATATAACAAATGTTGTAGTTCTCCTCGGAGCTGAACAAGTATCTTGTCGAGGCAAAATTTTGCATAATGCCGAACAAGAATAATATTTTCCAGAACATAAGAATATGGTCGAGAATATTGTCGGGCCTGAATATAAATAATAATGACCCAGACCAACTGTTTGTTTGGGGTGAAATATAATAAATGTTGCAGATCTCTTCGGAACTTAATAAGTATCTCGTCGAGCTCCATGATGATATGAATATAGAATATGAATCCCAATGGATATATAGAATAATTTTTTCTTGAGTAGATATCAGAGCAATAATAAAATCAATATTGCCTTGCTAAGGTGAAATTTCACAATGCTGAGCAATGATAATATTTTTCAGAACATAAGAATATGGCCGAGAACATTGGCGGGCCTGAATATAAATAAGAATGACCCAGACCAACTATCCGTTGTGGGTGATATATAATAACTGTTTTAGATCTCTTTGGAGCTGAATATATGATAATAAGTATCCCGTCGAGCTCCATGTCGAGATGAATATAGAATATGCATCTGAATGGATGATTCGTACTTGAGCTTAGATCAGAGCAATAATAAAATATATAATGCCTTGCTGAGGTGAAATTTAATCATGTTGAGCAATGAAAATATTTTCCAGAAGTTTAAGATTGTGGCGAGTAGCTATTTGTGCTCGAATATATATATATATATATATATATATATATATAAAGCGGAGAATTAATAAGATTTGCAGGCAATCACGATCAAATACTTAGTCTAAACTGAAAATTGTACCTATAAAAATTAATAACTTGCTCTACCATATGTGTAGGCTGAATTGATTAGTCATGAGAATAATTTACTCATCCAATCAATATATGATATGTATATGCTCGGGCAATAAAAATATCAATTTCAAAATATGAAATAATATATGTTGGTTAATATGTCGAGGTAAAATTTCCTGATGTGAAGCAATACCAGTTTCCAGAAGTTTTAAGATTTTGGTCGAGCTTTCGTCGGGATTGAATCTGGTACCTATGGAATTTCAATAAGCTGCCAGAACACCTGTTGAGGCTAAATCAAATAGTCATTGTTATGAGAATAATTATTCACCCAAACAATATGTGATGTGTATCAGCATAAGGCAATACAAATTTCAAAATACGAAATAATATGTTTTGTGCCAAATGTGTGTCATGTGAGCATATTTTTCATCAAATATGCAAGACATTTTAATTTTAAGCAAAAGACCAAATAGAAATTGGCTCGGAAAATTTATTCTAAAATAAAGCTATACTTTATTTAGCTTTAAAATTTTATTTTATTAGAGGAATGTGAGTTAAGAAATAGTAATGGGTGAATTTGTCTTTTAACACCATGGTGATGATTTTGACTTTGTCAAAATAAATAAACTGGAGAACAAAGTTACCACTCCGACCAGCAATAGCCATCGCCGACCAACGATGAGTTAACGCCGACCAACCATTAACAACAACTGATATCAAAATGTATACAGGCGACCAACAATTGCTGACTAGCAACTGTAAGTCCTCTTGTACCGACCAACTTATAAGAGGTCGGGGAGCCTTTCACCATGCACAAAACTTAGCCCCGACCAACAATTGACTTTGCCGAGCAATGATAGTCGCCCCGACCAGTGATATACAACTGTGAACTCTTCGTTCTCATTCTATACCTGCCACTGACTAGTTATATGAGGTCGGGTAACCTCCGACCTGTGTAAACTGGTGTTGACATATTGTAAAGGAGTTTTGGCATGGTCTGTTCGTCGTACAAGAATCGCCGACCAATATGTAGGAGTTGCCGACCTATAAAAATATCTCTGACCAGCACAAAGATCATACCGACCAACACATTAAAGCCACATACCTACAGTAGAGGTATCCAATCAACAGTAATATATTAGTGTTAAATGATCGCCGACCATGAGGAGTTACATGATGGGCGTGATTTATACAGAACTATAATTCTGTTGATGAAGCGTTAATCGGCCAAGTATTCTAGTGAGTTAATTCTTAAGCCCGTGATCGACTTCTACACAACGACTGGAAAAGTGAATGGACTCCATAAAAATCCTCGTTTCCTTACATTTTAAGTGTTGTCCTCAAAATATGCTACTAACCCTTCATATATGATAGTCCGAGAGAAAGTTGGGCAAAATATATCACCGTTGGGATCTATCGTCTCCATATAAGATTGTGATTCTCATTGTCGTAGAATATTGAAATTAGGCATATCCTCTATTTGTTGGCTGACGATTGAGTTTTTACCAAAACCCAGTATGGAATACTAAGATCCTCCACTAAATATAATAAATGACAAAGATATAAAAACCCAATTACTGAATACCAATTCCTCTGTCATCTAAATTCTTGGGAGAGAGAAAACATGGTCAATTAATTAGGTTGAAAACACTACTTTGGATTAATTGAATTAAGGTGGCTTCTTTTGATAAAGTTGTCTTTCTATTTTCTAGATACATAGATAAAATAATCAATAGAGAGAAATTTGTGCTGACATTTATTTCTTTCAATTTTTTGTTACAGGTAAATGAATCATCACATCTAAAAAATTATCACGGGATTCTTGGAATTCATCTTAAACACTGAAAACTATCACACTATCAACAGATTAATACAGTCGTGTGGATAAAAAATATATAATTCATACAAATGAATAAGACAATGGGAGTAACATCTTTAGGTATCCAAATTTAAGGTTTATCATTAAGGCAAAACTTAGGTATGAGAGTCAAATATGTGATATAATTCAATAATCATATTTGCAATATTTTAAAGGATTCACACAAAACTTATGATCATGATATCTAGTGTTTTGCATATATATATATATATATTGTTTTATTCTAAGCTGTAATTTTTGGAAACCTCTCCAAGATTCTCTCCAAGAAACGTATAAAGAACCTATTTGGAATAGGGTGAACTCTCATTCCCCTAACAGCTCTAGTCGCCATTGCTAACATGGCTGAAGTTCCTGTTAACACACATATCCCTCCTAAACCACCTGATCAAAACGCTATCTGGAAAAAATCGTTTGCAAGCATTCTCATGAACAATACCACGAAGGAGCCTAGTCTCAAAAAGACAGCTATGTACAAAGGAGAACCAGCGATTCTATTCTCAGAAGATGATATTTCCATACTAGCTGCCCCTTTCCAACACACAATCATAGGCAAATTTTCACATGGCAGACCTTCAATTGAAATCATCAGGAAAACCTTTCAAACTTTTTCATTAAAGTCTGCTTTTACAATTGGTCTGATCGACTCTAAGCACATTCTTATTCGTCTACAATGTGAGGAGGACTATGTTCGTCTTTGGGTAAGAGATCAATGGTATATAGGGAATTTCCCAATGCGCACTTTCAAATGGACATCTGATTTTCATCCAGAAGAAGAAAGCCCCATAGTACCAGTTTGGGTGAACCTTCCCAATCTTCCAATTCATTTTTATGCCAAGTCTTCTCTATTCTCTATTGCTCAATTAATTGGGAAACCTTTGACAATGGATGTTTCAACTGCATCCTTATCAAGACCAAGCATTGCAAGAATATGTATTGAGTTAAATCTGTTACAAGAAAGAATTCATAGGATCTGGATTGGATGTGGGGATAAGGGTTTTTGGCAACAGGTAACATATGAGAACATTCCATCTTATTGTCAATATTGCAAGAAAAAGGGACATCAAGAATCTAAATGTCTGATCAAATGACCTCCTACGAATACTTCTCAAAAACAAATGACAAAAGATAATGTAAAGTCACCTGCTGTTAATCAAGATCGTGAAAATGGGAACAAACAATTATCTTCTCCAACGAATGCTGCTGCTGGAAAATTAATTCAAGAAACAGGTCAAAAGAATCATTTACTGCCTCAGGGTCTAGATATTCATCTTAACAAAGGGCCTTTAATGTCTCAACTTATCCCAAGCTCTTCAGGTATCAAGAAAAGGCAGTTAGAGGGCAACATAGAGGTTTTACAAGAATACAACTCTGAGACAGATTCTGAAGACATTGCGACAGACCTTGTTGAATGTGCTACAGATATGGTTGAAAGTTGGAATCACAAAATTCAAGAAGATCCTCATTGCAGCTAAATAAAATACATCATAGTCACTATAATTCAGAAGAAACATTGAAGGTGGATCAATTCCATCTCTCCCCAAAAGGTTCTGTATTGCCTAAATATGACAATTCTTTTAAAACTTCAAAAAATTATCATTCAGATCAAGAGGACAGAAAATATTCAGCTCCCATGGTTGAAGAACTACAAAACTTTGCCTCTTGGTTAGATGTCAAATGGAACAAATATCAGAAACATCGAGCTGCAGCATCAAAGAAAGACAGAAGATCAGTTCCCCCTAATTCTGAAGCAGAAACATCAATTTACTCAGGTATGATTTCTAAAAAAACTCCTATTGACCCTCTTTACAGAAGATTTACTAGGTCTTTAGGCAAATCTAAAAATATTATATCTAATCCTACATATAAATGATGAAATTTATATGCTGGAATGTTAGGGGGGTAGGTAATTCAGCAACTAATAGAAGAATTAAAAGACTGATTAAACTTTATAATCTCCCTACTATTGCATTACTCGAGCCTAAAGTTGATTCTGCTAAAATTCCAATATACAAACTTAAGTGGAATTTCCCTAACAGTTATAGTAACATTTCCAACAAAATTTGGTTTCTTTGGTCAAATGATCTAGATGTCCTAGTCAAGTATGATTCTGATCAACTTTTGGGCGTAGAAATTTACTTAAAATGTTTGAATGTTACTATTCATCTTGCTATTGTTTATGCCAAATGCACTCCTATTGAAAGAATTAGTCTCTGGAATGATATAGGTTCTATCACAAGTAATTCTAACATTGAGTCTTGGCTTGTCATTGGTGATTTTAACACTGTTAAAGAAGATTCTGAAAAATTAGGAGGTAATACTATAGATTTTCATGCTACTGAGGATTTTAAGGATATGATAAATTCTTGTTCCTTAATAGACTTAGGCTACATTGGTTCCAGGTTCACCTGGATTAATCACAGAATTACTGGAACTATTTTTTGTAGACTTGACAGAGGTCTTGTTAATCATAACTGGATTTTGAAGTTCCCTCAAACTAGTATTACTCATCTTCATAAAACTTTCTCTGACCATAGTCCTTTACTTTTATCTATCAAAAGCAATTTTGATAACTTTCCTAAACCTTTTAAGTTCCAAGCTATGTGGTGTATTAAGTCAAATGTCCATGAGATTATTGAAGAGTCTTGGTCTGATGAATTCCAAGCTCCTCCTTTAGTTAAATTTGCTTTAAACTTAAAGAAACTTAAAGTAAAATTAAAAACTTGGAACAAAAGTACCTTCAAAAATGTTTTCCAATCTGTTAAAGACCTTGAAGACTTAATTTTAATTAAGGAGCATGAGTTTGAAAATAACCCTTGTGATTCTTCTAGATCCAATTTATCTAAAGCTAGAGCTGAGTTAAATGTAGCTTTACAGAGATAGGAATGCTTCTGGAAAAAAAAAGTCACATAAAATGGCTTAAGTCTGGTGATAAAAATACAAAATTCTTTCATGCTTCAGTTAAAGCTAGGCAAAGGAGATTAACTATCTCTAGAATTAAAAACAATCAAAATCATTGGGAAGAATCTATAGAAGAAATTGAACATATATTTCTTAATCATTTTAAAGAAACTTGGTCTGCTGAATACTTAACTCTTGACTCTTCTTTTATAGAAGTTATTAGAAATGATATAGATGTATCCATGAATAACAAGCTTACTGAATTCCCCTCTGAAGAAGAAATTTTTAAAGCTATCTCCAACATGGATCATTCCAGCTCTCCGGGTCCTGATGGTTTTGGAGAGATATTTTATTTAAAGTTTTGGCATATTATAAAAAATGATTTGACTAAAGCTATACATTCTTTTTTTGCTGGTGCTGATCTTCCTAAAAGTTGGACTGCGACTTCTATTGCTCTTATTCCTAAAACTTCGAATCCTTCAACATGTTCCCAATTTAGACCTATAAGCCTGTGCAATTTCTCTAACAAAATTATCTCTAAAATTTTAAATGATAGATTGTCTCTTATCCTTCCTTCTATCATTTCTCAAAACCAAAGTGGTTTTGTTAAAAATAGAAGTATTCAAGAAAATATCCTTCTTGCTCAAGAAATGGTTCAATACATTAGTAAGAAATCTTTTGGTAGTAATGTAATCATTAAATTAGACATGGAAAAGGCTTATGATAGAGTATACTGGCCTTATCTTTGTGAAGTTCTCAGAAAATTTGGTTTTGTGAAGTTTTTATTGATTTAATTTGGAGGATTATATCTAACAATTGGTTTTCTATAATTTTGAATGGTAAAAGCATTGGTTTCTTTCATTCTTTAAGGGGATTAAGACAAGGAGACCCTTTGTCTCCTAGTCTATTCATTATAGCTGCTGAAGTTTTAAGTAGAAATATTGACAAAATATTTTCTCTTAGGAAAGCAATTCCTTATGTTCACCCATCTAAAAGTCAACTTATATCTCATTTAGGATATGCTGATGATTTAATTATTTTTATAAATGGTGGTAAACGTAGCCTTAAGGTCTTTATTGATCTTTTAAAGAAATATGAAGCAACCTCGGGTCAGAAAGTGAACTTTTCGAAGATCTCCTTTAATACGGATAACAAGTTATCTCATCATAGAAGAAACACTATTGAATCTATTTCTGGATTGGCTCACAAACAATTTCCTATGAAATATCTTGGATGTCCTTTGTTTAAAGGGAAACCTAGAGCTATTCATTTTTCTGATCTAATTACTAAAATTAGGGATAAAATCCTCAATTGGTCTTCTAAATTAATCTCTCAAGCTGGTAGAGCTACTCTTATTAGATTTGTGTTACAATCTATTCCTGTTTATACTATTGCTGTTTTAAACCCTCCTAAAATCATTATTAAAAGACTTCATAGCATATTTAGTAAATTCTATTGGGGTGGCACATCCAAAGAGAAGCCTTTTCAATGGACCAAATGGAATGACCTATGTTATCCATTTGAAGAGGGAGGTCTTAACTTTAGGAAAATTGAAGATATTGTTTCTGATTCTAGCATGAAATTATATTGGAAATATAAATTTGAAAATGGCATTTGGTCTAGCTTTATTAGAAATAAATATAAAAATGGTCTTAGATTAAATCAAGTATCTTCTTCTATGAAAAGGATAATCTCCATTAAAGATTTATCTGACTCATACATTAATGAAGATAAAGCTATATGGATGGCCTCTATTAATGGTGAGTTTTCCATTAAATATGCATACAATATTTGTAGACAAAGTAGGCCTTTATCCATATCTTGGAAAATTAATTGGATAAAAGAATGCCCCATGAAATTATCCAACTATACCTGGAAGTTATTAAATAATTCTGTCCCTTTTGAGTCATAGATTCAAAAAGTTGGTGTGAGACTAGCATCTATTTGTAGATTTTGCAAGAATGTTGAGGATAGCCCTCACAATGTCCTTATTGAATGTCCTATTGCTTTTGAGGTGTGGAATTTCTTTGCATCTTTGTTTGGTTTGTCCATTGAATTTTCATCTTGCAGGTCTATCCTTTTCTCTTGGTGGCTACAATGTCCTAAAAGGAATTATAAATTTTTTCTCTTTAAGGTAATCCCTAAAGTGATCTTCTGGGAAATATGGAAAGCTAGAAATAAAAACTTTTTTGAAAATTGTCAAACTTCTGCGAATAACATTATCAAAAAAGTTATCCTCTTGTCTTCGAATATTATAGAATATTCCAAGTTTTATGACAAAATTTCTCCTAAAGATGATTTTATTGCCAAAACATTTAATATCAATATTCTCCCGAAGAAGATTATCTTTATTAAGTGTCTTTGGAGCAAACCTTCAATTGGTATTTTTAAACTTAACATTGATGGTGCTTCTAAGAATAATCCGGGCTCAAGTGGCATTGGTGGTGTCATAAGGGATTCTCAAGGTAAATTTATTGCTGCATTTTCTAAATCAATAGGTATTCAATCATCCTTTAATGCTGAGGCTATGGCCCTTCAAGAAGGGATTAAATTGCTTTCTTCCTTAAATATTTGTAATGTTTGCATTGAATCTGATTGTAAAACGTTAGTTGATATTGTTTTAAAGATAGCAAAACCACCTTGGACTTCTCAAGATATTTTTGATAATATCACTTATCCAACTAACTTTAAAATCATCCACACTTGGAGGGAAAACAATGCAGTAGCTGATTATTTAGCTTCAAGAGCCTCGGTATCTCAAATGGATGATTATTTCTGGAGTTTCAATTCTCTTCCAACATTGGCTAAAGGTCATCTCAATATGGATAGACAAAATCTTCCTAATATTAGAACAATCATAAAGAAAATGTAATGGGGATAAGATAAATCCCCAAATTTATACATTCTTTAACTCTCTCATTGTACTGGGGATTAATCCCCTATAAATTTTTGTTGTAAGTATTCTTTCTTTGTAATGGGGATAATTTATAAATCCCCAAGTTTCCAGTCTCTCATTCTAGAGTAATGGACCCATCCTCTAGAATTATTTTTTCTTGGGTTTGTAAGCTTCGGAGAGGCTTTTTCTCCTTTATAGTATAAATAAATTGGGTGGGGGTACCGTCCCTCTTTGGCAAAAAAAAAAGTGTTTTGCATATTTTCAATTAAAAGAATTGATGCAGCAGCTCAAGAATATAAAATCATGATTGAAGAAAAAAAAACTTATGTTCAATATATAACTGATTATATGTAGAGACAAGAAAACTTAGCTTTTGATGGAGAACAATTCTTGTAACACGTTCCCACAGACGGTGCCAATCTGTTGATGACTAGAAATAGCATATATGTTATCTTATCGGCATCAACAACATATAAAAATGAAGGTATGAAGATGATGATTGAAGATGAAACGATGATCATATCAAACATATAAGAGACAAAGGTTTTTAAAGTGGTTCGGCTATGAATAAAACCTACGTCCACTGTTATTTTATTCTCAGGGGTGTACAATAGCACAATATGTTGTAGAGAGAGAGAGATGTGTATTTTATGTATGGTGTTCCTTAGTTGTTAGATCGATCCCCCTCTATGATGGGGTTACAATGTATTTATAGCCTTGAGGCTGTCAATATGAATAGACAACGTGCTGTTATCTAGTAGGCATATACGTCTATACAGTAGAAATGTTCATTAAGGCTCATTAAATGCATTGTTATCTTCACATTAAATGCACAGTTATCCTTTGATCTTCCTGGCTAGTTGCTCTGAACGCTTTGAGTTGCTCTGCACGCCTTGAGTTGCTCTGCACGGTTTGAGTTTCTCTGCATACCTTGAGTTGCTCTGCACACCTTGAGCTGCTCTGCACACCTTGAGTTGTTCTGCACACCTCGAGTTGCTTGGTATGCCTTGTGTTGGTTGGTATGCCGACCAACTCTCCTCGGATGCCGACTAAGTATACATATTGCCACGTAGGATGACAAATGTCCTTTTCTGACTGGTCCTAGTAGATGGTGAATTTTTTCATCAACAGAAGCCTCCAATGCTCCATACTTGATTGATACATTTGTGTGGATAAAAAATATATAATTCATAGAAATGAATAAGACGATGGGAGTAACATCTTTAGGTATCAAAATTTAATGTTTATCATTATGGCAAAAACTCAGGTTTGAGAGTCAAATTTGTGATATAATTTAATAATCATATTTTCCCTATATTAAAGGATTCACACAAAACTTATGATCATGATATCTAGTGTTTTGCATATTTTCAATTAAGAATTGATCCAGCAGCTCAAGAATATAAAATCATGATTGAATAAAAAAAACTTATGTTCAACATATAACTGATTATATGTAGAGACAAGAAAACTTAGCTTTTGATGGAGAACAATGCTTGTAACACGTTCCCACAGACGGTGCCAATCTGTTGATGACTAGAAATAACATCTATGTTATCTTATCGGCATCAACAACAAATAAAAATGAAGGTATGAAGATGATGATTGAAGATGAAACGATGATCACATCAAACATATAAGAGACAAAGGTTTTTAAAGTGGTTCAGCTATGACTAAAGCCTACATCCACTGTTATTTTATTCCCAGGGGTGTACAATAGCACAATATGTTGTAGAGAGAGAGATGTGTATTTTGTGTATGGTGTCTCTTAGTTGTTAGATCGATCCCCCTCTATGATGGGGTTACAATGTATTTATAGCCTTGAGGCTGTCAATGTGAATAGACAACGTGTTGTTATCTAGTAGGCATATACGTCTATAAAGTAGAAATGTTCATTAAGGCTCATTAAATGCGTTGTTATCTGCACATTAAATGCACAGTTACCCTTTGATCTACCTGGCTAGTTCCTCTCGACACAAAGTTGCTTTGCACGCTTTGAGTTGCTCTGCACGCCTTGAGTTGCTCTACACGGTTTGAGTTGCTATGCACACTTTGAGTTGCTCTGCACACCTTGAGCTTCTCTGCACACCATAAGTTTCTTTGTATGCCTTGTGTTGGTTGGTATGCCGACCAACTCTCCTTGGGTGCCGACTAAGTATAAATATTGCCACGTAGGATGACATGTTTCCTTTTCTGACTGGTCCTCGTAGATGGAGAATTTTTGCGTCAACAAGGGTATTAGGTAGGCCGTAACTGCAAATGATATTTTTCCAGATGAACTAGAAGGTCTTCTTTCCGTAATTGTAATCATCATCTAGGCCTACACCCACTTTGAAAGTAATCTATCGTCACATTCAGATAACGATAATTGTTTATATATCTGGGCAAAGTTCCTACCAAATCAATTCCCCACACCGCAAATGACCAAGGATAAGTAATGGAGGTCAAAGGTTGATGAGGCTCATGAGGAATGGTATCAAACCTCTGGCACTTGTCAAACTTCTTGACATATGCTACGACATCCTTGACCAAGGCCGGCCACCAATACCCCTAGGTAATAATCCTCTTAGTTACATATATTCCCCTTATATGACTGGAGTAGGAGCCTTCATGCACGTCGTTTAGGATTTAGTGACCTCCGATGGATGGACACATTTGAGCAGAGGAAGCATAAACCATTTCTTGTATAAAATGTTTCCTATAATGGAGAACTTAGTAGCTTTATATCTCAACTTCCTTTTCCCTGCCTTTAATTCTAGAAATTCCCTGTCCTTTATGTACCTGGTGAGTGGATCCATCCAAGAGGTTCCCATGTTTAGATTCAAACAAAACTCTGGAGCACTGTCTTCCTCTTCAATGGTCGTCGGCATAAGATTTCTGCTGACATTGTCCTCCTTATTTCTATTCTTGTAGTTGAGGCCATCCTTGCAAGCACATCGGCTCAACCATTGTCCAATTGGGGTATCCTCTCTAGCTTCACTTTAGTAAACTGTTTCAATGTTATCTTAACCTTTTCTAGGTACTTCGCCATTCCACCATCTGTAGCCTCATACACCTCCATAATTTGGTTGACAACCAACCTGGAATCACTATGCATAAGGAGTTGGTTAACATTCAGCGCTCGAGCGAGGGAGAGGCCTACTAAGAGAGCCTCATACTCATATTCATTATTTAAAGATTTGAAGTTAAACCTCAATGCGTACTCAATATCGGTTCCATCTGAGGCTAAACTTATCAATCATGCACCGCTTCCAATCTCACATGAAGACCCATCAACAAAGAGACTCCGTACAGTACCATTTGGTGAGAAACTACCCTCTTCTAGGTTTCCATTCCTGAAAATATTCTTTTCCTCTTCATTATTAAATACTTTGGTTCTTAATGAACTTGTCTCGACCTGAGCCGGGGGAGGACATGCTCTGCTTTCTTATTCATAAGTAATCTCAACATCTCCAGTATTAGCCTCATCCCAAGTGAATTCAGACACAAAATCCGCTAGGTCTTGCCCTTTGATGGCCATTATTGGATTATAGATGATGTTAAACTCTCCTAATTCGATTGCCCAAGCCATCAGTCTTCCTGACTTCTCAGGCTTGTGGATTATTTGTCTGAGGGGTGAGTTTTCATCATGGTATTCTCTTGAAAGTAAGGCTTTAACTTCCTTAAGGCATGAATTGGTGCGTAAGCTAACTTCTCCATCTTGGGGGTACCTATGTTGAGCCCCTTGGAGTGCCTTACTATTGAAATACATCAGTTTTTGGACTTTATCCTCTTCTCTTACAATAGTGGCACTGATGGTCGACTCAGATACAACCAAATAAAGATACAATTTCTCCCCTGAACTGGTCTAGATAATAGGAGTGGGGATCCTGGGTAGGACTTCAAATCCTTAAAGGCTTTATCACACTCTTTATTCCACTCAAAATATTTTTTCAACACTCGAAAGAAGGGAAGACATTTATCAGTGGCTATAGAGACAAACCTATTTAGCACTGCTGCTCTTTCGATGAGTCTTTGTACATCCTTCATTATAGTAGGATTATTCATTTCCAATAAGGCCTCGATCTTCTCTGAATTGGCTTCGATCCCTCTTTATTCATAATAAATCCCAAAAACTTATCTGCACCTACACCGAAGACACACTTAGCGGGGTTAAGCTTCCTCCGCTACTTGTCCATCGTGTCAAAAGTGAGCTCAAGGTCGGCCACATGCATATTAGCCTTGAGGCTCTTAGTGAGTATATCATCAATGTATACTTCCACCATCTTTCCAATCTTATCTTTAAATATTTTATTGACCAGCCTCTGATATGTTTCCCTGACATTCTTCAACCCAAAGGGCATGACCTTATAAAAATAGGCCCCATTGTCAATGATAAAGGCATTCATCTCTTTATCGGTTGGGTTCATGAATATCTAGTTGTAGCCTGAGTAGGAATTTATGAAGCTCATCAATTCATAGCCGGCTATTGTGTCTACCATTTGATCGATCATGGGCAAAGGGAAGTTGTCCTTTGGGCATTCTTTATTCATTTTCATGAAGTCGACACACATCCTCCACTTGCCATTGGCCTTGTGGATAATGATAGCATTTTTCCAACCAGCCTCCTCTCTGATAATGTCATATTTCTCTCTTGATTATACTCATCTCCTCTACCATATCGACTCAGCATTATCGGCTACGTTGAGCTTATGGCACATAACTTTTAGGTCAATGCCTGGCATGTCTTTGTGTGTCCATGCGAAGATGCTTTGCCTCTTCTTTAACAGCTTCACCAGCTCTTCCTTAACCTTCTTTTTTAGGTTTTTGCCAATTTTGATGGTTTTTTCCAGCTCGTCCCTATTAAAGATGACGGATTCTACCTCCTCAATAGCTTTTCCCTTCTTAAGTTTCTTCTCGTTTCTTAGGTTTAGGGTATCAATATTATATTTTGTATCTTCTTTTTTGTGAGCTTTCCTCTCATTGGCTTAGTTTAAGTAGCACTCCCATGTAAAAACTTGATCACCTTGGACTTCCCCTACCCCGCAAGGGGTCGGGAATTTCACCATTTGGTGTACATTGGAGGGTACGGCCTCAAACTCTCTAAGGGACACTCTTCCCATGATGATGTTTTAATCCAAGTATACACTGTGATCCATTATAAAG
This sequence comes from Sambucus nigra, assembly GCA_949130495.1. Lineage (NCBI taxonomy): Eukaryota > Viridiplantae > Streptophyta > Magnoliopsida > Dipsacales > Adoxaceae > Sambucus > Sambucus nigra. Next base: position 576,383,759 of record OX422209.1, read on the forward strand.
AATTTGACCTTCTTTGTTAGCCTCTTAGGCCAAACATCTCCCATTCTCACGTCCTTTTCATACATTCCTAATAGATGCACCATCTCGCCATTGAACCCTATCAGAGGATGATGATAAGAAACGAGACTCTTTTTGATGAGTCCCAAACCTTTGAAGCATGGATAGAACATAACGTCGGCCGAACTTCCTCCATCAACTAGTATTCTTGGTACTTCATACCCATGGACCCTAGTTGTAATCACTAGGGGTCATCTTGGGGGGCTAGAATAATTCTGAAGTCGAATCTTGAAAAACCCACCATAAAATTGTCCATATCCACCTTCTTCCTTCTATGACTTAACGCCTATTTCAACTGAGTTAACCACCTCAACCTTAGGAAGAGTTTTGACTTCTGCAACGTGTGCCTTTCTGTCATCCACCTCTAAGCCTCCTCCTGCTAGGACCCCACAAATCATCTTCACATCGAATGAAAGCATATGAAGGCGACCTTCAGGACCGTCGTCCTTTGGTGGCAGATGTGGGTCTTCCTCCTCATCATAGTCTGAGGCATCATCTTTTTTCATAAGGGACTCCTCTTTGCACTTATCGGCCCTTCTTTTTTTGGGTCGCCTCATCCCCTTTTTGGTCTCTCACTCCTCATATACTTTTTCAATTTCCCAGCCTTCAGCATCTTCTCAATATCATCTTTTAAAGAAAAACATTTATCTGTTAAGTTCCCGTGATCTTGCTGAAATTCACACCATAAGCTTTTATTCCTTTTATGAGGGGGAGCTTTCAGTTTTTCGGGCCATCTTAGGGAAAGATCATTCTTGATCTCATTCAAATTATGTTCGCATCTGACCATAAGAGGAGTATACCCAACAAATTTATCATCGGATAATCTTTTTTTCCATATTTATTCTTCTTCTGAAACTTTCTCCCCCTCCTAGTCCCCTTCTTATCCTCATACTTAGCTTCCATAGCTTCCTCGGCATTCATGACCTTGCCGACCATCTCCAATGGCTCGGCCATAGACTTTGGTGGGTCTTCAATAAGCTTTCAAAGCAAATTCACTTTCTGTAGACCTCCTATTAGCACTGTCATCACAATACTTTCCTTATAATCCTCCACTTCTAACTTTTCCTTATTAAACCTTGCGATGTACTCCCTAAGACGCTCATTCTCCCCTTGCTTAACATACAACAGGTGAGTAGTCTTATTTTGGGGTCTTATCCCAAAGCAGAAGTTGTGGATGAATCATTCTGCGAGTTACTTAAAATTTTCAATGGATCTCTTTGGGAGTGAAGTGAACCATATATGGGTAGCTGCAGTCAAAGTGCTTGAGAATGCATAACATTTCATTTCATCTGAGACGGAGTAAATGTTTATAACCAAGAGGTAAATATCCACATGGTGCACTGGGTTAGTACTCCCATCATACTTTGGAGTAACCACTGGTAGATTGAACTTGGAAGGGGTTGGAAAGTTGACTATCTTAGCCACAAAAGGAGAACCTTCTGAGTATCCCCTCTACAAAGGGTACCGGCTCTTAAGGATGTCTCCAATATTATTTTCTAGCCTATGAATTGAGTAATTCCAAGGCCTCTCAATCGCTTCAACAACATCGGCCTAGCCAATGTTATCCCCTATTACATTAATCGGCTAAATTGAGGGTTTCCCTGCTTTTGACCTGCGTCGGCTATTTACTTCTCGTCGGCCCTCATCTCAGCCACAAGGGGGTTGGCCATTTTCCCCCTCTTTTCTTGAGCCAGCATTACTCCTTAACCTAGATAACCTTTTTCTCAAATCACTAATGGGGTCGAGCCTCTCAAAGTCCTACCCTCTACTTAATCGATCAAAGGCTGATCCCCTTAGCTGTGCATCATGACTCAGCCTCCTTCCTAGACTCCCTTAGATGGGGCATACCATATTCATAAATACTTCATATGGATCCCAACAATATACCTTAGCATTTTCAGCCTCATAATCATCATAACGATCCTGTGGGTAAGGTTAACCTTGCCTCCCCAGGCATAAACGCCTAGGGTCAGCAACATCCCTCCGCCGTTAAAGAGGTGGAAGGTCTTTGCGCATGCCTGGGGTGGTTCCTTGGCATCTTAGGGGTGTTCCATGGCTGTCGAAATATTCACCTCCGGTTGTACTGTAGCTGCCCTAATTATCACATTGTCGCTGAAATCAATCAGCTTCTCTTGCATTTCCTGTTGGCTAGCCACTAAGGACTTCAATACCGCTGCTATCTCAGCCATTTCTGACTGAGGAGGAGCGCTGATGGAACTAGGAACACCAGCTAGTGGTGGCGGTGGTGGGAATTTTGATGCCATGTGTTAACCTTTGTAGATGAGTTGTAGATGAAGAGTAAAAGCCTTACAGCTTGACATGAATGCTTTTAATGGTGAAACATCTCCACTGGAGGGGAGGACTGGTTCACCGCTAGAGATTTAGGTGAGGACTATCTAGAAAAGGTAAGAGATGATGCTACTCATTCCTAGAGACGGCGCTAGACCAATGATACGAAAAATGGTATCACCAGGTCATAAACGTATAAAGCTCAAATAGGTATAAAATAATGGTAATAATCACACAGAAAACCAAAACAGAAGGAGAGGGGGTGAATAGGACAAACACCTGGATTTAAGTGGTTCGATCAGAGCTTACGTCCATTGTGTGTGTATGAGTGAAATCCACTAGTAAATAGGGCTCTAATGTATTGGCTACAATACAAGCATTCTCTCTCTCGCTCTCTCTCTTTTGTATACAAATGAGCTAAGTTTTAGCTAGGTTTTGAATTCATTCGTCCCTTATAATGAATAATATTAAGGGTTTATATAGTGCCTGGGGGTTTAATACAACCCCCAAGCATGTTGAAGTTGTGCGCAGATGAGGGTATCCACCCAGGTAGTGATAGCTATCCATGCACAGGTATGTAATGATGATGAAATCTCCCCTCACGTGAGGAGAATAATCCTGGTTATAACTAAATTTCTCACATGGAACACGTCTCCTTGGTACGTTTTATTACTCTTCCACTCATGGTATCGTCTGCAGATGTCTCGAGCCCGGCCATGTACGAGGTTGTTGATGGAGCAGTTGACCTTACACGTGAAACTATAAAAGTGTTGTCTTGGCCTGAGGATCTCAGGTTGAGGTTATCTAAGCTTGCTAACTCCTAGTATCGGCTGTGCGATAGGACGAGAGATGTATTTATTACTGTGATTATTTTTTAAAGTGTCGGCCTAATGTATGGACGAGTTTACCCGCATGAGGCCAACCTTGGTTTTGGCCGAGTCTTGAAAGTCACCTGTGAGTTCTTTCTTGAAGCTCGGCTGTTTGGAATTGAAAGGTCGTCCCATCCTGGGATGACGTCATTTTTTGTCATATTAGGTGGCCTTGTTCAGTAGATTCCTGGGATGTACCACTCACAATCCTTTATCGAACTATTAAACAGGTCCTGTAGTTTGAGATAAACTACTAGAATTACATCTTAACCGTTATGATAGGATGTCATCTCCCTATCTAGGCTGTAAATGTTTCAATAGCGATAGAACCGAAATCCCGATCTCATAGTGATCAACCAAAAGTCGAGTCACAAAAATTCATACTGAGCTTTATTTACTGATATGTCTACATTATATTTATACCAAATATAAGTCATTCTCGTTGACATAATTCTTATTTTAAAATAAATTGATACACCTTCACTTAAAAGTAAACTTCATACATGGTTTTAAGAATTAAACCCCAAATATAATAACTTACACACCTTTGAAATGTAGAACATCTAAAGAAATACTTCCAAAGATGTATTCTACTAGTGAAATGAAATGAAAATAATCTTTTTTCTACATATGATGTCTCGATACAATGTTCAATATGAGTTATTAGGCTTCAACCCTTGTCTTTTTGTTTAACCTATGGTTTGAGGACACAACTTGAGTTACAAGGCTTCAATCCTTAGATCTATGTTTAACCTATTATCTGAGGACCCAATGTGACTTAAAAGACTTCCATCCTTGTCTCTAGGTAAAATGGATGAGGTCTTAGAGACCTCAGAGTAATGAATCTTGGAGTTTCAAGGCTCCCATCCTTATCTCCCAAAGTTCCTAAGGTCGTAAATGATCCAACAAGAGTGTTTTATCCATGGATCAAATAAACATTCAAAAGTGTAAAGAACACAAAAGAATATAGGATTTACCAAGACTGTGGAGAGAGGTGTGGGGTTCAAGACTGTGGAGAGTAAGGGAAGAACAACTAGATGACTAAAATGATTAAAATTAAATAGATAATTATTGGTGAGGGCGATGAAGACTTCCATCTAGCCCAAATGGCCCCTTTTATAGCTCATAAGTCTTGTTGCATCGGTATTCTTAGTTCCCTGAATACACAATGTGAGTTACTTACTAATGAAATCTCATTATACTGAGAATCTCGAAGGTTAGTTACACTATTACCCCAACTTGTTACATGGATAAGTGTTTCCCCCTGTAATTCTAGAGAAGAAAAATAATGCGCTACTGATAATACCATATTTGACTATTGAAGTTATAAAGGTCCAGGACCCCTTCATAAACATTTTACCAGAAAAAAGGTCATTGGGTACACCATAGACCTCTTCTAGGCTATAGTCAGGATCTTAAGACCACAGTTGCCTTAGGAAAACAATCAAAATAGTCTTATAGGGCTCACCCACTTCATTATTACTTCATAATACTTAGTCATTCCAACACATCATAACAATTAAGCTTAGAGACCTCAGCATCAGCATCCCTTCATTATTGACGTGTACAAAAAACCTCGTTTTGAAGCGAAAATGGCTCCAGAGGACATTCTATCCCTTTTCAAGAAAGACATTGTTGTAACCTACCATAATATCACCTAAGGAGGCTATATGAATTCCAGACCTCCCAGAGTATGTATGGTGGATAGGTGAAAATGACAGACACTGTTCCACCTATATCTACTACTCATTTTCACGAGAATTAATGACTCTCATCCTCAGTTAATGCATCTATCAACTACTTTACACCATATTCAAGACTTTCTCCCACATTCCACCTTTTTACTATAGTCGTCAGACCTCATAGTAGGACCTGACTATGCTAATCTAATCCACTCATTTTCTCTCCAAGGGAATGCATATATAATGAAGGCTTGCGAGGAGTTGAAGGCATGTTCAAATCATCACACTTAAGCAGAATAAAGAATAAATAGATCCAACAAGTATCTACTCATTATAATACACTTTTTGACCAATTATTTTTAGCAAACAACCTTAGTTTTTATCATTTTGATTTTTTTGTATATTTATATACCGTGTTTAGTCCTAAACTAAGATTTAGGATTCCTTAGCGAAGTCCATTCGTCACTTCCTAAGGTCCTTTGTGGTAGTGACAAAGGATGCAATGACCTTAGACTACCTTGGCCAAAGATTAAGGGGTCTCCCGAATTGTAACATAATTTTTATACTCTGTTATATAGAGAAACACCCTTTAACAAGGGACGCAGGATCCTAATTTGAGGCCCGAACAACTTTACATACTTTTTTATTATTTTGACACATCTCCTACTAACCTAATGAGCTACCGTGGGGAGAACCTATTGGGTTTGAGTTCTCGCATGATTTCAACACCCACCATAACATTTTATTCATTTATCCCAAATTAAGAGTCCAAGACTCCTTTTTGGCTATCCCAAATTAAGATTTCAATTTCCTTTGTAGACATAATCAATGAACCAGATTCCACTATAGTAAACAAGAGTTAAATATTGGCCTTGATCTTGGAGGTTCATTTAGTGAATCCTTAATCTATACAAAATAAGACAATGACTCTTAATTTGGATCGGAGATAGTAGATATAAGTATAATATATATTTAAAAAATACATACATTATTTAGACTCAAAAATATTATAATTCAGTATATTAAAACAAGTGTGATAAATGCAAATTCTTACTAGCATTGTATTTAAACACATAAACTAGTGCAATAATTGATAACCAGATAGGACCTAACAATCTCAAATTACTAATCTATCGGCATTCATGAATAATAAACATACAATTTCTAACCACTTTCAACCACTAATTATAAGGGTCAATGTCTAAATCCATTTAAAAAATTTCTTAAATTTCAAAAAATATGAATTCCAATCAATATTGATCAATTCTTAATGCAGGGATTTACAAATTCTATATTCAGTTAATCAATAATTGGCATCCATTATGATTTTCCCTAAAAATTCCAATCATCATATGAGTTGACCAATTCAAGTTCTCAATTAACATAAATCCCTAACTAGAATTTCCAATTAACCCGAATCCCATATACAACGCTAATTATCATGAATTTCCAAATTAATAACTTACTTAACATGAATTTTTTTAGTAAAATACCAATTATACATGGTTTTTAAATTAAAAATATCCAATGTAATGGTTTCTCCAACTTAAAAAATTACACCAATAATATGAATCACCGAACTAGATTTCAATTTCAATAATTAGCCTTGGTTATTAATATGTTTATGATTCATCTACAATAACACATCAATAGGGAAATGTGAATTTCACTTGACTCAATTTATGCAATCTAATTCTTGAAATCAACTTATGTATCTTCATTACTTATGAAGCACCAATCTCCTTTTGAATCTACTCTTAAAATGTTTCCAAACATGTTCTTAAATTGGAATTTGTTATGGAAGCTTAGAGAGTAAACTAAGATTTTATGTTATGTTTTGTGGATTTTCGGAGCTATTGGAATGGATTTAGGCCTAAAATTAAAGAAGAACCTGTATATCGTTAGAACTAGAACCCCTTGTTTGAATATAAAAAATAGCAATTCTTCACTAAATGTTATTTATAAGCTCCTCACAATTCATCACCAACAAATACGTATGTATTAGCATCTTTTAAACCCTAGCTTGCTAACAAAGCTAAACCAATTGTCATAAATGTGCTTACAATTTCAACCCTCACCTTACCTTTAACTTAATAAATCCCAATTACATTAAACTCAACCCAATCATGATGAAGAATCGATTTAAAATTATTTTCCATCTAAATAAATTTGTTATTACAATGTTTGAACCCAAAAATATTAAAATATATCCAATTGAACCTAATTAAATATAATTCAATAATTTTCCAATATTAAGGGGTATTAAAAGTATTGTTTCAAGTTCTTATGTTAGTACACTTTGTGAGTATTAAAGATAAACAGTTTAAGGTCATTAACTCAGTAGTGATATAAATAAGACAATATACAGAACATTATTGTTATGTTAATTTAAGCTCTTCATCCTGATATACTTTATCTCCATGTGAACTAGTCATATATTATGTTTACCTATCAGGTTAGATTCATTATTCGATTAATATTCTTGATAAATTATGTGATGGTAATTGTTATCGTATAAAATTGGCATATAAATTTAGTCTTAGCATATTTACACCAACAATGAACAATAACAAGTAAAGAGATATAATATCAGAAATACTAATCTAGAGAAAATTGTATAGAAAGATGAGAGAAAGAGAATGAAACCAGATTGACGTGGTTTAGACTAAAGAGGAACCTAGTCCATAGGTGTTAGTGTTGATTGTATAGATTTAATGGAAAAACCCATAAATGAGGACTGAATACAATCTCTTAAGTTCACTCAAGATTTGGATAGCATAATGGTATTGAAAAATATCTTAATCCTCTCAAAGTCAGTGTGTGTGTGTGATATTTATAGGTTGTTAAAAGAGAGATAATAAAGATTGAATGGTATCGTGCCTTTATAGGTTAGGCAGGTACAAGCTTGACATGAAAGTGATGGGAATGATCATGAGTTTGTTATGTCCACATGTGGGGAAAAATTTTCATATCTCCCACATGTTTATGTGATGCGACTGGTGCTGATGTCATTCTATAAAAAGGTACATGCTTGGTCAAACGGTGTTAACTAATGACATTATCTAATGATGAAATCACAGTGTTAAGACGAATTGCTGAGACTATTTTGAAGACCTCATATCTGTGGCTGACCAGATTCATTGTTGAGCTCGCCTCCCTGTTATCGTTGACGAGGCCACATGTTGTCTTTTGAATTGACCACGAGATATTCCATATTTATGGTATAACAAAACCCCCTAAGACTTTATTCACAATTGGAACTAGTCGCGGGTTCTCTGAAGTGTTGGATCTTCTGAGAAGTTTCTAGGTGAATTGAGTGAGTGAAGTGTTAACTAAAGAATGTTGTCGACTTCTGGAATCCTGCTCATCTTTGAATCCTCTCGGCATGTGGAAAGTAGATTGTCTTTTGGGATTTTTCTCAAAGTGATGAACTTGACACATGTTGAGTGCTAGGGAGTGTATCAGGTGTAGTTATAATGCATGTGGGTGTGTGTCAGCTTGCGAAGGGTCAATTCCTTTCCCGAGGCATGATATCTTTGTTTGCATTAATGAGGGTAATGATTACCGCCTTGAAGCTATAAAACCCAAATTTTGAATCATTCCAAACTTTCCGAACTAATTTCCTTCACGCAATAATTTCTAAAAAGATAAAGAAAACTCTTCATGTTCCAAAACCTTCCCTTCCCCGAAAAACTCTGTTTTGAGAAACTTTTTCTCGACGAACCATTTCACTTTCCCCCCATTTATTGATAGAGCTTCAGTAGTTGCTTGATTCATTTTCAACCTCTTAGGATTTCAGGTACATTATCTTTATTAATTGTTAATTCTAAGGATTTCCTTATGTATTTTTTTTTTTTGCAATTTCTTTGTGATTCCATCTCCATTTATTTACTTGTTGCTGTATTTTCTTGTTAGTTGTGTTTGATTGAAGAATTGAACATCTTTTAGTGTCCATTAAGTTAGTTGGCTTGGGGTTTCCCATTTTTAGGGCTTTTTAGGTTTTTTCGTCACAATTCCATTCCTTGATGAATTACAAGCCTTGGGTTCAGAGGTGGTTATAGTATTTCGTTGAATTAGAGCAATCATACCCTGGCATAGTTTCTAGAAGGTTTACGAGCCTAGTTACCCTAGGTTTACTCCCATATTAGGCTTTTTTGTTGGTTCTGCACCACATCCCCCACTCTGGATCATATTTCCGCTAAGTTTTTGAAAAATATAGGCATTTATGAAGTGAACCGCCCCATGGGTGGTGAAAAAATTAAAATCATGGTGTTCGATATATCCATCATTGACTTGGACACCTCTTTGAAGGGAGTTATGACTAAAGTCCTGGGGCTTCGACATCTTCTATGGTTTTACCCCTCAGTGAGGAGAGTACCTCAAGAAGCTCTGATTCCTAGGATCCATCCAACATAAATGCTCGAAATCATGACTGCGACATCACTAAGAATGATTTAGAGGAATTGAGCGATAAATATAATATTTCCATTGGTATTTCATTGAGACTGCTCGATTAGAATGAGAGAGTCTATGATCGGCCCAATGCCGATGAGATATATTTTCTAGTTTGGTCTTTACAAGTAGCATTTTGATTACCCCTCCATCCGATCATAAGGTCTATCTTCAGTAATTATGGAGTGGCTCTGACCTACCTTGCACCTAACATTTATAGGTCCATTCTAAGGTCGATGGTTTATTGGGAAGATCATACTGGTTTTGACCATACTTGGGAAATAGTCAAACTTGTGTATGACATAAAAGACAATGCCAAGGACAATAGGTATAATTATTTTTCCCTTGAAAGTTCGACCTAAATATGGTGAAAGTTATTTAGACCAGTAACCACATGTAGAAAAATTAGTTTGTATACATAAAGAGTAATTAATAATTTCTCTGTACTAAGAAGAAACGATATTATAGCGTTCCTCTTAACTGGTGTGGGACATATCGTATCGATATAGATCTCTATATTGTGCTTTAAAATTTCACTTTGACTTATTATGTTCTGACACTTTACTTTTTCTTGACCTTTCTGTAGAGAAGATAGATCTTAGATTGCCACGATCTTTGGAACAGTTGGTGTTGAACACTTGCACACCCAATCCATTTGAGTTTGATAAGCTTTTCTAATTGATAAAATTTGTAAACTTTGGATATTATATTCCTCCTGGAGGTAGTTCTCCTTTAGAGGACAATGCATCTTTGGTGGTTAAAAGTAAGATTTTTGTCGACTAGGAAGGATGAGCTGAGTAGGAAGGAACAACCAAGCAGGCAGTTGAAGAAAGTGTAAGGATTTTCTCCTTTAATGTCTTGTCTTTGGATGACCTTTATTAATTTGCTAAATGATTGTGCTTATCACACCCTGCATTTTGGTACGAATGCATAAGAGAGTATATATAAAGAAATGAATTAAAGTTAAGTCAAAATAATTAAAATAGTTTACATAGGGTAGTACACCGTAGGAGTGAATTACATTTTTTAATGAGGACTATAAAGTAGAAAATTAAAATGCACCACTCCTTGATCATATCTATCTTATTCTCCACCCACACGACCATATATGCAAACAGATGATCGGTATCTATCTCTAAAAGGGAAGAGATATTATCCTCTTTATCCAGGTTCATCTGGATGAAAGAGGAATTAGAACAAATATATTAAGCATGCTTTATTAGTTCTATAACAAGTATATGTATAGATGAGAGTTGGAGTGTGTATAGAATTCAGTGTTTATATAGAAATGCTAAAGAATTAAAGTTGATAATCCCATACTTATCAATTTATTAAGGGTTACATAAAGAAACTTTTGAACTAATAATCCTATACATACCAGTTCACTAAGGAGCATATAAAGAAAGTCAAGGATCTTTGAACTAATAATTCCATGCTTACCAGTTCACTAGGGGGTATAGAAATAGTTAAGCCATTAATAAAACCAAATTATAATCAATCCAAAACCTTTGGAGAAAAATAACCGACTAAGTAGACAATTAAAGTGGCACTCATACGTATGTAGAAATAATCAAGGCTCTCAATATTCTGATACCATTAGGTCAAGCAAAAAGTTCTTTGGGATAACATGTCATTCTATTCCCTAGTTAATATTGATGGTCATAATATAAATAATAGCACGAAAGTGCCGTGGTGAACTGGTTCAATAGGGAACGTGACATTTGTTATTAGGAGAGAAGGGTTAAATTGATCCATATTGAAATTTAAATATCACTAATATATAATAAAATATGTATTATGATAGTATTATACCATGCACATACTAAGAGTAAATATAAGCTATCACACAGTGATATTAATAGTAGTTTGTTAATTGCATAAAGTTTACTATTAAAAAGGTAGGAAAAACCTACTTGTTAGGTATTTCGTACGTCTTTAGGGATCAAAAGAGGATATCGGGTGGAGCTAGTACTTGATTCTCTCTATACAATGTTTGGGTATATAAGTATTTGTTGGAATTGGAATTGGAATTGTGTTGCTGAGTTTATAAAAAAATGGTATCTTTTAAAGTTCTAAGAGTTTAATTTTAAATAGATTGTGACTTTAAAATCTTGGACCAAAGATCATATTTGAACTTTGGTGTAAGAGACTTTTTTCCTTAAAATATTAGTAAGTATTCATAGACAAAGTTTGGGGTTCAAATTCATAAGTTAAAAAAGTCAAGACGGGTCAAATTGCAATTTAGGAACAATATTTCAAAGTTAAAAACTCATTTTTCAATAACATAGGCTAGGTAGAACCAACCATGACCTTACCTTATATCATTTTGACTCGAAAATAAAATAAAAATAGTGGAAATTTTTTTAAACATTTTGATTGGCCACATGCCCTCATACACGAGGTCAAAGTTTCTAGTAAAAACGTTCATCTTCTTCCCTTCGATAGTTGACTTTAGGGTTTCTAATTTTTTACCTGAGATTTCTCCTTCATTTCTAAACAATTTGAGACTATTTCTTAACAAACTTAACCTAAAATTTCATTGGGAATCCAAATATATATAGGTTTCGTGGATTAAGATGCAGTATATCTCAAGTTTTAAAACTGTGTGTTTTACTGAAAACTTGACATAACCTTCGTGGCTTTGAAGGATATGGTAGGGATTCTTTTAAACATAATTTGATTTATGCTATGTGCAGGAGTATTTTGGTTTTGATTTCATGGTTTGAGATGTATTATACAGGGATAATTTAAGATTTTCAGCTTTCAGGTTCAAAATACACATTCAATTGATTAGATATTATTATGCACATCAATGGGATTTGATGATTACACTCGAGTTCCTGAGGTTCTAATGAAGAAATTCAAAGCTTTAAACCTGAGTTTTGATCATTATTTGGAAGTTCACCATTAAATCTCAAGATTTAATGGTGGAAACTTCATATTCTTCACATGGGGCTTGTTTTCTAAGTAAGAATTCTATTATTTTGATATATTCTACCATTATAACAACACAAAAATCGATTGAAACTAAAAGAATTGAATACATGACATAAAATCATACTCTATCTATTTAAAGTGAAAAATTTGAGCTTTGAAACTGTTGTTGTGGTCAGTTTGAACTAAGAAATTCGTGGGGTGTTTATAGCGTTTGATCAGGAGAGTTCATTGGTGGAGAAGGGAGGTGGATTTGAACTGAAGTTGTGATGTTTTCTAGCTTAGTAATGTTCCTCACATGTCTGCATGGTGTACACATGTCATTTTTGGCTTCTTGTACTAATGTGTTGGCTTATTTAGGCTGGGGGTAATGTGAACTTATTAAAACTTTGGTGTTTGTCTTTGGTTGGTCAAGTATATGCATTTAAAGCCTTAAAAGTGTACTTTTGATGAAGTTTAAGGGTAGTTTTATATTCAACAAGTTTTAAGGGCTAAAATTGTAATTTTTTGTAGCTGAAATCTAAAGGATTAATAATATATAAATTTGAGTTCTAAAGGTTAAGTACAAGCTCAGTTATATTGGATCAAAGTTTTCAGGGGCTAGTTTATATCTATTGAAACTCCAGAGTGTCTAGGTTACTGTAGTAAAGTTATAGGGCATCAAATATAGTTTCATTCTTCTTTAGAATACTTTTGAATTTGAATACTTTATGATGGATAAAATAATGAATGTAGGTGATTAGATTCGATTGATAGATTTGAAAGTCCTGGTCATTATAGTGATCATGTGCAGCTTCCACTCCCACTTTTTTAGCTTTTCGAATTGAGCCATTATCTCTCATGGCCTCTCCAAAAATTGACCATGCTGTTATGTAGATTTCACAAAAGGGGAAACTGGATACTTAAGCCAAAATGAAGAGGGTTGATGTTGATGCTGGGGATAAAAATAAATTTGATGCTGAGAAGAGGTCCAATGACATGGCCCGAAAGAATGCTGAGCATGCTACCAGACGACAAGCCAAAACTGATGCTGGTGCCGCTGCAAAAACCAAAAGCAAGGGATGGTTATTTCCTCAGATGATGTACCCCTAGAATTTAATAAGAGGACTATATATGGTCCCATATCTCAACCTAGTCCTAAACACTAAAGGACCAATGTACCTAGGTAAAGGGTCCAGATCCACGGACAGTTAACTCGATGTTTGGTCCGAGATGAGGGATTATCTCCCCTTATGGTGAAGTGGATCCATTCACTTTTGACCCCAAGAATCCGACCACACTGGAGAGGCTAAAGAACAATCCGAGCTCCATTGTTTCCATATAAACAATGATGATGATGTCGTCAGTTATCATGGGTATGCTCTAGATTTTCAATTCCGTAAGGGTTTTAATGCTGACGACTTGTGGAACATGGTGCAGCATCGAATGCTTTGGGTAAATTCTCACCTTGACTTATATGTGCTTAATTTTTCTAAAATATTTTGCATTTTGCTGATCTCTTTCTCTTTCTTTTAAAGAGAAAAAATCATCCAACTCGGCATTTGGTCCGAGTTGGGGGATCATCCGCCCCTATGGTGAAGTGGATCTATGCACTTTTAACCCCGATCATCTAACCACACTAGAGAACTAAAGAATTATCCAAAATATATTTTATATAAAGTTAGGGTTTATGTGTTAAGTATAAGCCATGTTATGTTAGGTTGAAGTTTTCAGGGGGACATTTTGTAATTATTGAAACTTTAGGATGTCTATGTTAATTTAGTAAAGTTGTAGGGCATCAAAGATAGTTTCAAACTTCTTAAGAAGACTCTTGAATTTGAATATTGTAGGAGGGTTAAAATAATGAATGTAGGTGATTAGGGTCGGTTGATAGATTTAAAAGTCCTAGTTATTATAGTCTACCTACCTAAAATAAATTCGTCCTCGAATTTACCTTGAAATAAGTTCAGATATTGATCTTTTATATCTTGATCTGGTTCCCATGTGGCATCTTGCTAATTTTTATTTTCCCAAAGTACTTTAACTGAGGGGATTTTCTTGTTTCTGAGATGCTTCACTTGGAAATCTAGAATTTGAATATGGCATACTTCAAATTCATGATTTCGTTCGATAGTGATGTCTTTCTACATAATGGTATGAGATAGATCAGATATATATTGGCGTAACCGAGACACATGAAATACGTTGTGAATATTGGATAATTCCATAAGTAATTGTAATTGACAGGCTACAAAAAACTCGCTTAGAAATTGTGAAAGGTCCAATATATCCCGGAATAATTTTCCTTTTAAAACATAAGATTCCTTTCTAAAGAGAAACTTTCATAAATACTTAGTCATTAACTTGAAATTCAAAGGGTTTTTAGAACTGGTCTGCATAATTTTTCTGACGATCTTGGGATGCCTTCAATCTTTCTCGAATTTATTATATTCTCTCAGTGGTTTCCTGAATTATCTCAGGACCAAATTGTTTATTACTTTCGGATTCTATCAAACATGCAGGTGATCTACCCGGTCTTCCATATAAAGCTTCAAATGGGGAATATTTAATACTAGTCTGATAACTATTGGTACATAAAAATTCAACAAGGGGTAAATGTACATTCTAGTTGTCGGGCATATCTAACGTACAAGCGCATAACATATCTTCAAATGTTTGGATTGTACATTTTGATTGTCCATAGATTTGTGGGTGGAATCCAGTACTTAAATAAAGTTTAGTACCCATTACGATTTGTAGTGCTTGATAAAACATTCCTACAAAACGGGAATCTCTTTATGATATGATGGATAAAGGAATTCCATATAATGGAATAATTTCACCAATGTAGAGCTTGTTGAGCTTCTGAAATGAGTCGGTTGTCTTCATTGGTAGAATATAAGTATATTCAGTGAGTCAGTCTACTATTACCCAAATGGAATTATATTCTTGGGGCGTACGAGGTAGTCCAGTGAAAAAATCCATGGTAATATGATCCCATTTCCACTCGGGAATTGGTAAGGTTTGGAGGAGTTCACCAAGGTGTGGGTGTTCTATCTTCACTTGTTGACAAGTAAGACATTTCCTTATAAAATTCTCGATATATTTTCTCATATTTGGACACCAATATTTCTTCTTTAGGGCATGATACATTTTTAAACTTCTGGGGTGATTCATAAATTTCAAATGATGGGCTTCTTGTAATATTTCTTCTCGAAGAGATGAATCATCAGGTACATAAAATATATTTCTAAATCGTATATCAGTTTCCTTATCACATGAGAAGTCAGGATTTGTATATCGAAAGGTTTTTATCGTATGAGAAATCAGGATTCGCGATAAGCAATGATATATTGGAAAATTTTTGTGAAAGGGGGTATCAATCGAAGGTCATATTGCTCTATGATAGAAGGAATATCATAACAAATTAAAGTGTAGAGTCTTCCTACAAGATTTTGACTTAAAGCATCATCTACTACATTGCCTGTACATGGATGGTTATTTAATTTAAATCGGTAATCTTTCAAAAATTCCATCAAGCATCGTTGTTGTCTTCAATTCAAGTCCTTTTGAGTAAAAATATATTTCAAACTCTCGTGATTAGAAAAGACTTGAAAATTTTCAGCGTAAAGGTAACAACGCCAAATTCTCAATTCAAAAATTACAACTGCTAATTCAAGATCACGGAGATGGTAATTACGTTCATGAGTTTTGAGTTTTCGTGGCCCATACTCTATAACTTTCTCATTTTGCATTAACCCGCATCATAACACTTTCAATGAGGAGTCGATATATAAATCTTAGCTTACACCACTAGAAGGAATGGTGAGGATAAAAGTAGTGGTTCACTTATCCTTTAAAATTTTGAATGATTGATCACATTCATCAGTCCATACAAATGGAACTTCCGTCCTAGTTAACTTTAAAAAGGGGAGATCAATTCGAGAAAATCCTTTTACAAAAATACTGTAATATCCAGATGATCCTAGAAAACTCTTTATCTCGGTAATATTGGTAGGGTTTTCCATTATAAAATGGCTGAGATTTTGACTGGATCGACTTAAATTCTATTTTCAGAAAACACATGTCCTAAAAAAATTTCTTTCTTCATTAAAAAAATCATATTTTTCTCTTCTTAGCATATAACCAATGGTTTCTGTAAGTACCTAGAACTTCTTCTAAATGTTGGTCATGTTTTATTAGATTCAGAGAATAAACAAAAATATCTTTAATGAAAATGATAACAAATTAGTTAAGAAGTGGCCTAAAGATTCTATGCATTGAATCCATAAAAGTTGCAGGTGCATTGGTTAACCCAAATGACATTAAAGTAAATTCAAAATGTCCATTATGAGTTCAAAAATAAGTTTTCAGAATATCTTCTTATTTAACTGGCAATTGATGGTAACCCGATTGTAAGTTTATTTTAGAAAAGATCCTTGCTCCTCAGAGTCGATCAAATAGATATCTTATTCAGGGTAAAGGATACTTATTCTTAATAGTTACTGAGTCCAGTTGACGATAGTCTATGCATAATCTAAAGTTCCAACACATTTCTTGACAAATAATACTGGATCTCCCCAAGGAGATGAACTTAGTCGAATATTTTTTTTTAAGAAGGTCATCTAATTGGGTATAGAGTTCTCAGAGTTCTAAAGGAGCCAATAGAAAATGTATTAGGATAAATAATGATACTAAACTTGATTTATCAAGAAGGGGTTAATCCTGGTAATTCTTATGGAAAAACATCTTTAAATTGTTCCAAAAGCTTTAGAATTACAAAAGAGATTTGAATTTGGAAACTTGATAGTCCAAACGGACTTGATCCTTAAAATACAAAAGAACAATTATCTTCGTTTCAAAAATAAATTTTCTTGGAATGACAACCGATATAAGAATAAAGTCTTGACAAAACATCCATTCCAATAATAATATCGAAACCACAAAATCTAAAATTATGAAATTAACAAGGAATGTTCCTAAACCAAGTTACATTCTACAATTGCTATAACCTTATATTGGTGTATTGATTTCACATGTCGGTAATTCAATATCCAATGGAGCAGTTAAAGATGTAGGTAGTAATTGTAATAATTTATCTAATTTAAGAATAACAGAGGAATGTATTGAACGTGAATCAAATAAAACACATGCAGGAAGATGTTGGAAAAATATCATACATTCTATCACGTCATGGGATTTTCGTGCAGGCAGTATTGCACAATTCTTTCCACGACTCGAGACTGTCATAAATTTCTTAGTAGGATTTGTCTTAGGTTGATTTTTGATAGGATAGGATTTTGGATTTTGTGAGGGATTGTTTGACAGACGATAGATTGTAATAGATCTTAACTCAGGACATTGTGGCCCGTGACATTCATGACAACGAATCATTAAATGTGGTTAGTGTTATGACGGATCTGCGAATAAGCTTGTCCATTCGATCTTGGATAAGTTTGAGGTTGATATTGAGGTGGGGTTCTAATAACATGATTATTTTTAGTAATAGGGGGAGAAGATCGTATTATGAAAAATCATTTTTTTCTACAATTTTTGCAATGTTGATAAGTTGAGAATACTCACGGATTTATAAAGGAGAGACGAAATTCTTGACTATTGGATGTAGTCCTCTTTCAATTTTCTTTCACTTCTTATACAATCAAGGGTGTAATGAGATAACTCGGTAAATTTGGCTTCATATTAGGCTAAAGACAGATTGGCTTGTTGCAATATTTAAGAAATCAACAGTTCGTTGATCTTATATAGCCCCGTGAAAATAAACTTTGAAGAAAATCTCTTCAAATTGCTCCTAGGTAAAATTAAAAATGTTTTGATTACGTGACACCACTTTCCACTAGAAATCATCTTCACTTTTCAACATATAGGCGACTAAAGTTATTCGGAGATTAGTAGCTATACATACTCCATTCAGAATTTTCACAGTCTGACGTATACATTTCTCAGCTTCACTGGCACTTGGCTTTCCAAGAAAAGATGAAGGTTTTCTCTAACATTCTTTAAGGGCATTCATTCTACGGATTTATTTGAATATGTCCTCTAGAGTAGAAAAAGAAGTTTATTATTGTCGAGCTAAAAAAGTAAGTTCCTAAAGACATCAGATGCTTCCTTTAGTTTGATTCTGTTCAGTTTGAGTTCCAATGGAGAGAATTCGAGTACTAACCATCCTAAAATATAATAGAACAATTTCAATAATAAGAATCATAAAACAAGGATATGTCACACCCTATTATATTATACAAGATGAGTTATATGATACACTAAGGTTATATATCATAGACTAATTCTACATCAGTTCTTAACTATATAAATTAGTGAATATCTTGAGGCTTAATATGGCACATTATTTATAATACTTTATTATGTTATTTACGTTAGGAGATAACTTTAACTTTGGATCTTAGGTAGGAATAACAATCTCATCATCAGAGTTAGATTCCGAACTAACTAGATAATCTTCTTGGCCTGAGAAATCATCACTTGAGTCATCATAACCGGTGTCAGGAGAATAGTCACCATGTATTTCACCATCTGACGTCACATTTGGAAACATAGGCGGGGTTGGTGGAGTATCTCTGAGTGTAAGACTGATAGCTTCTTGAAATATCACTAGATCATTCACATAGTCATATACTTTTCTCATAACTTGCATTTCACCCAAAACTCTATTCGTTAGTACTAATCGCTTGACATCCCTACCGAAAAATTCCCAAGCTTCTTCTACTCAACTAATCATTTCACATAACTTTGCTAATGCTTCTTCCCGGAGTCTAGTTTCCTAACAGTTATTAATAGAAACATATCTCAAGTATCCATATTGTAAAATGAAATTACCATATATTAGTAATATAAGAAGTTACGAAAAGATAAAATAACTAATATCTTATAAATTTCTTTTCCCGTATAGAATGCAAACTCAACGGTTTGTTAAATTTAAAATATCCCTGATACCAACTTGTCACACCCTGATTTTTTGTATGAATGCACAAGAGAGTATATATAAATCAATGAATTAAATTTAAGGAAGAATAATAAAACTTTATTCATTATTAAATAGTTTACATAGGGTAGTGCACCGTAGGGGTGAGTTATATTTTTTAACACGGACAATAAAGTAGAAACTTGAAAAGTTCCACTCCTTGCTCCCATCTGGATTATTCTCTACCCACATGGTCACGTATTAATAGATTGTTTTATGCTATGTGTAGGAGTATTTTTGTTTTGATTTTAAGGTTTGAGATGGATTATATTGGGATAATTTAATATTTTTAATTTTGTGGTTCAAAATACACTTTCAATCGATTCGATCTTATTATGCACATTAATGTGATTTGATGATTACATTCGAGTTCATGAGGTTCTAATGATGACATTCAAAGCTTTAAACTTGAGTTTTGATCATTATTTGGAAGTTATTAAACCTCAAGCTTTAATGCTGAAAACATATTATTCTTTACCTAGGGCCAATTTTATACGTAAGAATTTTACTGTTTTGATATATTCTAGCATTATAACAACATATAATTCTATTGAAAATAAAAGAACTGAATATAGTACATAAAACCGCAGTACTTATTTGAAGTGAAAAATTCGAGTTTTGAAACTCCTATTGGGGTGAGTTTGAACTTAGGAATTCCTGGGGGTTTTATAGTGTTTGATTAAGAGAGTTCACTGGTGGAGAAGGGAGGTGAATTGAAACTTAAATTGTGAAGTTTGAAGATTGGGTAATGTTCCACACATGTGTTCATGGTGTACACATGTGATTTTTGGCTTCTTGTGTTGATGTGTTAGCTTATTTGGATAGGGGGTAATGTAAAATTATTAAAACTTTGGTGTTTGGTCCTTGGTTGGTCAAGCATATGCATTTATAGCCTTAAAAGTGTACTTTTGATGAAGTTTACGGGTATTTTTGTAAATTTAAAAAGTTTTAAGGGTTGAAATTATAATTTTGTATTAGTTGATATCTAAAGGATTAATTTGATATAAAGTTGGGGTTTTGGGATTAATTATAACCCAAGTTATATTGGATTGAAGTTTTTAGAAGGCTAGATTGTAATTATTAAAACTTTAGGGTGTCTAGTTTAGTAAAGTTAGAGGGCATCAAAGATAGTTTCATTCTTCTTAGAAGACTATTGAATTTGATTACTTTATGAGGGTTGGAATAATGAATGTAGGTTAATAGGGTCAGTTGATAGGTTTGAAAGTCCTGGTTATTACAGTGCTCTTATGCAGTTCCACTCCCACTTTTTCAGCTTTCCGAATTGAGCCATTATCTGGGGTGGCCTCTCTAGAATTTGATTGTGCTGCTATGTAGATTTCTCGAAAGAGGAAACAGGATGCCAAGGCCAAAAAGAATAGGATTGATACTGATGCTAGGGCCAAAAAGAAATTTGATGCTGAGAAGAGGGCCAATGCCAAGGCCCGAAAGAATATTTTGTATGCTACCAAACGGGAAGCAGAAACTAATGTTGGTGCCGCTATGAAAATCAAAATCAAAGGGAGGTTATTGCCTCGGATGATGTGATCCTAGCATGCAATAAGAGGCCGATATATGGTCCCATATCTCAACCTAGTTCCAAACACTAAAGGACTAACGTCCCTAGGGAAAGGGTATAGATCCATGGACAATTAACTCGGTGTTTGGTCCAAGGTGGGGAATTATCCTCCCCCTATGGTGAAATGGATCCGTTCACTTTTGACCCCAAGAATTCGACCACACTAGAGAGGCTAAAGAATAATTATAACTATATTGTTTCCCACATAGACAATGATGATAACGTGTTTGGTTGTCATGGCTTTGCACCTGATTTTCAATTCACCGGGGTTTTACTAATGACGACTTATAGAACATTGTGAAGCATCGAATGCTTGTGGCCAGACTTATATTTCCTTAATTTTGCTAAAATATTTTGCATTGTGCTGATCTATTTGTCTTTCTTTCAAGGAACAAAAACCATCTAGCTCGATATTTGGTTCGACGTGGGGGATCATCATCCCATATGGTTAAGTGGATCTACGTACTTTTAACCCTGAGCATCTGACCACACTGGAGATGCTAAAGAATGATCCGAAGTCCATTGTTTCCATACAAACAATGATGCTTATGTGGTATTTTTCCATAGGTATGCCCCTAATTTTCTATTCCTCAGGGGTTTTAATACAGACGACTTGTGGAACAGAGTTCAACATTGAATGCTTATTGTAAATTCTCATCCAGACTTGTATTTCCTTAATTTTTGCTAAAATATTTTACACTATGTCGATCTCTTTGCCTTTTTTTAGGGCGCGATGGGTGTCACCGTCTTAAAGGAGCAAGTAGCATCGTACTAGAATGCTTATGACGATGAAATATAGGCTATTATTAAGCTCCTTACCCACTATAAGACCATATTAGAGGAACTGAAGACTACACATGCTTACCATAACAATGCCTGCACTAAGCTTGAGAATAAGGATGATCAATTTATAGGGAGAGTTCAATCTTTAAGCCAATCTGAGGTAGAGAATAGAAATCTGAAGGGGAAAATAGATACGGATGTTTTGTACCTCTGGAGTTTAGATGAAATACTCAAGACAGGGTCTAAGTAGCTTGTCCAGTTTAGTGATTCGCTAAAGTAAATCATTGAAGCCCTTGCCCAGGCTGAGGATGAGGGTGTTAGGAATTATAAAACCTTTGTTGAATATAAGATTGAACAGTGACCGTCTATCAAAGGGTTATGATGAGCTGAAGAAGAGGGCCATCAAGTACTACCCTAACATTTTTGAGGTCATCAGATGTGGGAAGGGGACGATGATGAAACCAAGGCCTTAGATGTTGATAAGGAGGTGATGGAGGTAGATGAATTGGAAGATGGCACTACCAAAAAACATCTTGAGGTTGAGCCCGAGAAAAATATTTCTACCGATGCTCCCCCTATTGCTCTTAAGGATGCTCCTGTGGCTGAAGTTGATACTGCCGATGCTCTTGAGGCTTAAGTTGTTTTCTCTGATTATTTTGTTGTTCTTTTTATTGAACTTTGTTTGTAACCACTTCGAATAATTATCTGTGATGAATGTTTAACGATACCTTCTTACTTTATTAACGAGAATACAAGTTATTCAATATATTTATCTACCTATGCGTATATTTTTTACTTTCTATCAATTATTTTGATTAGCTAAGTATTTAGCCACCATTAATAGTTAAGTGTTTATTCAAAAATGTTTTTGATAAGTAAATTTGTTCTGGTATCATTCACCTCCCAATTATCTTTACTCTTATGGACTAATGGTGGGATCATATCCACCTGCTATTTTAATTTACTAGCTAGTTGGTGCTAAGATTGGCCTACTAGTAGTTTAGTCTTACGATCATGTGGTTAGATCTTATTGACCTAATATGCCTTAATAGCTACCAGTTTTTCATGAAATGTAGGTCTTCCTGACTTAGGATCTACTAATGCTTGCGCTAAATTACTGATCATATAGAAGGATTTCTTCGTATTGACCATGTATCGTCATTGGTTACCGAAGTCAAACAAGTGTACTTGGATCTATCCCTGTGTTAGTCATTTACAATCGGATCTTACACCCCATATGACTACAACGAACTTCACAGATTTGGCTAAACTTCTTAATCGTGAACTGTCTAAGGATGATTCCACACATGAAGTGTGATTATGATCATGTATTTTTATTGGATTTATTTTAAGATGTCTTCGGCCTAGGATTCTTGTACATCTCTCACCCCAATGAAAAAGACATTGAATAATGTAGAAAATCTTGAAATAACAACATATTTGGAGGGAAAATTCTTATTCTCATTCATCTTTGAAGCTAATTACAAATAAATAAAAATCGTTTACATGATATTTTAGTCTTTTAAATTGCAATCTACTCTTCATCAATGGTAATAATTCCTCGGGTGTTCTGCATTCCATGGTTTCTTGAACTTCTCAACTTATAAGGTTTCGATTCGATAAGTCCTAGGTGGAACAATAGTAGAGATTTTGTATGTGCCATGCTAATTTGGTTCCAACTTGTTCCCTTTTTTGATAACATTTTTTAGCACTTAGTGCCCTTCCTTCAAGGTTCTTGATTTTACCCTCTTGTTATAAAATCAAGCAGTCCACTATTGGTACGTTGCTACCTTAAGTGTTTCATGCTCCTGGATTTATTTTAATAAATCCAGATCTAATCTTCTCATCAAGTCACTCTTTGACAATTGAAAGTTGAGTACTCGATGATTGGGAAATCCGATCATCATTGGCACCATTGCCTCTTTACTAAATACCAATATATACAGTGTCTTGCCTCTCATCCTCCTTGGATTGCTTCGGTAAGCCTAGAGTATGCTCTCAAGTTTGTTGATTCAATTCCTTTTGGCTTCGTCAAGTCTTTTATTCATTCCGTAGATAAAGGTCTTGTTTGTGACCTCTGTTTCCCCATTGCATTGTGGGTGACCAAGTGTTGAGTGAAATTTCAAGTTTTTCGAGTATATACAATAATCCTCAAATTCACTTTTATCAAACTGTATATCGTGGTCTATGATGAAGGTATATGGCAAACCATATCGGTAAATTATATTCTTCCATATATAATGCAACACCTTCTTATAAGGCATGTTAACCAACGGCTCTACTTCAATCCTTTTAATGAAATAATCCACCGCGATGACTAAATACCTAAATATTTCCCTTATTTTTTATACTGGGATTAATTCACCACGTGGAAAAAGGATAAGGGGATGTGATCGGTGTCAGACCATGACATGCCTCTGGCACTTATCACATTTCCTTTCAGAGTTAGTGCAATATTCTTTCATTGTTATCCAATAGTATCCTTGCATGGAGACTCATTTCACCAATGAACAGACTGATTATTGGAATCCACATGATGCTTTATGGACTTCTTTGACTAGATCATAGACTTCAGTTGGGTAAACACATCTGAGTAGTGACATGAAAAATCCCCGGTTGAACAGTCTTCCTCCTTCAAGCATGTAACTTATTGCCTTATAACGAAGTCTCCTCACCTATTTTGGTTTAAATGGAGCTACTTTGTTCTCTAGTTATTCTCATATAGACCCATCCACGATGGTCCCATGTTCAACTCCATGACAAAATGCATTTTTTATAATACAATACATCAATACTCCTATAGGTACTATTCTTCTCAGTTTTATTCTAATGGATGAAGCTAAACGAGCAAGTGCATTTGTTCATGTGTTTTTATCCCTTTGTATTTGGACCATTTTTATAGATGATAACTTTGATAACAACACTTTCACCTTTGACAAGCACTTTGCCATTGATTATTCCCTTATCTCATAAACTTTAAGGACTTGCTTTACTACGATCTGAGAGTCATTTTACACTGATAACTACTCAGCACCCAGTGACAATGCCAACCCAATGACTATTATGAAATCATACTCTACCTCATTATTGGAAGCCTCAAAGTGGAATTTGAGGGTATACTCCATATCATCCCCATCAAGTGTCATGATTATCAAGCTTGCTCTGCTACCGTTGGTGCATGATGATCCATTAAAAAATATTGGCCAAACTGGAGGTTCTTCTTTAAATATAACTTCAACTAAGTATACACTCTTGAATAATTTAAATTTCTCCAAATTGAGAATCTTTTTTCCCATCGAGCCAATGACTCTGGTCTGCATTGATTTAGTCAGTTGTCTTTATTACTCAGCTCTTTTCTATAGAAGCATGTTTGGTTAGCTGAATTGATGAGGACTCTTCTGTTGAAGTTTGCTCGATTGGCTTTATTACTGATCTCGATTCTGTAAAATTCTTTTTAGTTTTCATTCTTGTAAAGCTCTCTTTTGTAGAAGTTTTCTCTACAATTTTCTCCTTGTAAGTAAACTCTACTATAAAATCATCCACTACATAGCCTTTGATTACCGTTATGGGATCATATAGTTTGTCATATTATCCTCATTTTATGAGCCAAACCATCAGACTACCTGATCTTTATGTTTAGAATAGCTTGTTATAGAAGAAGGTCTGCATAGACGATAATTATATATGCTTGAAAATATGACTTCATTCTTCGAGATGCTTAAATCAAAGCTAATGCCAACTTATCTATCCTAGGGTAGCGAATTTCAGTTACTAATTATGCCTTGATAGTAAGGTATACGAGCTTCTGCACTCCCCATTCTTATCAGAAAAATGGTGAACTGACTGCTACCTCTGATACTTCTAAATATAAATAGAGCTTTTCACCTAGGACTGGCCTTGACATGAAAGGAACTGATCCCAAGTACTTTATCAATTATAGTAAGGTTTCTTCACACTTATCATTCCACTCAAAGGTCTTTCTGATCATATTAAATAATGGAAGACATCTATTAGTGGCTCTTGAAATGAAACAGTTTAGCACACCTACTCGTCTTGTCAACCTTTGTATCTCCTTCTTGATCTTAGGAGAATGAATATTACTCAATTCTTGGTTATTATCTAGGTTAGACTCTATGCCCCATAGTTGACTATAAATCCTAGGAACTTCCCTTCCTTAACTTATAAAATGCATTTTTCCTAGTTCAACTTCATTTGGTATTTTCTAGTTGATCAAAATTTAACCCAATGTCACTAATGTGATCGATAACTTTCTTTCTCTTGGAAAGCATATCATCAACGTAGACTTCCATGGTTTTATTGATATGTCATTTGAAAACCTTTTTAACTAGCTTTTGATATGATGCTCTAGTGTTTTTAATCCAAAAGGCATAACAATGTAGCAGTAAGTACCTCAGTTGGTGATAAATGAGGTTTTCTTTGTGTCTTCTGGCTTCATATTTATCTAATTGTAACCTGAGTAGGCATCCATAAAACTAATAAACGCATGCTCAACTATTGCATTGACTAACTGATAAATCATATGTAGAGGATAATGGTCCTTAGGTCAGGATCTATTAGTATTTATGAAGTCGACGCATATACACCAATTGCCATTTTTCTTCTTGGTCATATTCACAATTGAAAAACACTCTAGATACTTGACGTCTTCAATGAAATCTGACTTTTAAAATTTATCAATTTTCTCCTGTATGATCGTATTCATCTCCTGATCGAACACTTTATGCTTCTGTTTGAGAGGCTATACATCTTTCATTATATTGCGCTCGTGGTAAAGGAATTCTGGATTTATCCGAGGCATGTCTTTATGGATCCATGCAAACACACTGCCTAAAAAAATCATCCAGTTCTTTCTTAATGCATGGATCTAGTAATAAGATAATCTAAGATGTCCTCTTTGGGATCTCATCATCCAAAATCACTAATTTGACCTTCTCTATAACTTCGCTTGTGACCATCTTATCCTCATCTCAAGGATATAAAGTCTTGATTTCATAAGTGGTGGTCACCTTATTCTGTATTTTTTTCCCTATAGAAGTATAATAACATTCTCACGCTTCAGCTTGGTTACCCTTTACCACACTAAGTCCATAGTGCGCAGGGTATTATAGGCACAATTGGATAGTAGAACGCACAAATTCTAAGTTTTTTAGGACAACCTTGTTGAAGATAATGTTGTAGGTAAAGTGAACTTTCTCATCCATGATGAAGAAATGCATTCTCTCTGTTAGGTATGTTATGATGATCAATAACATCAAGGTTAATTTTTCCTAAGGGGAACACCTTCTCCCCAAAAAAATCGATAATATTACTGTGATATGCCTCCAACTTTCTATCTTTGAGTCTCACTTTCTTGAAGAAACTATAGAATATAATATTAGCTGAACTGCTATTATCGACCAAAATCCTCACTACCCGAATTTTATGGACCATCACTGTGATGACCAAAGGGTCATCGTGTGGATAGAGTATGCCTGGAAAGTAATTTTAAAAAAAGATAATAATGAGACGGTCTTTATTAACCTTTCTAGGATGAGTCTTCATAGCTTTGGACAGATTGACATGTCTGACATGCGTCCTTCGCATCATTAAGGTATTCTTTACTCTATTATAGTTCATCTCTGCCTCCATCACCCCCTGCTATAAAGTGACGCCCAATAGAGATCATGGTAACTTCGTGCACAAGATCCTTGGGCAGATCTAAATCATCATTTGAATTATCAATTCAACCCATTTTCTTCTCGTTTTCCTTTTTACAAGCGGACTTTTATCATCGCCTTAATTTATAGTCGTCCTTCCTACCTGATCAACCAGCTTTATCTACATACTTCATCAGTTTGCCTCGTCTGAAGATATTTTTAATCTATTTCTTTAAGGCCAGGCAACTGTCACTATTATGGTTGTGATCTTTGTATAATTCACTCTATTTACTCTTGTCCCTTCAATTTTGTGGAGCTTTTAATTTCCCTGTCCATTTAAGGTCACTGATTCCTCAAATCTCATTGAGGATGTAGTGAACACTAATTGTAAGTGGAGTAAACTTATCATACTTCTTTGGTTTAGAAGCCTTCTTGTTGTCCTTAGGCTATTTCTTCTTCTCCCAAATCTTTCTATCGTCCGACTTAGCATAGACCGCTCATGATTGTAGTGATTTCTATATTTTCATTCTAGTCAATTACCTCAAGCTTTTTCGGTATCTATTTTCAAATGAACACTTAACAAGTGAGCCCCCCTCTTACATGGCTTAGTACTGAAGAAAAAATTGCTGACAAACAAATCGATAGCTAGTGGAAGTCTGAGTTCTACCCTCTTAGTAAGCCATTGTATAAGATTTGAGCCAATCCGGTGATAGTACTTGAGAGTACACTACAATGCATTTATCAGGGATAGAATAAATATCGAAAGTAACCTGGTACTTCTTCACATACAATATAGGACTAGATTTTCCACCATATTTGGGGGTGATAATAGGTAGTCGAAATTTTACGAGCATTGGATAAGTCACAATTGATGATGTAAATGGCGATACTTGAACAAAACCCCTATACAAAGGGTTCTTCGTCTTTATATCTTGCCCAGACGATCCTCTAGGCATTGAATAGATCCTTTCCAAAGATTTTTATCCTTCTCGTCCTTAATCGATAGTGTCTTCCCTGCTCGACTTTGACTTTCAGTTGATCTCTTTTCCTAAGATTCTCTCAGCTTTGGACGAACCTCACATACTTGGACTAGATTTGGTTGAGCATTCAAACCTCCTCATCTCAGTTCTTCTTGGTTCTTCTCTATACTCCCTAGTCTCCATCGAATCTAAGTATTGTTGGGGCCCGAGTAGCTCTTGGGATTAATCGATCAAAAGTCGAGCCTCTGTCGAGCCTCTCCACAATGCTTAGGCGTTTAAGGGAGTACTTATGTTCATCTTCGTATCCACCTGATCTGATGGTGGATGTTGCCCACGGGCTATTGTATCTGTCATTGCACTCTGATCCAGAGTATTTGGACCTACTACATTCTCCTTTCAAACCCAAATCCAACCATCTAAGATTTTTAATATCTCTATCATGGTGTGCCTGCCTCATGTCCTTGTATGGGGTTGGAGTAGTAATATCTTGTCTTCGACAAGAGATTTCACCCCCTGCTGAGATGATTGGGTTTTATTAAAGCCTCTTCTACCTCGCTAAAATACGTTGTGTCATATGCCTGACGCTTTTCGACATATCCTCTTGTCCTCTAGCCAAGCACTATAATATTCTCTAGAGATCACCCATGCCCACAGGTTTGGAAGGAGGAATTCCCTCTGAGGCTCTACTAATTTTTGGGTTCTCATCCATCTTCACGAAATTAGGGGAAATATAAAGTACCGTAATATAGAAAAGAAAACACAACAGTTGCGACAACAAAAGTTACAGAAAAATAAGATTTAAAGTAGTAAAAACTAAGTTCGATGGTTAATTCAAGGAAATCTAAAAGAATTTAAAGGCAATTTATAGATTAATGGAATCTAACTCAATGAAACAAAGATGCATCAGATTCATGATTTTCTCAGAACTCAATATCCTCAAGTAAAATATGTTTAATTTAATTAATGAAATGATGTACAAATTATGAAATTCATAGGATCACATAAAATAAGAGAGTTTTTCAGTTTGGTGAAATAAATGGCCATTAAAGTAAAATTTCCATTTGTCGTGTGTTATTACAACCAAACTTGATGTCTTTGCTTTACAGCCAAATGATAAAAACCATTCTTCGAAAATAAATACTTAATTAAAATGAATAGTGACAGAGCTCCAATTACTTTGATAACTCTCCTTTTCTTTCCTATTATCCTTGATGTTTTCTCTACCTGAAGTACCTGGGGGGTGGGGGTGGCAAAATCGTGGGGTATAAGCTTGCGCACACTAGAAGAAATATTAACAGAGCATAATTTAGAATTGAGTATATACATATATATATACAATTGATTTTAGTAATTGTGAAATCATATTTCATTATATTAAGTGTTTTCATGAAAGTTGTATCTTAGCTATGCAATTGACATTATGAACATGCAACACAGATGATGAGCCCACTAATGCTTTGTTGTTTTTACATTACCACCCGTGTCCCATTAATTCAACCAGTAACGTACTTTCATATTTTTTAAGTTGTTTTATAAACTTGATTTTGTATTAGTGAGCATCATGCTAAAAATTAACTTTTCACTTAATTAATCGGGGTAGCATCCATGAGTGTTATACGGACTTTCATCGACTGCCATCGTACCACAATATTTTCTTGATCAATGATCTTGGATATAAGAATTTAGCTACATCCTAGGGCTCCGACCCCTCCTTAAAATTATCAGTTAACTCCGATGTTCTTTTTACTTATTACGTCATTGTAACCCTTTTTCCTTTCTTTCTTTCTTAACCACTTTTAAGAATTTTTCCTTTATGTCATTTTATCGGCCATTGAGGCCAAATACTCGGGACGAGAAAAGTCCCAACACACTTCATTTCCAAGTTTTACACTTTATCAAAAGTTCATTTTTACTTCACTTTAAAATTCGGTAGTTCACCTTTTGAAAGCAACTCTAATTACTATTTCTTATGAAACTTGACCTTTGAGTTCAAATACCCATTTTATAAACATCAATGTGATTTTCACTATTCATGCACACCTGTAATATTGCATTTTACAAACTTAGCAAAAAATTCTTCTATTCGTCTTTACTTTTCAAAAAAATCTTTTTCATCACATAGAATCTGGCTCTTTAACCAGAGTCCTTTAGTTTAGTAAAATCATTCTTAAGTCCATATTTCACATAAACTACATTTTTAAGCTAAAACTTTTGCTTTGTCATTTTAAGACTTTCCCTTTCAAAACATTGACATTATATTTATCATTTCATATTCTTCCTTTAAAACTAATTTACAAAACATTATCACTTTTGAAAATGTTTCTACTTACTCAAAACTTTTTCATAAAATCATACATTTAGCCCCCAAACCATACATTTGACATTTCAAGATTTGTCTTATAAATTGACTACTTTACGTTGTTCTCCTTGTTCTTGTTTTACTTTGGGACTTAACTTTTTATTATTGCAAATTTCAACAACCATGTTTTTACTACTTTTACACTTTGCGCCCATTTACTTTGGGTTCTTCAAATTTTTCAAACTTTATCCGTATAAATTGTATCATTTATGTGATTGGTATTCTGAAATTTTAGCATTTATCATTTCATCTTGAAAGGCTTATTTTCATATACTTTCAACCTATTTAACCCATTGATCCCAACTACACGAGTTTATATTGTGAATGTAAGGTTATATATATATATATATATATATATATATATAAGGGTATGCCCATGCCTGAAGGCACGCTAAAAATTTCTAAATTACGTAATATCGAAGTGGAAATTTTTTTTAAAGTACATAATTGCAAAACGGCGGAAATTTTCTACAAAGGCACGCATATAATTTTGAAAAGTATAAAATCGTGTATAATAGATATAATAAATGCTTTATATATTATAAGTGTAGATTTTTAAAGTATTGAATCGTCTAAATTTAAGTCATAAAATTTTCTTTTACAATACAAATGTGTGGGAAAATATTAAAAAATTGGGCAAAATTCTCTTTGTTTATAGGACTATCCACCTTGTTTAAGAAATAAAAAATTAATCCAACAAAACAAAAAGTCCGTTTTGGACCTCATATAAGCACCACAATTCAAATATACTCAATTACACAGAATCAGGGCGAAGTATCAAATTTTTAAAAAAATGGACATAGTCTCCTTTGTTTATTGGACTATCATCCATATTTAAGGGATGTCGATCAATTCAACAATATTTGAAAGGTCAGAATTCATCTACACAACTTCATCTTGGCATTCATAATACCCCCTTCCAACATATTTAACCCTTCTTCTAGACTAATGATTTTCCTCATCCTTCCATTCAATCTCCTTCAATTATTGAGTAATTTAGCACTGCATTTGAACAAAAAGTCAAAAGTAAGTAATTCAAAAATTCAATTCTTGTTAACAAAGAATCAAAATAAAAGAATTGGGGGCTTAATAGACATTAAATTACTTTATAGATCTTTTAAGTCTATACAAATGGACTGGTGATTTACATTGTTAAAGGAATAAATTATCAAAGATATTTCAAAGCCAATGGAGATAAATTTAATGAAGATCTTATGAATTTGTTTTATTTGAAGAAATTCATAGAAGGTTTTGAAAACATGAAGATTTATGACACAACAGCACACCAAAAAGGAACCTAGCCAATATGCATGCCGTATGAAACATAAAATAGAGGTGCTTGTTTGATCTTAACAAAGAGGATATATGATTTGATAAATTTTAATAAATTAATGAATCAATAATATACTACCTGTTGAAATGTCATTTCGACATCCTAGTTCAAATGACTCATATATGTGAGCTTCTTATTATGTTCCAGAAATTCTAGAGCCACTTATTTCTCCTCAAATCCATATGTTCTTTAAATGCATCTTGCGTTGGTTCCTTCCCAGATGGGGTTCCTAGTTCAGCTCATGGGGACTGCGGATCTCCTGTTTTACCAAGAACAATTCTATGATAATGCACTTGGTGTTTCCCTCAAAATCCCCCACTAAGAGTATGAAATCTTTGGGTTCTTTAGATTCTATCAAAAGAATATGCTTGTATGGAGAAAACTGCGTACGAAATAAAACAATGGCAAGAAAAATGATAATCAGATCTTAAATCCATGAGGTATTCGCAAATACGAAAAAATGTGTGAACTAAAAAATTAAAACATCATTTAAATTAAAGAGGAAAAGAGACAAAAGAGAATATCTGTAAATCAAATTTCACAATATTTATCAAAATTTGATTTTCAAGACAATTTGATGGGAGTTAGGAACCAAGACAATTGACCCACTACAAATGTATGTATTTATTTCATAATTTGCCATACTTTATAAAAATGGAAATAATTTTTTAAAAGGAAATAAAAAATTGCAAGTCAGAAGAATAAAGGAAATATGAATATTAATATACCTGTAATTCTTTTTGTAAGGCCATATTCATGTATAGTTTTTTCTAAATCTTTCACTCGAATTTTTCTTGCCTCCAGCTCTCTGTACGACGAAACTATTTTCCTAAAATCAAGAAAGAATGAATCAAAATAAGAATTCAGTCCATTCATTTATGGTGGAGAAAATAAGGAATATTCCTCAGATAAGCTAACCACTTGAGGACTGTATAACTTTTGGTTATCAAAACAATGCTAAAATATAGCCGTTTTACTTAACAAATCGTTTACTTGTATTAATCAGTGAACTCTGATTTTTTACCCAAACTGCAGTAACTTCTTCAAACTCCCCTACTTATTTATTCAGACAAACAACACTTAATTTACACAAACACCCCTCCCCATATTTTTACTCTAGTTCCTTACATATTCAGACGCTAGATTTTCTCCTTTAAACTGAAGCTTCATGTCTGAAAACATGCCAGAAAAATGGTTCAAATACTCGAATTTGATGGGATCAATAATCAGTTATCCTAAAGACACAAACCATAAGGTGGAAAATTGGGGAAAGATAAGAGAGAGTACCTTCTCTAAAGAGAGATTTCAAAAACGTTGGGATACCAAAATATCACCTTCATATTGCAGCCCGTAGGCACCTGAATTCGGGTTGTTTAAAATATAGGACTTGAATTTATGTATTTGTACATTCAGACCGTGTGACATTCATGTATATGTACATTAAAATATTTGTACATTCAGATCATGTGATATTCATGTATTTGTACACTAATATTTAAAGTATAACACCTGAATTCATTTATCTCTTTAAACACATAAATTCATGGATCTGTACATTCAAACCATTACAAACCATATGTACATTCAGACCAATATGAAGGTTATAAAAAACTTAACTTTAATGGACCTAGAGGGAGAGGAAATGTTTTTAATACTTGTTTAAACATTAGTCTTAAACAACAACATCTTCCATTACATAACAATGAGGAATATATGTACAACTCAGGGGACCAAAATAAAGAGGAATGTGAATCCATTGTCAATCATCACTCATAAGACCATACAAGAGAAGCCTTTTTTACACTGGGGAATATATGTACAACTCAAGACACCAAAATAAAGAAGAATGTGAATCCATTGTCAATCATCCACCTAAAGCTTCAATCTCACACTCATGACATATAATAAAAGCCTTTTTGCAACTCTCCTGTAATTTCATCATGCGGTTAACGTGTTGTTCTCTTACTTTTCCATTTTTTCACATAATTTAATTCTTACTCCCACCTCCAATGAATTGATTCCCATGGAAACGAGAAATGAAAGAGGGCATCTCATTAAGTTACTCATTACATTTTCAACTCTTTTCAAAACTTCTCATAGAACTCAACTACTTGTTAGTCCAATTCAAGCCTCAAAATCAAGCACAGAAAAGGGGTGAAGTTGAGGGTGGAAGCTCTTCAATAATGTTAAGTAAGGATGACAAAACTATATGCTATAAAAAAATGAGACATGAGCCAAGACTTTTGAAACAACAAAAATGAAATAAAACAAACATTATTAGATATACACATCCTGATATACACATTCCGACTGATATACATATAGCAGATGTTACTTCCCATAAAAAAACATTATTTTTTAAAAAAAACAAAAATACATCTAGGTTTTAAAAAACCACAAATAGTCGATGCTTAATAGATTTGATATAAACATGTTGTTAATAGCATATGTTACTTCCCATAAAAAAATATTATTGTTTAAAAAAAATAAAAAATAGATCTAGGTTTAAAAAAAAACACAGTTGGTAAAGATCATTATTCACTGTTCTTCGTTGTTCGTACAACCAAAAACATAATCCCCTGCTGCAACGCTATGAAAAGGAGGTGAACCATTTATACAGGTAGAAAAATAATACCTTGGTAAAGATCATTCTTCGCTGTTTGTTGACGAAGATAGTTGTGTATCACTTTGGTAAACCCACAATTGCTCACTGTTCATTTACAAATATCGTTGCCGAAGATCGTTGACGGAGATTGTTGATAGCATAGATCGTTGATGGTAGAGAATCATTGATGGCAGAGATCGTTGATGGCAGACAATCGTTGATGGAAGAGATCGTTATTTCCAAAGCCGTAGATCGTTTGCAAGGGAGAGAAGGTAAAGTGATGGGGAAATAAGAATAAGACGGGAAGCTTTGGGATAATGAGGGAATGGGAGAGAATCGGTGGAAGTAAAATACTATCGTGCCCTTAGTTTTGAATTTTGAAAATATGGGGGAAATAAATTAGTGTGTCAAAAGAAGGGGAATTTAAATTTATAAGGGGCAATTTAGGTAGGGCAGAAAACTCATAAAGATGACATCATCTTTTGAACTTATGACATACATAAGTTTCCTACTTTATTATATATATATATATATATATATATATAGAGAGAGAGAGAGAGAGAGAGAGAGAGAGAGAGAGGGGGGGGGGGGGGGGGGGGGGAGAGGAAGACTCACCTACATTACACTCTATACATCACGCTATACATCATACCTAGTTCTAAGCTCTAAACTTTTTCTTTTCATTTTTTTTATTTTTCACTTGAAATTAACCTTACAATCCACTCATGTTCAAAAAATTAGGTCAAAATATATTTTGTAGCTATTTTTAAAAAATCCACAAAATCCTGCTAGCGAAGACCCTTATAAATAAGGTATTTTCAACAGTTTTTTGTTGAAAATTTTAAGAATAGCTACAAAATCTATTTTGAACACGAGTTGATTGGAAGGTTAATTTCAAGAGAAGAAAAAAAATTTGAATTTTTTTATAGGGCCTAAAACTAGGTGTGTTGTGTGGATGATATATATATATATATATATATATATGCATCATCCTATTTCTTAAAAAAAAAATCATTGTAACATTTATCATGAAATCAATAAGTTTTACAAGATTTGTACAAGAAATAATTTGTTTAAACATTCTAAAAATTAACCTTTTTTCAATCTTTGGATTTCATCAATTTTTATCACATATTCTTCAACATATTCATATGTAGTGATAATAATCATAGATAATCATTTGAATCATGTATATATACATATATCTAGCATGTTTTGTCTTTGAATTTGAAAATAGAGTGTAGAACCCTTACCTCTTTAGAAGATAATAAACTTTGAAGAAGATTATGAAAAAGCTCCCAACAAGTTTCAAGCTTTCTCAAATTTGTGTTCTTAAAAAACCCTCCTCTACATCAATTAACCCTCTTCTATAACACTCTTAAATATATGAAAATAGAAGAAGGAAATTTATTGTAGTTTGTATGAAGTTTGGAGGAGAGAATATAGCCTTTGGTCGAACAAAAATAATGGAAAGAAATGTAAACCCAAATAGA
This sequence comes from Sambucus nigra, assembly GCA_949130495.1. Lineage (NCBI taxonomy): Eukaryota > Viridiplantae > Streptophyta > Magnoliopsida > Dipsacales > Adoxaceae > Sambucus > Sambucus nigra. The sequence continues at coordinate 576,419,804 of OX422209.1, forward strand.
TTTTACAGTAGATTGGTGCTGGAAAAATGGGGAAGATAGGGTAGGTAACTCTCTTTACTTCCCTCTTGATGACCCTAAGACCCATCTTAAATACTTGCAACATTTTAGGGTAGTCCCCCCATGTCTAGGGTGATCAAAGTCTCTGGAAAATGTGGTTAAGGGCTGAGCTACGTCATCATAATAAACATCCTAAACTGACGAAACCTTGACAACCTTCAAAGTGTCGAATTGAAAACTTCCCAAAACAGGGAATAGATGAATTTGTTTTGAGATAATCTAACTCAGGAAAGTTGTTCGGAATTAAAAATTTTACATCTTTTGGAAGTTTTTGGAATTTTCTGACCATTTTTATTCTTTGACGAAAATTCCATTTTCCGATAAAATGGCATATATTTACCAAAATAGGGTCTCTTTTAAATTTTGTACTAGTATAATTTTTAACTTAATCAGTGTGATCGAATCAAAGTACTATTTAAACCATTTTCGAAGTTACTATTCATCCAATATTTTTCTTACGAAATTTTTTTCGTAAGAAAAATGTTACTTTGTCAAATTAAGGTTTGTACCCCATATATAAAAATGACCTTAAAAACATTTCATCAGCACTTATTATGTGTTATTAAAATAATACGAGTGGTTCGCACATTTTTATTTCGGCATTTAAGGTTAAACACCATAGTTGTCATATATTATCCTTCTTATATATACGCGCCATATATGCACAAAGCGAAGCCCGAACATGACATGCAATTTCATAATGACATGCAATTTCATATTTAATATTTTCAACCTTCGTAGTGTATATAAAATTTTGCATGTAAATTTTTACATGGATCTTCTCCTTGAAACATAAATTATTCTTTTTAGCCCTTATGCGACCCAAGCAGTGCAACGTGTATAACTATTTTTATGTCAAACTTTTGCATAATCCAATATTTAATAATTACTTTATTTTTATTAAAAATCAAGGTGTTACACATATATGCTTATATATACATTTATATAGGGATGGGAGCCAGGATTATTAGTGAGAGGGGGCTACGTGGTCTTCAAAAAAAAATATTTTATAGAAAATGTGAAAAATAGTATGGTGGTGAATAAGAAAAAACAGTAGATGGGTTTTTTTGTTTTGAAAATAATTGAACTCGAAAAAAGAGTCAAAACAATTGCTAAAATTTATTCTACTATGAAGCATTTATAAGAAGATAAGAAACATTAGTCTTCACTAAACATTTTGGCATATCAACTAATAATTATGTAATCAAGTTATGAGCTTTAAGGAAGGATTATACAAAATGAAAAGGAGAATTAGTGGAAACATTAATTGGTAAGGGAAAACGAAATAGATGACGGCAAGTGGGGGAGCTAGTGGGTTAGAAAATTAAATATCTTGGTATTGAAACAGGTTATGGGTTGTGAGGGACATCATAGTATACTAGGTTTTAGCCCCGCACGGGCTCAATATAAATATCGCTTACCCTTTATAATGCAAGGGCTAAATCGTTGGCAGTTAATTCACAATCTCCGGTATCCAAAAATAAATAAAAACTAACGTCATTCAATCGTTTTCATCATGCAAAACATAATTAATATAAAAAAAGGTTCAAAAAATAAAAACTAACATCAACCAATCGTATTCATCACGCAGCGGCAGAATAACTTCTTTTTATTTTTAAGATGGTGAAAAATAGAATTGTATAAAGTGGCAACACAAATATTCTACCTGCAAAGAAAAAGTGACGGGTCATTTAAACCCGCCTATCAGTTTCATTATTGTTAACATTGTTGAAGATCACAAGTAGATTGCACAGTAGCATTGATGAGAATCAACATAATCACAAAGCTAAATTACGGAAATAGAGGGGAATGAGGAAGGGGTAATGAGCATCCAGTTTTAGGTGGATCCGGGTTCGATAGTGATCAATATAGGTTATAGTAATTGATCACCTGGATCTACTACACAGATATTCAACCAGTGAGTAAGAGTCTGTGTCTAGATTGAAAACATATATGAAACACCTTGATGCAAGGGATACAAATGGAAATAAACACACTAATCAACTTAAGGAAATTTCTGGTTGCAGAAATAATGACAAAGTGATATTTACAACCAAAACTCTGGAGTCCACAAGAATAGTAAGACATTCACACAACAAGAAAAGAAAATTTAACTATTCTAAAAAGCACTAAAAGATTTCAATGATGCGGTTTAAAGGAAAAAATGGTACTAAGACTGAAGGACAAAGAGGGGTGGAGATTCAAATAAAGAGAGCAAGGTTATCAAATTATGAGTCTTCTTTCCTCAGTCCAAAACTCCTCGAATTTTCATCTGAATTCACCAAAATCGACTGCACAATTATGATAAGTAGGATCAAAGCATGCCTCTTTTGAAAGTACAACGTATTACGTAGCGGACTTCAATCTCCTACATAACTCGCCTTCCTTGTCTTCATATAACCATGTTGACTTCTAGCTTCTTCTTACATTGTGTACCTTGTATACATCAGTCTTATAAAGATTGAGATCCTGAGAAGAAGGAAGAAGGCAAGGTGGGGGAGGGGGGCTGCATGAATTTATAGGAGACAATGGACTGAACGGAAAATATCGTAGGTTCAATAATGATATGCTCCAAAGAAAAAGACTTAGTTGGCCGACAAAAACCAATCTCATATTAGTGTAACCATGGAATAGGAAGGGGATGTAACCACAAAATAAGAAGGGCCGAGCATTACTGTTCCCATAGAAGATGAAGGGAGCAACGAAGATTGCTCAAAGGGGTGAACAGATTGCTTAAAGGGGTGAACAGATTCTACTAAAGCCAAGCCACAAATCAGATGCTAATAAATATAAATCAATTACTATGACATGTGGCATATTATCTAGAGGAGACATCATTTTTAATATTAGATATTAAATTAGATAGGTACGCATGTAGATATAATATACACACACATGAATATATATATATATATATATATATATACAATTTAGTATATATTTTTGTACTGATTTTTTTTTATGATTTTTGAACATTTCGATAGAGCCATCTAAATAATATTAGCTCAAAATGATTTTTTGTTTCTATTTTAAAAAAATCAGTCAAAGCTTTGTAAATTTTTAATAGCTTAAAAATCACATAGAAACTCATACAGTTTGATCGATATTTTTAAAATATAAAAAAAAATTGTGTTGATTATTTTTTTTATGCTCCTACTAAAATGTTTAAAAATCATAAAAAAAAAATCAACTCAAAAATATTATTTTTACTATTTTAGAAAAATGGACCTCATTCGGGGACCTCAAACTTGGACCACACTTGATCGCTACCCGAGAGAGAGCGGATCTCATGAAGTCTCTCAGTTTGAGGTCCCTGAATGAGGTCCATTTTTTTAAAATAGTAAAAAAAAAAAATTATACTGATTTTTTTTTATGATTTTTATAAATTTCGGTAGGGACATATAAAAAAATCATCTCAAAATAAAGTTTTTACTATTTTAAAAAAATAAGTCAAGCTTTGTCAGTTTTTAACAGCATAAAAATCACTTAAAAATTGACACAGTCTGACCGATTTTTTTTAAAATAGCCAAAAAATTTATTTTGAGTTGATTATTTTTTTATGGTCCTACTGAAATGTTTAAAAATCATAAAAAAAAATCAACTCAAAAATATTTTTTACTATTTTAAAAAAATGAACCTCATTCAAGGACCTCTAGGGGTGGTAAACGGACGGATACGGATCGGATACCATGTTTTCCATATCCGTATCCGCTATCTGGATACACTATCCATATCCGTATCCGTATCCGCCCGGATAGTTAAATCAACTATCCATATCCATATCCGCTCGGATACCTCGGATTCGGATAATATCCGTATCCGTTTACATTGATTAGTCATCGCAAAAAATAACTATTAAAATATCCAATCAAATGAAATCCAATCCAAATAAATATATAACAAAATTGCTACCTCCTAACATAAAAAATTATGGCTTCTATAATAATAATTGCATTCCATAATGATAATATGGATTAAAGTCATCCATACTTTACAACCATGTAAACTTAAAGCCATCCAAAAACAATTATTGTAGCATTTTATAATAGTAAATATAAATATGCACCTTTTAGATTAAATCAAAGTTATTAAGAATAATAATCTCATGGACCTTTTAGTCTTCAAAACATACAGATATTTTTATTCTAATAAGTATACATTTTTATTTTGTATATAATATACATTTTGTTAACTTCAATTCTCATCACAATCAAAACCATATCTTTATTTTTTTTGTTTCTCTCGTACATAAAGAAACTAATGAACAACCACAAGAACAATATATATATACAGTTATATATTTTTATTTTTATTTTGTATGTTCCTGTCGTTGCGAACTTTTTGTTGCAGGAGGATGGGATGCGGGGTGGCAGAGTTGATGTGTAGCGGAGGGGTTGATGAGTAGTGGTGGCGGGGTTGATGAGCAGTGACGGGTTGATGCGGCAGAGGGAGATGTGGCAAAATGAGGGTTTTTTGTGGAGTGAAATGAGGGTTTCTTTTCTTTTATTCTGTACGAAAGAGAAATGAAATGAAATTATGATTTTTTTTTATTTTGAGTGGAGTATATGTTCTTTAGTGGGTGTATGTTGTGTGTGATATGGTGTGTTGTAACTTTAATGTAACTCCATGATAATATACCCAATAAAATAATAATACATGGCATTTTATAATATACACAATAAAATAATAACTTTATGATGTTTTTGTTTTGAGTGGAGTATGTGTTTGTTTTGTTTTAGGGAATAAAAAATTAAGTTTTTTTAATATTATTTTATTTGTAATACCAATACTAAGATTATTAGTAATATTTTAAACATATGTTTGATGGATACGGATATCCGGTAAAACGGATATCCGTTAAAATGGATACTCCGCATCGGATACGGATTATCCGTGTCGAATACTAGTACTATCCATATCCGTATCCGTTTTGTCGGATATTTTTACAGAGTATCCATATTCGTATCCGTTTCCATTTTTTCGGATAAATATCCGCAAATTCGGATTCGGATATCGGACGGATGCGGATTTTCGAATATCCGTTTACAGCCTTAGGGACCTCAAACTAGGACCACACTTGATCATTTTTCCATATATATATATGTGTGTGTGTGTGTGTGTGTGTGTGAGAGAATTCTCACCTACATCATGATCTATATATCATTCATACATCACCCAATTTTTTTTTCAATTTTTTTTTCTTTTGAAATTGAACCTTTCAATAAACGCATGTTCAAAAAATTACGTCAAAATACATTTTGTAACTATTTTTAAAAAATTCACAAAAAACTGCTCAAAATACATTATTCATAAGGGTTTGTTTGCGCGAGCACTTTTTGTGAATTTTTCAAAAATAGATACAAAATGTATTTTGATCTAATTTTTTGAATATAAGTTGATTTGAAGGTTAATTTCAAGAAAAAATTTTTTAAAAAAAATGGAAAAATGAATTCTTAGGGACTAGAATTAGGTGTATAAATTATAATGTAAGTGAGCCTCCTTCTCTCTCTCTCTCTCTCTCTGAGAGATGGAGAGAGATAGAAAGAGACTCTCATACATACCAATTTTTTAAAATAGTAAAAAAGTTATTTTTGAGTTGATCTTTTTTTTATAGTATTTAAACATTTTAATGGACCCATATAAACAAAATCAGCTTAAAATAATTTTTTTACTATTTTTAAAGAATCGATAAAATTCACAACTTTTAAAGCACTTGAAAAGATGTGAAAGTTTGATCGATTTTTTAAGATATAGAAAAGAAAATTATTTTGAGCTGTTTTTTTTTATATGGATCCACTGAAATATTTCAAATACCACATAAAAAGTTCAATTCAAAAATATTTTTTTAATATTTTATCACAACAGGTTTGCGCTAGCAAGTATGTAAACTTGGTATGTATGAGAGTCTCTCTCTCTCTCTCATGCCGGGGGTACGACGATAAATTTTTACCCATGATAAAACCTAGCACATAATAACCCCCCCCCCCCCCCCCATTTTTTTAAAAAATACCATTAAAAAAATAAAATGAAAAAAAATGAAAAAATAGTTAAAAAATATTTATTTTAAAAAAATATAATTATATATATATATATATATATATATATATATATAATTATATATATATAATTATATATATATATATATATAATTATATTTTTTTTTATTAAATATTTTTTTAAGCCATTTTCGAACAGGTATATATATATGTGTTTTCGAACAGGTATATATATATAATTATATAAATATTTTTTTAAGCCATTTATTATATATATATATATATATATATATATATATATATGTGTTTAAGCCATTTTCGAACAGGTATAATCAAACCGAACAATGTGGCCAAATTGCCTTTTGTATTGCTCGGACACTACGTTTCCAACTGAACTGTGCAACGATTATTGCAAGTCGCATAAGTGGAAGCGTGGGAAGTGCGAGAATGGCCGCTGTTGTTGCTTTTGAAGATAAATGTTGTGGCTAATGTCTGCTTCAATGAAAACTCTGAACTATTGTACTTCCAGTATTTCATATCATCCTCTAATTTTCTTTCTAGTATTTGTGGGTGGGTGGTGGCTATCTTAAGATGCTGTTTTATTTGATAAAGTGGTGATATTTTATGTGTTTGGTGTAGGACTATCTTGATGACAATGAAATTAATAATGCTCAGGAATTATTTTTGGATTGTTTGATTGCCATGGGAAATTTAACAAAACAAAAATCTAATAGGTAGAAAAGTTAGATGAACAAGTAATTTTAATTATAATAGATTCAGCAAGAGGTCTAATTTGTTGAAAATATTTCTTGTTTTTACAAGTTCTATGCGAGTTTTAACAAGCAAATACTTTGTATTCCAGGAGTTCCATTTTGCCATCTTGTGTTAATTTAGAACCGATAGAAAGTGGGATTTGGGAGGCAGGTTAATGGTTAGGTGTCTTGGAAATTTTTAAAATAACGGAGTAAAAGCTTTGAGAGTAAAAATTTGTCTACATTGAAAGTGTGTGGAGAAAAGTGGAAAACAAACTCAATAAAAGGGAGTGTGTCACAAATTGAAAAATGAGTAAAGCTAAGTGATATCCACTAAGCTATAAAAAGAGTGGGCAACCTTTTGTCCCACGTTGAAAAAATATAAAGAAAGTGTGCACTTAATAAGTACAAATGGAAGATGAAGAGTTACTTCATCTAGCATTTAAGATGGCTATTCAATAGAGCTCCAATACGGTGCAAATCACCACACGCACACACACGCGAACGCGCACGCGCATGCGCGCGCGAGGGGTAGCGGGTTGTCGGGATTCGTCCGGCACGGGCACTTTTTGGGTGGTCCGTGTAAAACTGGTTCGGTTTGATTATACCTGTTCGAAAATGGCTTAAGATTGTTGTTAATTAACAATCATACCATTTCAGAATTAATTAAGACTGTTAATTCAACAGTCATGACTCTTGAAGACAAAGCCTTTCACCATCTATAAATAAAGGCTGCCAAATTCGAAATTGCACATTATTAAGATCAACCCAGTTCCAAATTTTCCAAACCCTAGCAATTATTCACTTACATTTTCAGGAGACACAAAATTATCTTATTCTTTTTTGTGCACAGAAACAGAATAAAAACTTGAAGTTGTTTGGTCTTCGCTGCTGTATCCAAGGGCTGTCTTCCAACATACAATTTGCAAACAGTGCAATTGCTTCATTGTATCTTGAGTACGGATTTGCAGATTTCCATTTGTATACCAAATCATCTTGGTGGGGGAAAATACTGTATTTAGAAAAGTGACATCATGCCTTGAAGTTTTCATAATTTATTTGAAGTCCAACAAAATTGTATTCAAGAAGATTTATTGTATTGAAGTTGAGAGAATTATTATTAATAGAAGAGTTTCATTTCTGCCTTTGCATACATATTATCGAACAATCTAAATACAGTATTTCAGAAATGGCAGACTCTTTCAAGTTACTTCGACAAATAGCAGAAGGTTTTGTCAAATTTGACCGTTTTGATGGTGGTAATTTTCTACATTGGCGGAAAAAGGTTCACTTTCTTCTAACAACATTGAAGATTGTGTACGTCTTGTCAAAACTGAAACCAAATGAAGAAGAAGATGAAACCGTGGAACAGACCATGCAACGTACAAAATGGAAAACTGATGATTATCTCTGTCGTGGTCACATGCTCAATGCACTTGCTCATAATTTGTTCGACTTGTACCAAAATATTGGGACTGCGAAAAATTTATGAGACACATTGGAGACCAAATATCTTACGGAAGATGCTATAAGTAAGAAGTTCCTTATAGGTCAGTTTTAAGCTTTAAAATGCATGATAATAGGCTTGTGCTAGAACAATTTCATGACATCCAACGCATCTTAAATCATTGCAAACTTAAAAATTTAAATATGGATGATAATGCAATTGTTTCCGCCATAATTGAAAAACTTCCTCCTTCATGGAAAGATTATAAGAAAGAACTTAAGCACAAAAAGGAAGATCTTTCACTTGAAGAATTAGAGACTCATTTAAGAATTGAATAAGAGTCTCGAATTCTAGATGGTAAAGAGGATCAGGAAAGTTTCGTTTCTAAGGTCCATATGGTGGAGGAAGGAAAGGAGCAAAAATTTGGCAATTATGGAAAGAATAACAAGCGGAAGAATTTTTCAAACAATTCTAAAGCAAACAAAAAGAAGAAAGGAAATTGTTTTCATTGCAATAAACCAGTTCACTTCAAGAAGTATTGTCGTGAGTTCAAGAAACTAAAAGAAAAATGAGGGTTATCAGACACAAAGTAAAAATTTGCTGCTATGATATCCGAGGCTAATATGCTTGGAGAAGATAACTCTTGGTGGATTGATTCTGGTGCCACAAGGCATGTATGTAAGGATAAGAGTTTGTTTCTGTCTATGAAACTGTGGAAGGATATGTTCTCTATATGGGAAATTCTTCAACTGCTGCGGTTAAAGGCAAAGGGACACTGTATCTTGAATTCACTTCCGAAAAAATCCTTAGTCTCGCCAATGTTTTTCATGTTTATGATGTTAGGAAAAAATTAGTTTATGGAAGTATTCTTAACAAATTTGTCTTTAAACTTGTATTTGAGTCAGATAAATTTATTCAGACTAAAAATGGTACCTTTGTAGGCAAAGGTTATTTGTATGAGGGCATGTTTAAGCTCAACATCAATGAAAAAGATTCTTCTTCTTATATTGTTGATTGTCTTTCATTATGGCATAGTCGTTTAGGACATGTTAATAAAAAGAAAATGCATTTTATGGTTAGTTTAAATTTAATTCCTAAATATGAGGATGATATGAATGAAAAATGTAAAATATGCCTGCAAACAAAAATAACAAGATTACCTCTTTCCAAAGTAGAAAAAAACTACATCTTTGTTGCAATTAGTACATAGTGATGCTTGTGATTTGCAAGGTACACCTACTAGAGGCGGTAGTAAATATTTTGCTACATTTATCGATAATTTTTCAAAATATTATTACGTATATCTTTTAAACTCCGAGGATTATGTGCTTAATATATTTAAAGACATATAAAAATGAAGTTGAAAATCAATGTGATACTAAAATCAAATGTCTTAGATCTGATAAAGGTGGTGAATATCACTTTCCTCAATTTCGTGAAGATATGGGTATTATATATGAAGTTACCGCACCTTATACACCGCAACAAAATAGAGTAGAAGAAAGAAAAAATAGGACACTAACTGAAATGGTTAATGAAATAATTTCTTATTTTAGTTTAAGTAAAGGGTTTTGGGGAGAAACACTTTTAACTGCGTATCATATTTTTAATAGGATACCTGTTAAAGATAATAAGAAAACTCCTTACGAACTATGGAAGAATAGAAAACCTAATTTAGGTTATCTTAAAGTTTGGGCTTGTAGAGCGATTGTAAGAGTACCTGAAACTAAGAGAAAGAAATTACGAAGCAAAGGCGATGAGTGTACTTTCATATGTTATGCACAACATAACAAAGCCTATAGATTTTTGGTTATTGAACCTAATGATTATGTTGAGGTAAATACAATAATCGAATAGAGAGATTCAATTTTTTATGAAAAAATGATTTCTTTTATTCCTAGAATAAATAATGAAAAAGAAGTAAACACTCCTTCACATTTACCTGAAACTCCACCAGTAGAACAAGAAGAGATTAGAAAAAGTAAAAGACCTAGAAAAGAAAAGATCTTTGGTTCTGACTTTGTAGTCTATCTTGTTGAAAGAACTAGAGACATAACTTATAATCAATTTTCTTTGACTCTTAATGTTGAGACAGAGCCATAAACTTATTGTGAGGTAATTAAGTCTGTAGATTCAACATTTTGGAAATAAACTGTAAATGATGAAATGGATTCAATCATGGGAAATAAAACTTGAAAGTTAGTAGATTTACCAACGGGATCTAAACCTATCAAGTGTAGATGGATTTTTAAAAAGAAAATGAAAATAGATGGAACAACTGATAAATTCAAGGCTAAATTGGTTGCTAAAGGTTTTACACAAAAAGAAGGAATTGATTATTTTGGCACCTATGCACCAGTTCCTAGAACATCTACTATTAGAGTTTTTATTGCATTAGCATTTATATATAATTTTAAAATTCATCAAATGGATGTGAAAACTGACTTTTTAAATGGTGACTTAGAAGAAGAAATTTACATGGAACAACCTCAAGGGTTCATTATGCCTAGACAAGAAAATAAACTATGTAAATTTGTTAAGTCCTTATATGGCCTAAAACAAGCACCTAAATAATGGCATGGAAAATTTGATAAAGTTATTATTTCTCATGGTTTTAAAATTCATGAATATGATAAGTGTGTTTATAGTAAATTTGCTAATGGTAAAGGTGTGATTGTTTGTTTATATATAGATGACATGTTAATTTTTAGTATTTATTTAGAAAGCATTAATAATACAAAGAGTTTTCTATCTTCAAAATTTGATATGAAAGATATGGGTGTAGCTGATGTCATATTAGGAATGAGAATAATAAGGAAAGATAAAAATATAATTCTCACTCAATCTCATTATGTTGAGAAAATTTTAAAGAAAGTTAATCAGTTTGATTGCACACTTGTTAGTACACCTTCTGATCCACAGCTAAAGATGATCCCTAATACTGGTAGAGCTATTTCACAATTGGAATATGCATGAGTAATTGATAGTTTAATGTATGCCATGACATGTACTCGACCTGATATTGCATATGCTGTTGGTAAATTAAGTAGATATATTAGTAATCCGAGTTTATTGCATTGGCATGCTGTTAATAGAATATTAAAATATTTAAAAGGAACTATGGACTATGGTATATACTATAGTGGACATCCTTTAGTATTAGAGGATTTTTATGATGCTAGTTGGATAACTGAGCGAGAGGATCATTCCTCAACAAGTGGAAACAATATCACTCTTGGTGGAGGAGATGTTTCTTGGGGATCAAAGAAAAAGACTTGCATAGCTGAATCTACAATGGCAGCTAAGTTTGTAGCATTAGTTGCAACTAGTAAAGAGGCAAAATGATTAAGGAAATTGTTAATTAAAATTTAAGTTTGGCCAAAACCAATGCCTCCAATATCTATACATTGTGATAGGGAATCTACTCTTTTTAGAGCTTATAGTAAAATGTACAATGGAAAATCTAGATATATTGGCCTAAGACATAGTTATGTTAGACAAATGATTACATATAGTTTAATCACAGTGGATTATGTAAAATCAAGTCAAAATTTGGCTTATCCTTTTATAAAAGGTCTTGCAAGAGGACTGATGTCAAAGACATCATTGGGGATGGGACTAATGTCCATTAACAATAATCACTATGGATGGAAACTCAACTTGATACTTGACATATTCAAGTCTCAAGTTGAATGATTAAAGTACATCATACTACGTGATTGTAATCACTACAAAATAAAACATCCCAAGGATAAGTGCTTAGAACAAGTAACGAATAATGAAAGATGATGAGTTTAACCTTAATAGATTTATGGTGTTTTAGTTACATGAACACCTATGATAATCTACCTATATGAGTGTGGAAGTGGTTCTGCTTCCTATGAGAACTGGGCTTGAATCTAAAGCACTCATGAAATCAAGGTACAGACACAAGGCCTAATACATGTGTCGGCTTATATGGATAATCAATCACTAAAATATTTGTGTGTGTAGAAAAATACGGCTGATCAATATGGATTGATAATTCAAAGACATGTCTAGTATACTTTCATAGTTAGCCTTGACGAATCTTCACAGGGTATTAGTTCAAGTCGTGAGACATCAATGCTTATACACAGTCTTACAAACAATCAAAGATTTACAAAACTTATTTTGAAAATGGGGAAGCAATGTTGGGGATTTTTAAAATAAGTGAGTAAAAGCTTCAGGAGTAAAAGCTTGTCCCACATTGGAAGTGTGTGGAGAAAAGAGGGAAATAAACCCAATATAAAAAGGAGAGTGTCCCACATTAGAAAATGAGTAAAGTTATGTGATACACACTAAGCTATAAAAGGAGTGGGCAACCTTTTGTCCCACATTGGAAAATATAAAGAAAGTGTGCAATTAATAAGTACAAATGGAAGATGAAGAGTTACTTCATCTAGCATTTAAGAGGGCTATTCAAGAGAGGTATAATACGATACGAAGAAACGTACACACACGCACATGCACGTGCGCGCACGCGGGGCAGTGAGTTGTAGAGGTTCTAGTTGCGCACTTTGCACTTCGAGTGTCCGTAGTGGTAGCAGGTTGCTAGGATTCATACGGGTCGGATCGTGGTAGCTCGGGCGCGATCACTTTTTGGATGGTCCATGTAAAATTAGTTCGATTTAATTATTCATGTTCGGAAATGGCTTCAGATTGTTGGTAATTAACAGTTATACCATTTTGAAATTAATTAAGACTGTTAATTCAACAGTCATAACTCTTGAAGACAAAGCTTTTCATCATCTATAAATAAAGGCTGCCTAATTCGAAATTGCACATTATGAAGATCAACCCAGTTCCAAATTTTCAATACCCTAGCAATTACTCACTTACATTTTCAGGAGACACAAAATTATCTTATTATGTTTTGTGCACAGAAACAAAATAAGAACTTAAATTTTCCTTTCTTAACTACTACATCCAAGGGTTGTCTTTAAGCATACAATTTGTAGGCAGTGCAATTGCTTTATTATATCTTGAGTACGGATTTGTAGATTCCCATTTGTTTACCAAATCATCTTGGTGGGGCAAATACTATATTTAGGAAAGTGACATCATGCCTTGAAGTTTCCAGAATTTATTTGAAGTCTAACAAAATTGTATTTAAAAAGTTTTTTTTATATTGAAGTTGACAGAATTATTATAAATAGAAGAGTTTCATTTCTGCCTTTGCATACATATTATACAACATTAGGTGCCATAACAATTACAAAGTATAATGTATCATGTATTTCCATTTCCCTGTCTTATGTGTTAGTTTAGAGCCCACTAAAAGTGTGATTTAGGTTGTCAGTTGATGGTTAAGTATGGTAAAAAACACAGAGTACAATAATTTTTTCATTATGTCGCATCTTTTAATCGATGATTTTGGGAATGTATTTGGAATCCAGCTCCTACAAAATATCTTTACGATAGAGTGATTTTTTTCATCATTGATCTTCTATTGGGATTACCTTGTCATTAACAATATACAAGCCCAATGTAAAATTGACACTAAAGAAATCACTCGACCGTAGAATTACTTTAGAGGATTATTCTCCACGTATTTGCAACATATAACATTACTTTCTGGAGTACCACATAAGATGTATGGGCGTATCATTTCTCGAATTTTATCACTTCGAATTTTATTCTCTTGCACTCTAATCCATAATTTCAAAATGAACACCACATAATGGGAGGGGGGGGGGGGGGATTTCTTAAAAACATCACCATTGTCTAATGCTAACATTGTTGCCTCCGACAACCGGATCGACATGAACCAACGAATCAATCAGTGTAAATGTCTCTATCTTTCTCCTCGATCATGTGTGTTTGAGAAATAACTTATCCAATATGTCATCTCTCATTATGTAAATCACTAGATTGATACGGATGAGAATTTATCCAATCTCAATGATCAGTCCCATTGTAGCTCAGAATTAGTGTATTCCAAATAAAACATAAAATTGTTTTGTAAGTTCCTTCAATGGTTATTCTAAGCAGTAGAATTTAATCTCAAAACAACAGTGATTAAAACTCTTTCAAAAATTTATTCTGAACATGTTTTTTAAATTTGTTATTGTGTTTATCTAATACACACCAATGTTATTCCTAAAACACAATATGAGTAGAGGAAGGGTCCCTTTCCCTTTATAGAAAAACATTCAATATCCTTGCTCTAAACACTTTTTTCTATTGTAAGATATATTGAATTTGATCCTCTTTAACCTTTCCAAAGTCTTTTTTATATAGGAAGCCTCTTGAGCTAGTGAAAAGTGATACGTGCATTATGTGCGGTCATTAGAGCATCCACAGTTGTGGATGCTCTTAACAGGTATATTTACAAATCAAAATATCAATATGCCTTTTGTTGCAGTGTTAAGATATAGCGGTAAAAGGTAAAAAGTTGCTAAGTGTAATGGGTCCAAAGTTCCTACGAACTATGTTAGTTTGTAGGAAATTTTTACGAACTAATATAGTTCATAGAAACCCAAAAATTGTTCGTAGAACCCAAATATATAATAAAAATGAGTATTTATATTTCCTACAAACTTTTGAAGTTCGTAGGAATTCCTACGAACAAATGAAGTTCGTAGGAAGCTTTACAAATTCAGTAGCCGTTCAGCAAAACTAGAGAACCTCTACCTTTTTTCATACAAAATTTGTTGATTTTCACCAACCACTGCAAACCTTTCAATTTGTAACTTTAACCATTCATTTGTATTTTAGCTCCACCATTGTGGATGCTCTCATATGATGTTAGTTCTCTATAGTAACGAAGGTGAAATGTTGGGGGGAAGGGTTTGACTTCATGATTCTTATCTAGTATAAGCATTAGATTTGACTTAATTGATCGGGTCAGATAGTCAAGGGTGAGTGGGGTAAGTGAAATTGTAAGTGTACTTATTACCTACTCGTTGATTGGACAAGTAATATTTCTTAGGTTATTTGTGAGCCTTCTTTACCTTTATGTCTTATGAATGAGGTTTTGCAGGTATTTTGATTATGAAAATAGGACCCAGTCCTTGTGAAGCACGTAAAGTTTTACAAAGGACGATTCCTTTATGGTGGTGCTCTATTGAACTTCTACTAAACAATTCCTAAGGTTTGGGACGATGAAAGAGTCTAGTTCATGCCTTAGCATATACACCTGAGCCTTGGCAAGGGTCACATGCTTTGGATAAGAGTTGTTGTAGGTCTTCTATGACAATGGATCTTTATTGGGGATCCTACCCAATTACTAATACGCAAGATATAATGGTTGATGGTCCTTTGAGCAGTTCTACTGGCCCCGGATTTTTAACCCATTTTCTATCGACTTAATGACGTGTCGGCTTGTTATTGGTTGGTTTTGGGGCCCCACTAGCGTGGACCCCATAAATCGACCAATAATAAGCCGACACGTCATTAAGTCGGCAAAAATTCAGTTAAAAATTTAGTTAGGATAAATTTTTTTGGCTCCTTTACCATTTCTATGACCTCGAACCACTATGTGGAGTTTCTTTTAAGGAGGTTTGGACTTACCACCATTATTAGCCCCTATTGCTTCTTTTATAAGTATATGGGTCAATACTTATATATATAACTGTAAAGGGAATTGGCTTGGAGATTCCATTATAAGTAAGATTGTTTTGGGAAGACAAGCGGCTACAGTAAGAAGGTAGGGAGTTCTAATTAGACCTTTGACATGTTTTGGGTAGTAAAATATAAGTAAAACCTCTTGGATCCCATGGTTATTAATTATTTCTTTCATTTTTATAAAGTCCCTAGCCTCCATCTTCTTTCTTTCAAATCACTTATCTTCCTTAGAGATCATGGTCCAAATAAATCAACTCTCCTTATCCTCAACCCACGTCCCCTTGATGTGGAAAGCACTATACCCAAGAAGATTTATGTTATTCATCCTTCCTTTACGGATAAAAAATAGTAGATAGTTGTACCATCCCATTCTATACATCCAGTGCCGACGAGACTCTCTGGTTCAGTTCTGATAACATAGAAAGGTATTTTAGGTATTATGTTCTTAAGTGAGGCGCATGAGAGTTCGATGATTACTAATAAAAAATAGGGCAATTTATAATTAGGTCCCTTGTTGACAATTTTTAAACATTTAAGGATAATTTACTATTAGGTCCACTTCTTATGCCATTAGCGTGGACTTCTACAAGAAGAGAATTAGTGGACCTACGTGTTTAAATTTTGTCAAAATTCCTTTAGTGTTTAAAATTTGTTTGTGAGGGACCTAAGAGTACTTTCTCCGAAAAAAATTTGTGCGTGGAGTGGTGGTTTAAAATTCCAAGAAATGTGCTTCAAAGGTCAATGGATCCCCATTATATGGACTGCTATAAGATAGTGCCTCAATAAGCTCTTCTTGACTTTCAATATCAGATTTCTTATACCCTATTAAGTGAAGGATATTTTGGACCAAAAAGGAATTGTACTAACCCAATTGGTGGAAAAATCATGGATACATTTGATGGCTACTGGATTGTCTCTCAGAGATACTATAATCTATAATCATCACATCGGTTCGGATAAACACTTTGAGATATACCAAATTCAAGATCATGAGAAGTAAAGTGATAAGTTCCCGAAGTAATTGGCACCCAACAACACCATAAGATTTTTAAAACACAAACACTATTCCCCCAAACTGTACAAAGAAGCGGATCTTATTCGTGGGTCGAGATTATGTCTTTAGAAATGGCAAAGGGGATTTGGTGTTTGGGAAAACATATCATGTTTTCACAGATTGTTATCCAATTTAAACTTTTGTTCAGTTATTAACCCATTTTTTATCTTTATAGGGGAGCTACATTTTGTCATTAGTGAAAATGAGAGGACTCGAGATTCCTTGGACTTAGTGTGGGTTCCAATAATGTAAGGACATGTTTTATAATCCCTAGATTTATTTTATATTGTGTTTTTTATGGAATAAGGTATTTGTGTGATAGTATATTTGTATAGATTTTATTGAGTTGTAATATCATATCATTGAACATAAATATATACACCATCGGGACTTAGACTAAAGTGTCGGAACAGTCATTTCAAATGAAAGACAAATTCATGTTTGGTAAGGTTTTCAAGTTTTTTTATTTCCTTTAGTTTATATTTTAAAGAAAGAAAATTACAGGAGAAAACTTGTTTTTAAAAAAAGAGGGAAAAAGGTTTTTAATAATATTATGATTTTACAAGAAATGTGAAAAATAAGGATCTTGTTTGAATCATATGCCCTTGATAGAAAGATGTTTTGATCGATGCCACTACTTTTCCAACATCGGACCTCGTATGATAAATTACTCCAAATGAGTAAACCTTAAAAGAACCAATTTTCATACGAGGATGAAAGTCATATAGGGTTATAATATATGGCAAAGGGTACAAAAAACATAGCAAACCATTATTTTTAAATTTTCTCAAATTTAATTCAAACTATAAAAAACTAACCCAAATTAAAAACATATCACCGATTTAAAATCAATTGTTGTGATAAACTGATTTAGATATTTCATTATAAACTAAACATGCACCTAAGTGAATGTATGAGAATATAAGTAAATCAAACTACAATGCTTGATGTATAAAGAAAACCCAACTGAAAAAACCTCTGACCACCCAACCATAAAAATTCACTATGATATGGAATTATAAAAATCAACAGATGACTTATACAAAGACTCAACACCCTCACAAGCCTTGAAATGTCTTCGATCTTCAATCTCTCCTTCACAGTGACACGTAGGAGTCCATTCACGTACTACAACAACATGTGAGTCCATACATGACTCTATATCCAACGAATAGAATCAGTAACTCTTACACACGAAGTCCACCATATGTAAACAAACCTGGTATATACTGCACCACATGAAACAATTATCAACAGATTTTAGAGAAAAAATAATAGTGACCACAAACTTGATCTCTAAGTGTGGGTACCCGAATTTTCCATCATATCCCCAGACGAGTAGCCCAATAGAAATGGCCCAAAGTCTGGGCCCCTCGTATCTCAACTGAATTCAGTTCCGACTTAGTCCACTCCTAAAATCTAGTAGAGAGATATTCTAGGAGTAGAAGATAGACGTGGGGGAGTCCAACATCCCCACTCCCCGAGAACAAACATGTATATAACAAACCCTAGGCCTGGGGAAAAAGGCACGCAATATATTCTCTGAAAAGCACTCTTCGGAGCACATAGAAATAATATTGAGAACACCACCGTGGATGCAGGCATTCTTGCTGAACCACGTACATACTATGTTGTGTGATTGACATTATCTATTCTTTATTTTCTCTCGTGATTGCATTTTCTCATTTATTTGTGTTGAATATAATTGTCACCACAATTGGCGCCTTCTGTGGGAAACGTTCGTCTCCCTTAAGAAAGCTCTCACCAATAAAGAAGCTAAAATGTCTCGTTACAGTAGTAACGCCCCTCAGGCAGGGGATATCCAAGAACAACCTACCCCTCGCAGGATCAGATCTGAAGTTCGGCGCTCAGATCAGAGGGCTCGTTCGGAGAGTCCAGCCTCAGAGGAGAGCCAAGGACCAGCGAGGTCGACACAAATCTCCAGATTGATCGATGCCTATGAGGCAAGGATCCAAGAGCAGAGGGAGTCTGCTCGCAAGCAAGAGGTTGAGAATGCTCACCTCAAAAGGAAATTAGAGAGGATAGAGAAAGAGCTCCATCGCAGCACTAGGCGACGTCTATACCTCACTCCTAGCCCTTCGGCTATCAAGTTTCACAACCGAGGAAGGAGACCTAGATGATAATCCCAAAGAAGTGAGAAACTCGAGTCAGATGATGACTTTCTCGAGCAACAACGACCAGCTTGCCGCTATAGGAGCCCAACTCGAGGTGATGAAGATATACGAAATTTGGTCCGAAAGGAAATGGACCAGCACCCCGCTCATCGAGGTTCCAGATCAACCAGGGAGCTTGCTAGACGAGCTGTCAAGACCCAAATGAAATTCCCTTCTTTTCAAGGGAGATAGAAGAAGAGGAAGCCCCCAAGACATTTTCTATTTTGAGATTCAATATCTATGACGGAATGACTGACCCTATTGATCATGTTAGGTAGTATAGGCAGGCTATGACTCTTTGGAACCACCAGGATGCACTTATGTGCCATATTTTCCCCACGAATCTATATGTTGTGGCCTAAAAATGGTTCGAAAGACTCCCTCATAGGTCTATCAGAAGTTTTGAATCCCTACTCGAGCTCTTTAGGGATCGTTTCATTACTAGTAGCTCCCATCCCAAAAGGATGGATGCTTTACTAACAATGAAAAAGACGCCTCAAGAAAGCCTCCAAGACTACGCAAAGAGATACTGGGAGATGTTCAACGAGGTCGAGGACTTCTCGGAGCAGGTAGCAGTGGCCTCTTTCAAGATTGAGCTACCCAGCTCTTGTCTTCTGTACCAATCCCTGACGAAGAAAGATGCCACGACCATCAATGACCTGATGGATTGCATCGAGAAATACACCAAAGTGGAGGATGTGACCCGCCTCAGTACAGGGGAAAATGGTCGAACTAAGCTCGTTGCCAAGAGCAACGACAAAATTAAAAACTAGAAGAAAGGAGGCAAGAATGGGGGCAAGAATGTCTCCAAGAACGGAGGCAAGAACGATGCTTCGAATGCATTTAAGGAAGTGAACGCTGTCTTCAAAGAATCAATCTACAAGATCCTTGAGAATATCAAAGACGAGCCATTTTTTAAGTGGCCCAGAAAGATGGGAGGAGATCCCTTAAAGAGAAATAACGCGCTGAAATGTGCTTTTCATAAGGAGGGAGGACATAAGACCGAGATTTGTAAGGATCTTAAGTCCCACCTTGATGAACTGACCCAGACTGGGCACCTGAACGAGTTTATGGAGAAGAAGGCAGAAAAGGTCGCTGCCAATGGAGAAACCAGACCTGACAACGTACTCAAAGACGATGCTGGCCATGAATTTGTAGTTATTCATGTGGCATCTGATATGAAGCAAATTTAAGGAAATTCACCTTGGATGGAGGTAAAAAAGTTTACTGCAGTAATGGAAGTTTTTCAGATCGATCTAGCGAGGTCACAATCAGGAAAGCATCGGCGAGCAGAAGACGTCGACTATAGCAAATATATCGTGTTCACGAATAAAGATCTGGTGGAAGTAAGAACCCCACATCATGACGCCTTGATCTTTAAAGTCAGGATAGACAACTATGACGTCGACAAGTTTCTTGTCGATCAGGGAAGCTCATCCAAGGTAATGTATCTTAACCTCTTCATAAAGTTGAAGCTAAGCGTTGCCGACCTGAAGGAAGCCAATGGTCATCTAGTTGGCTTCGCTGGAAAAGTGACTATTCTATTGGGAAAGATCGCGCTGCCAGTAAGGGGAGGAAGTGTCTCCAAGATGATCAAGTTTCTGGTAGTCGACATCAACTCACCATATCAAGCTATCCTCGGTAGGGGATGTCTACACGCAATGAAGGCAGTCCCTTCGACCTACCATCAGAAACTAAAGTACGTAACTAAGCGAGGAGTAATGGAGATTCACGGGGATCAGAAGAAGGTGCTTCATATCAGCCATCCGCCCAAAACCAGAGAAGAAGGTCGAGAAGTCCAATGAGAAGGTCGAGGAGCAAGAAGGTTTGGTACCTTTAAAATAGCAATTAAGATATGAAAGGCCCGGAGTGGAGGAGACCAGGCTCCCCCCTCTGAACGGGTCATTGAAAACCTAGAAGAGATCGCAGCTGGTGGGGACAAGAAAGACATGATGTTCTTAATTGGAGCTTTTCTCACAGATCAAGAAAAAAAGGAACTGACAGTATTATTGAGAAGTAATCTCGACGTTTTCGCGTGGGAACCATACGAGATGCCTAGCATTGATCCCAGTGTGGTTTGACATCGGTTACACGTTGACCCCACCTTCTGACCTATCACGCAGAAAGCACGACGAACCGCGCCAAAGAAGGCTAAAGCTGTAGAGAAAAAGTTAAAAAACTGGTGGATGCAAGATCCATATGGGAAATTGAATGCCTTAAATGGTTATCCAACCCAGTAGTAGTTCCAAAGAGCAATGGTAAATGGAGAGTCTACATTGACTTCACTGACCTTAATAGGGCATGCCCTAAGGACAGTTTCCCTCTCCCAAAAATCGACTAGTTGGTGGACGCCATAACATCTCACGAGAGAATGCATTTTCTGGACTCATATTCGGGGTATCATCAGTGAAGCCCTTATACCTTTGACTCACTTGAGTCTATATTGTATAAGTGCTCATCTAGTTTGGAAATTATGACAAAATTATGTCCATCCTAGAAACCAAAGAGCCTCAGAAGTTGGATTGCCTATTCATCTCTCTTACTTGTAGTGATCAAGAGACTATTGCCAACTCTCACACACAGTAGAATTCAATTCATACATGTCATACTGCATAATAATGTGTGTACATATTTGGAGTGTGTTTAAATCCCTAAGTTTGATTTTTAATAACTTTTTGGGATTATTTAAACATTTTTTAAACCATGTTTTATTAATTAAAACATGATTTATAAGTTTTTGGGGTCAAACTCTAAATATTATTTGTTGTGTATTATGGCTAATGTTACCTTGGGTAGAATCCAGAAGCGGCAGAGACTTTAGGGTATACTTTGTGTGGGGACCCTGAATTTAGCACCATAGGCCTGGACGAGTAGACTCTCCCTAGCGGCCCAAAGCCCAGGCCCATCACCTTCGTATTAATCCAATTACCCCACGATCCCATGAAGGGAAGTTGTGGAGAAACACGATTCCATGTAGGGGAGATGGCTAATAAGAAGGAACCCATCACCCCCACTACTCCAACACATACATGTATAAATAAAACCCTAAGTCCGAGGCAGAGGACAAGTTGTATTCTCCGTACTTATTCTTTAGAATATAGAGAAATAACACTGACTAAACCACCGTGGACGTAGGCACTTCTTTGCTGAACCACGTACTCCCGTTGTTGTGTGATTGGCTTTTTATTTGTCTTTTCTTGGTTGCTACCTCTTTCATATTTATTTGTGTTGCATAATAATTGTCACCACAATTGGCGCCGTCTGTGGGAAACGTTTATCTTTCCCGCCCACACCGAGAAAAAATCCAAGATGTCTGGTCACAGCAGCAACGCTCCTCGAGCAGGAGATATTCAGGAGCCACCCGCTCCTCGCAGGATTAGGTCTGAAGTCCGACGTTCAGATCAAGGGGCTCGCTTAGAAAGGCCAGCCTCAGAAGAAAGTCAAGGACCAGCAAGGTCCACTCAGATATCCAGATTGATCGATGCATACGAGGCAAGGCTCCACGAGCAGAGGGAGTCTTCTCGCAGGTATGAGGCTGAGAATGCTCGCCTGAAAAGAAGACTGGAAAAACTGGAAAAAGAACTACGTCCTGATACCAGGAGACGCCCCTATCGCACTCTTAGCCCTCAGGTGAGCAAATCTCGCAGCCGAGGAAGGAGCCCTAGGCTGCAATATCAAGGGTTCGAAGGTGGCGACTCAGACGTCGACCTCTGCGAGCAACTGAGAAAAGCTCGTCGCTATCAGAGCCCTGCTCGCAGCGACGACAACATACGGAACCTAGTCTGCAGAGAAATGGACCAACATCCAGCTCACCGCGGCACCAGGTCAACCAGAGAACTTGCCAGGAGAGCCCTCAAGACCCAGATAAAATCGCCCTTCACGAGGGAAATTGAAGAAGAAGAAGAAGCTCCCAAAAATTTTTCTATTCCAAGGTTTAAGATTTACGACGGGAAGACTGATCCCATTGATCATGTCAGGCAGTACCGGCAGGCTATGACCCTCTGAAATCACCGAGATGCACTGATGTGCCGTATTTTTCCCTCGAGCCTTCATGACGTGGCCCAAAAATGGTTCGAGAAACTCCCTCACCGATCCATCAGAAATTTCAAATCCCTGGCCGAGCTCTTTACGACCCGGTTCATCACCAGCAGCTCCCATCCCAAAAGGATGGATGCTCTATTGACAATGAAGAAAACTCCTCAGGAGACACTTCGAGACTACACGAAGAGGTACTGGGAGTTATTCAACGAAGTCGAGGACTGCGCGGAAGAGGTGGCAG
The DNA here is from genome assembly GCA_949130495.1 of Sambucus nigra. Classification (NCBI taxonomy): domain Eukaryota; kingdom Viridiplantae; phylum Streptophyta; class Magnoliopsida; order Dipsacales; family Adoxaceae; genus Sambucus; species Sambucus nigra. Next base: position 576,443,150 of record OX422209.1, read on the forward strand.
TGGCTTCATTCAAAATTGGGCTACCTAGATCGTCCCTCCTTTACCAGTCCTTGACAAAGAAGGAAGCAACCACCATTGATGACCTGATGGCCCGGATTGAGAAATACGCAAAGGTGGAAGATGTCACCCGCCTTAACGTAGGTGAAAACGGTCGAGCCAAGATCGCCACAAAGGGAAGTGAGAAAGTTGATAACCAGAAAAAAGGAGGAAAGAATGGGAGAAAGAATGGCCCCAAGAACGGAGGGAGCCCTGACGTTGCAAAGTCGTTCCAGGCGGTCAACACCGTCTTCAAAGAACCAATTTACAAAATTCTCGCTAAGATCAAGGATGAGACGTTCATCAAATGGCCCCGAAAAATGGGAGGAGACCCATCAAAAAGAAACAATGCGCTGAGATGCACCTTCCACAAAGAGGGAGGACATAAGACCGAGCACTGCAAGGCTCTTAAGTCCCAACTCGAGGAGTTGTCCCAATGCAGACATTTGAATGACTTTGTGGAAAGGAAGGTAGAGAGAGTGACTGTCCACAAGGAGGCAAAACCCGACAACGTATTAGAAGACGACACCGGACACGAATTCGCAGTAATCCATGGAGTATCCGATGTTAAGCAAATCCAGGGCAACTCAGCTCGGATGGAGGTAGAGAAGCTGACAGCAGTAATGCAAGCTTTTCAAATAGATCCAGCGAAATCACAGGCAGGAAAACGCCGGCGAGCAGAGGACATCAACTACAACAAGCATATTGTTTTCACGGATGAAGATCTTGTGGGAGTGAGGACCCCACATCACGATGCCTTACTCATTACACTCAGGATAGCCAACTTTGATATCGACAGGCTGCTCGTCGATCAAGGAAGCTCATCCGAAGTAATGTACATCGACCTGTTCAGAAAATTGAAGTTAAACATCGTCGACCTGAAGGAAACCACTGTTCCTCTGGTCGGCTTCGCTGGAAAAATGACCATGCCTCTGGGCAAGATAGTACTACCAGTGCTTGCTAGAAATGTTTCGAAAATGATCGAATTCTTGGTGGTCGACATCGATTCACCGTATCAAGCCATCCTCGGCAGGGGATGGCTTCATGCAATGAAGGCAGTCTCCTCGACCTACCACCAGAAACTCAAATATGTCACCGAGCGGGGAGTGATGGAGATACATGGCGACCAGGCGATGGCGAGAAAGTGCTTCATAGTGGCCATCCGACCAAAGCCAGAGAAAAAAGACATTCAAACCAGCGAGAGAGGGGAGGAAGGTGCAATCCCTTCCAAATAGCAATTAAAATATGGAAGGCCCGGAGTGGAAGAGACCAGACTCCTCCCCTCTGAACGTGTTGTAGAGGACCTGGTAGAAGTAATTGCTAGAGAAGGCGACAACAGCAGAGTCTTCCTGATCGGGACCTCACTCACTGACCAAGAGCAAAAGGATTTGTTAACCTTACTCAGAAGCAACATAGATGTTTTCGCTTGGGAACCCTATGAGCTGCCAGGAATCGATCCCAATATGGTCTGCCATCGGTTGCACGTCAATCCTACATTCAAGCCGATAGCACAGAAGGCACGACGAACTACTCCCGAGAAAGCCAAAGCAATAGAACAAGAAGTCGAAAAACTGCTGGATGCAGGATCCATACGGGAAGTGCAATTCCCCAAATGGTTATCCAACCCAGTGGTAGTTCCAAAAAGCAACGGGAAGTGGAAAGTTTGGGTAGACTTTACTGACCTCAATAAAGCCTGCCCCAAGGATAGCTTCCCTCTTCCGAAAATAGACCAACTAGTAGACGCCACTGCAGCTCACGAGCGAATGAGTTTCCTGGACGCATACTCAGGCTATCACCAGATTCCCCTATATGCACCAGATCAGGATAAAACGACGTTTATCACGACGATTGGTTTATACTGTTACAAGGTCATGCCTTTTGGGCTAAAAAATGCATGGGCAACCTAACAGCGACTGGTTACTAAAATGTTCAAGAATCAGATGGGAGACACGATGGAGGTCTACATCGACGACATGCTCGTCAAAAGCAAGGACAAGGAAAATCACCTCTCGGACCTGTCAAATACCTTCAAAATCCTCAGGAAGTACTGAATGAAACTCAACGCGAGCAAGTGTTCCTTCGGTGTCCAGTCAGGAAAGTTTCTTGGGTATTTGGTCAGCAAGCGTGGCATAGAGGCTAATCCGGACCAGATTGATGCAATCAAAAGAGTGAAACCTCCTCACACAATCCGCGATGTACAGAAGCTCACCGGAATGCTCGCTGCTCTAAACCGTTTCATTTCTAAATCCTCCGAGAGATGCAAGCCCTTCTTCCAACTCCTGAAAGGCAGCAAAACAGTAGAATGGACCCCAGATTGCTCGCAAGCATTAGACGAGCTCAAGTCCTACCTAAGCTCCCCACCACTGCTTGTCATACCTCAGCAAATGGACCCTTTGTACCTCTACCTCTCTGTATCCAGCCATACTATCAGCTCAGCGCTAATGTGTGAAGTTATAGGGATCCAACATCCAGTCTATTACGCGAGCAAAACCTTACTAGATGCCGAGCAGCGCTACCTACCATTGGAAAAGCTCGCATTCGCCCTAGTAATGTCCTCGAGAAAACTGAAGCACTACTTCGAAGCTCACACGATCATTGTCCTTACATCACACCCCCTCAAGGCTGTCCTAAGGAAGGCGGATTTGTCGGGCAGACTGTCTAAATGGTCAGTCGAGCTCGGCCGGTTTGACATCCAATTTTAACCAAGGACAGCTATCAAGGGTCAAATCCTTGCTGACTTCATAGCTGAATTCACAGGCCAAGAACCCTTCGACCAGCCTAAACCAACAGAACAAAACAGCCGGGCTACAGGGGGAAGCTGGAAGCTATTCATTGATGGAGCCTCCAACTCAAAGGGGGCATGAGTAGGAATTGTTCTCATCACTCCAGAAAATGCAATCCTCGAGCAAGGAATCAAGTTGGGATTTGCATCCTCCAACAAAGAAGAAGAATACGAAGCCTTAATTGCAGGTCTCCAAAGGGCGCAAATTCTAGGAGCAAAACATTTACATGTATTCGGAGACTCGCAACTAGTTTCCAATCAGATAAGTGGAGACTACAACGCGAAGGATGGGAGGATGACAGCCTACCTCTCCTTAGTAAGAAACTTAATGACGAACTTTGAAGAAATCAACATCCAACAGTTTCCCAGGGGGCAGAACAGCCACGCCGACGCCTTGGCAGCCCTAAGCTCGGCAGTTGATTCCATCCTTAAAAGGATAATCCCTATCGATTTCCTTAGCTGCCCGAGCATTCACCCCAACTGCGAGCTGACAAAAGCGAAAAAAATACTCCAATTGGAACCAGTCCCTAGCTGGATGGATCCCTTAAGAGACTATTTGAAGAACGGAACGCTCCCAGAGGATAAGAGGACTGCCCACCAGGTAAGAGTCAAAGCTGCTCGCTTTCACTTATCCACGGGAGGCGACTTGTATAAAAGATCTTTCTCCGGCCCCTACCTTAGATGCGTCCACCCAGGCGATGTCAAGATAGTGCTTCACGAGCTTCACGAAGGAATCTGCGGGAGTCATGTCGGAGGAAGGTCTCTAGCCTTCCGAGCAATAAAGGAAGGTTACTGGTGGCCATTTATGCAAAGGGACTCCGCAGTATATATCCGCAGATGCCTAAAATGCCAGCTTCACGGCCCCATGGTCCACCAGCCTGCCAGCGAATTAAAATCCCTGACCAGCCCCTGGCCTTTCACCCAGTGGGGAATGGACATTGTGGGATCACTGCCCACCGCTGCCGGCAATCGCAAATACCTGTTGGTCGCCACTGATTACTTTACCAAGTGGATCGAGGCAGAACCACTGGCGAACATCCGAGATGCTGACATGATGAAGTTTATATGGAGAAATATAATCACTCGATTCGGGATCCCCAGAACCATCATCACTGACAATGGGACACAGTTCGAGAGTGGCCCCTTTCAGGACTTCTGTGACCAACACGGGATCAGGCACCACTTCAGCTCGGTAGCTTATCCTCAAAGCAACGTACAAGCTGAGGCTTCCAACAAAACAGTGATCGCTGGATTAAAAAAGCGGTTAGAACGAGCAAAAGGCGCGTGGACTACCGAGCTACCACATGTCCTATGGGCATACAGAACGACTCCTAGGCGAGCCACAGGTCAGACGCCATTCTCACTAGCATATGGTATGGAAGCGGTCATCCCATTAGAAGCAGGATTGCCTACAATGAGATCCGACCTTGTCGAGCAGAATCAGAACGATCAGGCTTTGCTCGCTGAACTCGACTTGGCCGACGAGCGCAGGGAACTTGCACTAGTAAAACTGGCGAGCTATCAGCAACAGCTCGTGAAGTACTATAGCACAAGGGTCAATCCGAGGAAATTCGAAGTTGGGGACTATGTTCTAAGAAAGGTCCTGGGCAACACAGTGAAGCCATCAGACGGTAAACTGGGCCCGAACTAGGAAGGACCTTATGAGATAATTAGAGACGATCTGCAAAGTGCCTATCATTTGAAAATGATGGAGGGCAGAGAGATACCACGAGCATGGAACGCAGCTAATCTCAAGAAATTCTACTTTTAGGAGTTCAATTGTTAGATCTTTTATTGTACTCATTATGAGAAAAGACATTTTATTTCTCTATTTACCAATAAAAATCTCTCAGTTGATTACTCTCTAAAAAGTAATAATTATATCTTATTGCACATCCTTTTCAAATCACAGGTATAATGGTTGACATAGCAGGGGAACACCCCTCCTCAGGTCATCGTCATGAAGCACGACAGACCTCTTAGCATTGCCCATGGCAATATATGAAGCCCTACAGAGCATTCTTAGGCATCAAACCTACTTTGGTTAAACAAAATCCTGACCGGATGAAGACATCCAATAACAGGTGTGTCCTCGCCAATTGCCCCACTTAGACCTAAGGGAGTGTGACGACACGACCTAAAAGGTAAAGAAAGGGCACAATGGTATTCTTAATACTGGACTGGGCGGACACTCACATGACAAGATACAAAAGATTGTGAAGCTACAAAAATATAAAAAAGATTGGATAAACACGTTTAGTCGGCAAAATCGCCCAAAACTTAAACTTTCCATTAAATCTTTTACATTTACAAACAATAATAGTACATGTTTAGTGGGCAAAGCTCGCCCAAAGCATTTACAATTATTAAAAAACAAAAAATCAAGAAGGTGGAAGCCTCCGAGCAAGGTAGTCAGCAACTTTAGCTCTCCTCCCATCATCAGGAGAAGGATCGAACTCCTCCACAACCTCATTTACGTCCAACTCCAGTAATCGCCGGGGAATAGCATCGATGGGAATCCATTGATCATCTCGCCTGAATGGATTGGGCATCAGAGTAGAGGGAGACATCTCATGCCGATACCACAATATCGAGTTTCTCGGGACCTGCAATTCTTTGAGAGCACTCAACCACCCCCTGATGAAGGAAAGCTCCTCGAACTCTGATAATCTTGTGGGAGCATCCAGCCACCCCTGATCATAGCCATCTGTCCACACTTGGCGAGGGCCCTTCTTGAATAGATGCCGCAGTCGGGTGACGTCCCTCTGAAGCCCACAGCAGTCACATAAGCTCGCCGGACATCGCCGCGAAGCTCCTCCATTTCCCTCTCACGCTGCTCCTCAACTTCTCTACTCCTACCCCGCGTACTCCTACCAGCACGCGGGAGGGGAGGCCGAGCAGCTCGCGACGAGGAAGAGCCTTGTAGGACTGCCGAAGCGGTGCTCGACGAATGCTCCTTAAGCTTCGAGACCTCCCGCCTCAGGTAGTCATTCTCCCGCTGAAGAAACTCCACGACTTGATTGATCTCGGTGGCCTCCAGTAACTTTGCTCTCAGCTCGCTAACTTCTTCTTGCACTGAAGCTCCGATCTCTTCCATTTCCTGGAGCCTGTCCTTCAATTTGGCCACCAGCTCGGACTGATCCTTATATTTCTGGTTCCTTGACTTAGCAAACATGCAAAGCCTAGCAAAAGCCTGGCGAACTGCAGGGCTTGCATTAGGACCCAGAGTCCTACCTAATTGGGAGGTAATAGGAATATAGTCATCCACATCAACCAACTACAAATAAAAGAAAGAGAAGAGAAAGGGATCAGCATAAACAAAAATAAAGTCTTTTCATTGATAATGAGCGAGGTTACATCAGATCAAAAAAGGAAAAAGTTACAAAGAATCCCTATCACTTAGCAACCTCGGTGGATGGACCCTTGTCTTTATCAGCATCAGCAGGGGCATTACCCTCTGCAGGGGTATCCACTACCTCCTCGACCAAAGGAGCGTCAGAAGGAGTCGCCCGAGAAACAGGATTGGTGCCTTCAGCAGTTGGGGCTGGGTCCTCATCCACGACCGGCTTTGGCCCTGGATCATGCTCGTCAAAGAGTGGGGATGAAACATCCACCCCAGCGGACACGAGGGCCTCGTTCCACCCTTTCTTGAAGTTCAGATGGCTAATATAGCCTATCTGAACCTCGGCGTCTTCATACGCAGCAGCCCAGCCAGAATTGTACGAATCTTCTTTAAGGGTGGCTGCCTGGGCTTTCTCCGCCTCCAGCTGCTCGGCAAGAACCCTGTTCTTCTCCATAAAGTCCAGCTTGCTCGACCAGACCTGATCATACGACTTCCTCAGCTCGCCGAGCTCCCTGACAGCATTATCTTTCTCGCGAGCAGAATTAGCAAGGGCCGAGGCAGATGAAGCTCGAGCCGCATCAGCAGCCTTCAGATCGGCCTCCAGCTGAGAACCCCTGGCCACCAGAGTAGACTTCTGCTGTTCCAGCTCACTGTTCCTTCTCAATAGCTCATCGCGAGAGCGATAGAGCACAGCAAAGTCAGTCACAAACTGTAAACCAAACAAAGGAAGGATCAGAAAGAAGAAACCATCAAAACGGATTAAAAGAAGTTGAGAATTAGAAAAGGAACCTTACCAAGGCAAGCCTCTGGATAGCTTGCAAAGCCAGTTGATCAAACCCTGACGCCCTCTCACGATCTGCAGGGAGGAATGCCCTCTCAAGCAGCGCAGGGGCGAGCTGAGGAGTGGTGGACACCGAAGCCCCCTCAGGAAAAGCAGATACTGGGACCAAGGCTTGACCAGTTTTGGTCCTCAGTTCAATCTTCCTCCTCTCCTCCTCCTTTTCTTTCTCCCTCCTCTTTTTCTCTTCCAGCTTCTTCCTCTCCTCCTCCTTTTTCTTATCCCTCTCCTTCGCCTGCTCCTCCTCTCTCTTCTTCTTCTCTTGCTCTTGAGAGAAAGGCCGAGAACCAGTAGCTATGGCCCGAAGACAGTCTTCGATTTCTTGGACCTCTGTGCAAGAATCACATCATCATCATCATCATCTCGGATTAAATTCTTCCCGGGCGGCATTTTTCACCTGAATTGCTGGTAGTACTCGAAGAACTGCTACTATCAGCACTGCCTCCACCCAAATTACTCACAACACCTGCAGGCTCACTCTCCGAGCTACTCTCTTCTCCGTCCAATTGGATGGGCTCAGCAGAAATCTCTTCGAAAGAGTCAAAGTCCGGAACAGTATCCACAAGTCGGGCTATGAAGCTGGAGCCTGTGTTCTTGTATTCAAGGAGAAAAGCAGCAGACCTAGGATGCTCGCCGTCACCCAAGGGTTCCCTGATGTTCCAAGCTTTCACCAGTTCCGAGATACGAACCTCGCTGAGAGCAGGCTCCAAGTTCTTTATCTTCGCTGTAAAAGAAAAAGCAAGGAGAAGTTAGAAAAACCACAAAGTCAGCAAAGGTTGAAATAATAATCTGGCATCTACCTATATATTCTTCCCCATAAAAAGGAACAGTGAACCTCTCAGACCTCGACCCTTCAAATTGGGGGGAAAGTTGCCAATTCCTGACAAGAAAACCTTCTTGCCAGTAGTCCTTATGGGAATCAGGTAGATTTACTACCAATACCCTATCAGGGCTCCTAGCCTTAAGGTACAGAACACCTGAACTCGTTCGAGAAAAGGAGTAATAAAAACAGACCTCGGCAAGCTCTAACTTCGTGCCATACAATTGATTTATCCTATGCACACCGTTCACTATTTTCCATACGTTAGGCGAACATTGTGCAAGCACAATACTGAAGTAGCTAAAGAAGTGCAGAAATAGATCATTGGGAGGGAAGGTAAGTCCCCCCTGGGAGAGCAACAGGACGTGAATCCAATGTGCATCCTCTATATCCCTAACGTTCCTAGGAGGCGAGGCACATCACTCAATCTCTACCCACTCAGGAATACTATAGAATTTTCTAAACTCAGCCACTGACCTATTTCCAATCTTCGCCATTGGAAAAATACAAGAAAAACTACAAACCAAAGATAAAATGCAAAAAAGCACGAGAGACTTACAAGACAGAAGATCAGGTCAAATGGCGAAGAAGCAACGAAAGTTGAAATCGAAAACAGAGGGTACTAAGCGCAAGAGCTCTCAGAAGATGGAAGATTGCTGAAAAAGCCTGAAGCGACAAAAAGAAATGCGCTTTATTCCAACGAGCCTTCAAGTCTAATCATAGCGCACGGATAGCGAAGCGGGTGCCGCCAAAGTAACTTCACAGTTTTCAAAGAAATCAACCATAATAGCTGATTATTTAAATTCATTGGACCTGAAAAGATGGCCCAACAAATTTAGGGGCAATTGTGGGGACCCTAAATTTAGCACCATAGGCCTGGACGAGTAGACTCTACCTAGCGGCCCAAAGCCCAGGCCCATCACCTTCGTATTAATCCAATTACCCCACGATCCCATGAAGGGAAGTTATGGAGAAACACGATTCCATATAGGGGAGATGGCTAATAAGAAGGAACCCATCACCCCCACTACTCCAACACATACATGTATAAATAAAACCCTAAGTCCGGGGCAGAGGACAAGTTGTATTCTCCGTACTTATTCTTCAGAATATAGAGAAATAACACTGACTAAACCACCGTGGACGTAGGGACTTCTTTGCTGAACCACGTACTCCCGTTGTTGTGTGATTGGCTTTTTATTTGTCTTTTCTTGGTTGCTACCTCTTTCATATTTATTTGTGTTGCATAATAATTGTCACCACACTTTGTAATTAGTTTGGACGCGTGTTTTATATCCCTTAACTGGCCAACACATGTTGCCATCTGATTGGTTAGAAGTGTGTTTCTTTACTGAGACAATAGACGCGTGCGTTATCAGCCCTTGGATCATTTCTTATCAATGGTCTGCATGTTGCCTTGATGAATCCCCGTGTAACCTTTTAAGCCAATCAGCGTTCGTTTAATCACCTCCTTGTGTGAGACTTTAGATTCAAGTCAATTAAAATTGACTCGATCTCAGCCCTTAGTTTTGATCAGATATCTCGAACCTTATCCTCCCACTATAAAAAGGACCCTTCCCTCAGACTTCGAAGACTTTTGCCATTTCATTGTTTCTGAGAGTAGAGAGAGAAGAGAGAAGAGAGAAACCAGAGAGAGAAAGAAAGTTCGAAACCCTAAATTCGTCCAAATCCTCTTAAAACCTAACCCAAACACTTCTTCAAAACACCATATCCAAAAACACTACCCTGAGTGTTCTTGAGTGTTTGAAAGTTTGAGTTGAGTTATTTTTGTTGCTGTAACCTTGTGTTCGTGAGATCTTGTTTCCAACTTAGACTTTTACTTAGATCTAGTTTCTGATTTCATAGAAATCTCAGATCTGAGTTATTCATGTTACATGACACTTGGTTTCATTCTTTATTTCTCATCTTGAGAAATATATTGTTGATTATTTTTCTCTAAAACGTTTTCTTACCTTGAAATCAACAATAAATGCTTTCTGTTTCTTGTTCTTGTAAAACTAAACCTTTGACCTAGTTTGGAATCTCACTTGGAGGTTTTCAATCTCAAAAAGGTTTTGTTTTAAATTATGAGATTGATTAAGACCTTGTCTGTCTTCCTAGCAAGGTATCCGTGGATTCTGGGAATGATTTAAAGGTCAAATAGGGTTCAAAGTTTTGTAAGAAGCGAGAAAAAGAAAAGATCACAGCATATAGTGTAACTGTAATTTGTTAGGACTGTTTGTACCTAATAAGTGTGTGTGTGTGCATGCATGTGTTAGAAAGCACCTTCAAAAACACTTTCACCCTACAACACAAAAAGTGTTGGTAATAAGATCTTGTGAATATAAGTCGACGTAAAGTGCTGGAACAAATCAGAAGTTAACAAACTGGGAGAACTACATCTACAATCAGAACTGCAGAGAAGTTTAAGGACACCAGAGGGTATATTCCTAAACTTATATAGGTCTGAGTTGTTTGCATGTTAGTTATATAGTTTGTAACTCATATATTTGTTTTAGTGGATTTTTCATTTTACTCCGTAGAGGGAGTCGTGGATGTTTCCTCAATTGGTGAGGTTTTACCACGTAAAAAATTGTGAACAGAAGCCTTCTACATTTTCTCATCTCATTCTTGGTTGTGCTGTGTTTAAAACTTGTTTAAACCATCTTTTAAACGTGTTGCCCAAATCTTGATTAAGATCTCGTACATACTGTTTTATTAAACACTTTTTGTGATTAATCCTTTTTTATTTAAGAAAAGAGTTTCTTCAAAAAACAACTCGGAGTTAGTTAAATAGTTTATTTTCAATAAACGGCTTTAGTAACGCATTTTTCAATTGGTATCAGAGCTTGGTAAAACTGCTTTTAAAGAGATCTTGTGTTTCTGAAATTGTTTTCTGAAAATCAAATATGGACGAGAAAAATGAAAGATTTGGTAACTTGACCAGACCTCCAATCTTTGATGGAATCGATTTTGCTTACTGGAAAGTAAGGATGATTTCTTTCATTCAAGGAACTTTGGGAGATGATGTCTGGGACATTGTTGAAAATGGTTATACTTTTCCTACTAAACCAGCCAACGAAGGAAGTAATGAGAGAGCTAAGAAAGCCTTAAGTGAGTTCACTCAAGAAGAGAAACAAGTTTCTCGAAATAATAACAAAGGAAAGAATGCCCTATTTATGTCCATAAATGAACATGAGTTCAAAAGAATCTCATCATGTACCACTTCTAAGGAAGCTTGGGACACCTTAGTTACTGCTCATGAAGGAGACACTAGAGTTAAGGCTGCTAAAACCCAAATGATTATCCAGCAGTATAACTCCTTAATTATGTCTGAAACTGAATCATTTGATGACTTCTATATGAACCTGACTGATATTGTGTCCAAGCTGCATGCTAATGGGATAACCTATGATAGACAAGAAATTGTATCTAAAATTCTGAGATCATTACCACAGAAGTTTGATAACAAAAGATATGATATTGAGGAAATGTGTGATATAAATCTCACTCCTGAATTACTCAGTAGTAAATTAAGAACTGTGGAAATGGAACTGGAATTTAAGGAACAATTAACCCAATCCCATAGGAAACAGAATAGTTCCAATCTAAGCTTCTCTTCTAAATTGATTAAGCTTGCGTTTAATACTTCCAATGATGAATCTGATGAGGACTGCGATATAGAGAGTTTGGACAATCAGATTACCTTAATGAAAAAACAGTTCAAGAAAATCATTAAGTTTAGAAACAAAGTGGCAAATAAACAAGGCAAGTCAAATTATCCAACTCCCTCTAGTCACAGACCTCATGAGAAAAACAATGACAAAAATCACAAGGACTCTCATATCAAACCTAATAGAGACCTTAAGAAGACTGAATGCTATAGATATGGTAAACTAGGGCACATTGCACAAGACTGTAGAGTTAATTTGAACACTCAAAACAAACACACTAGAGCTAACATCTGCAAAACATGGGATGATTCAAGTGACTCTGAAAATGAGGACCCTGAGTCATTAGATGCTTTTGATCCTTGCATGTCTTTCTTTGCCAAGATTATTTATAATGATGACATGCCTATGTTTTTTAATGAGGATGAACCAAATAACTCTATGACTGATACTTCGAATGTGGTTATTACTCGTTTAGATGCTTTGATAACTGAGAATGTTGCATGTTCTACCTCGGGGTGTGTGAGTCAAAGGGAATGCGATAATGACGATGTTAATGGGTGTGTGAGTTCTAAGAATGAAGCCTTAGGGGTCACTTCACACACCACACTTAGTGACTCGGACAATGAATACCTCCCAGACATTCACACACTTTACACTAAGACTCTCAAGAAAAGCGCTAGACTAGAAAAGACTGTTAAAGATCTTACCAAGAAATTGGAAGATCTAAGCCTGATGGTTAAACTGAATGCTGAAGAGTACACTACCCAATGTCTAACTCATGAAAGTGAAATTAAAGTTTTTGATGAAAAACTGAAAAATTTGACTGAAACAAATGAAATTCTGGAGAAAAAGTACAAAGGGACATTGTTAGAATTGGAACAAACCAAAGAAAAGACAGCAACTGTTTTCAAAAAATTTACAAAATTTGAAAATAATTGTAACTGTTTTGATGAATTTGTTGCTAAATCTAAAACCAATTCTGATGATCGAACTGGTATAGGATTTTGTCCCAATTTGAAAACACAAACAAAATCTTTTGAAACTATCAAGTTTGTGTCAGGAGGCAAAAGACCTATTGAAACATGCCCAGACTTTCATTCTCTAAAAACTGAGTTTGATTCAAAAAATCAAAGTTTTAACATTGGGGAATCAAGTTGCTCTAAACGTGAAAGTTCACCTAAGGCTAAATACGTCTGTCCTTCTATTAGGAAGAGTGATCTTGCATTCAAGACTGTCACACCTAGGAATAGAGTTCAGCCTCAAAACTATATAAAACCTTTGTTTAGAGACTTTCCTAAGGAGACCCCCATCTTGAGCAATCTTTATTGCTCCTACTGTGACACATATGGTCACTCTTTCGATGGTTGCTATGCTAGGAGACTTGTTAAACCTATCTATAATCCTCATACTTACCAGAACTTTAACTATTCTAGGAGGAGTCGAAACAATTATATACTTCCTAGACGGCCAGATAAAAACTCTAACTATAGAAAGAGAAAGACAAAACCTAAAAGAACATTTCCTAGAAGGAATCCTAAGCACTTTCCTAAATCAAATGCTCAAGTCTTTCACAAAATTCAAAATCATGCGCAAAATATTTTTCAGCAAAAATCTAATGCTCGCAAATTTTATCAGTTGAGAGCTAATAAGCGCAAGATGAAAACTAGAGCAATTTGGATTAGAAAAGATGATCTATTACCTCAGATGAAGTGTAATATTGTTGTTACTGCTTTAAAAGCCGAACACACATCATCTGGTTGGTATTTAGACTCTGGACGTTCTAAGCACATGATTGGAGACGAATCTAAACTTTTAAACAAAACCAGATTTGCTGGTGGTAAAGTCATTTTTGGTGATGGAGTTTCATCTCAAATCATAGGCAAAGGAACTCTCCAAGAAGATGGTATTCCTATTCTTAAAGATGCTCTTCTAGTTAAAGGTCTAAAGGCCAACTTACTTAGTATTTCGCAATTTTGTGACTCAGACCATACTGTTACCTTTTCAAAGAAAAATTGCAAGATTTTAAATGAAAAAAGGTGAATGCATAATTACTGGATTCAGAATTCCTAACAACTACTACATTGTCAAGAACAATTCTGAAATTTGTAATGTTTCCAGAATGGATGACAACGAGATATGGCATAACAGAATGGGTCACATAAATTACGATAATCTTAGTAAATTGTCTACTCACGACATAGTAGGAGGAATTCCAAAAATTAAACCCATTCATAATATTGTTTGTGGTTCCTGTCAAGAAGGTAAAACTGTTAAGGCCCCTCATAAGAAAGTCAAAGATATTCTCACCTCTAATCCCTTAGAACTCATCCATATGGACCTAATGGGTCCTTCCCAAACTGTTAGCCTTTGTGGACACAGTTATATCTTAGTTATGGTTGATGACTTCACCAGATTTACTTGGGTAGCCTTTTTAAAACAAAAGTCTGACACTTTTCAAACCTTCCTAAAAATTCTTCTTGGGATTGAAAATGAAAAGGACACTCAAGTAAATAGAATCCGTAGTGATAGAGGTGGTGAATTCAAAGACTCTGGTATTGTAGAATACTATGACTATAATGGTTACAAACACGAGTTCAGTGCTCCTAAGACTCCTCAACAAAATGGAATCGCCTAGAGAAAGAATCGTACATTGCAAGAGATGGCACGGGTCATGTTTCATGCCAAGAATTTACCTAAATACTTTTGGGTAGAATCTATTCGTACTGCGTGTCACATCATTAATAGGGTCTATCTTAGAAAGAATTCCAAACAAACCCCTTATGAACTTTGGTACAATAAAAAGCCTAATCTTAAATATCTTAGAACCTTTGGCAGTACTTGTTATGTATGCAAAGATAGGGAACACTTATCTAAATTTGAGAGCCGGGGAGATAAAGCCATATTTCTAGGATACTCGCCTAACAGTAGAGCTTATCGAGTGTATAATCTTCGCACTACAACCATAATGGAATCCATAAATGTAATTGTTAGTGACACGACTGTAGAAAGCAAGACTGGTGATTTACCTATTGAAGAAGAGTCTTCAAATATTTTAGAAAATGACCCTTCTGAAATAGATAATTAATTACCTATTGGGAAACCTAAAGTAACTAACTAGGTTTCTAAAGATCATCCCATAAACAACATAGCTGGAAACCCTAGTGAGCCAGTGCGTACAAGATCCCAACATAGAAATTATGCACATTATGCATGTTTTGTTTCCCTTGTGGAACCAAAGAATGTAAATGAGGCATTGAATGACTCTCACTAGATTTCTGCTATGCAGGATGAACTTTTACAATTTGTCATTCATGATGTATGGTATCTTGTTCCACGTCCTGATCACAAAAAGGTTGTTGTTACTCGTTGGATTTTCAAAAATAAAACTGATGAAAATGGGATAATAATTAGAAATAAAGCTAGATTAGTTTCTCCGGACACTCCCAAATAGAAGGAATTGATTTTAACGAGACCTTTGCCCCTATTACTCGTTTAGAATCAGTTCGTCTGCTTTTCGCTATAGCTTGTCACATGCGTTTTACATTATATCAAATGGATGTCAAATCTGCGTTCCTTAATGGAATACTGGCTGAGGAAACCTATGTAGAACAACCTAAAGGGTTCATTGACCCTAAGCATCCAAATCATGTATTTCGTCTGAAAAAGGCTTTGTATGGCCTATAACAGGCTCCTAGAGCTTGGTATGAGCGTCTTTCCAGTTTTTTTGTAGATAAAGGTTTCAAAAGAGGTGGAAATGACCAAACTCTATTTGTCAAACATTTTGACAAACACATTACTATTGCACAAGTATATGTAGACGATATTATATTTGGATCAACTTCTTCCTCAGAAGTAAAATCCTTTTCTGAAATTATGAGTAAGGAATTTCAGATGTCCCTTATGGGGGAGTTGCAGTTCTTCCTAGGTCTCCAAGTCAAACAAAATCCAGAAGGACTATTTGTTTCGCAATCTAAGTACGCTTTAGAGATTGTTAAGAAATTCGGCCTTGAGAGTGCTAAAAATGCTAAAACGCCCATGAGTACTACGCTAAAACTTTTTAAAGATGAAAATGGAACATCTGTAGATCCTACTCTGTATTGTAGTATGATATGCACTTTACTATACCTTACTGCCTCGCGTCCTGATATTATGTATGATGTGTGTGTATGTGCTCGATATCAAAGTAACCCTAAAGAGAGCCACTTGAATGTTGTTAAACGTATCACTAAATATGTAAATGGCACTCTAAATCTAGGACTTTGGTACACTAATGACACACCTAGTACTATAATTGGGTACACTGATGCTGACTGGGCTGGGTATACTGATGATAGTAAAAGCACTTCAGGAGCATGTTATTATATAGGTAATAACTTGGTAGGATGGAGTAGTAAAAAATAAAACTGCACATCACTCTCAACAGCTGAATCTGAATACATAGCCGCTGGTAGCTGTTGTGCTCAATTATTGTGGCTTAAACAAATGCTAAGTGATTATGGTATTCAAGAAAACCAATTGCATCTCTATTGTGATAATCAAAGTGCGATTAATATTTCTAAAAATCCTGTTCAACACTCGCGAACAAAGCACATTAAAATAAGACATCATTTTATACGCGAATTAGTTGAATCTAAGGAATTAGAAATCAATTATCTTCCTACTAATCTACAACTCGCAGATATGTTTAACAAACCTCTAGATTATAATAGATTCATTTCATTATGTAAATCTATTGGTATGGTTTATGCTGACTAATTTTTTTGCTATTTATCCAGGTTTTTTCCTTTGTCCATTTGAGACAAAATGGGGGAGAAATTTGAGTCTATTCAATTCTTACATATTCTAAACAGCTTGATCTTAGTGAATTATTGCAGGTTCTTATTGTTACTCTCAACAGTTGTAATAGGGTATTCAAATGTACTTAGTTGAGTTATGTACTTTTTGATTTCTAGGATTTGGGTAGATAGAATTTTGATAGGACTAAGTTTTTCTAATTTTTGTTGCGCTACGAGTCCTAGTTGACTCAAAGGAGATTTTGTCTCATATTTCCAAAGGGGGAAATTGAAGCCCTTATACCTTTGACTCACTTGAGTCTATATTGTATAAGTGCTCATCTAGTTTGGAAATTGTGACAAAATTATGTCCATCCTAGAAACCAAAGAGCCTCAGAAGTTGGATTGCCTATTCATCTCTCTTACTTGTAGTGATCAAGAGACTATTGCCAACTCTCACACACAGTAGAATTCAATTCATACATGTCATACTGTATAATAATGTGTGTACATATGTGGAGTGTGTTTAAATCCCTCAGTTTGATTTTTAATAATTTTTTGGGATTTTTAAACATTTTTTAAACCATGTTTTATTAATTAAAAATTGATTTATAAGTTTTTGGGGTCAAACTCTAAATATTATTTGTTGTGTATTATGGCTAATGTTACCTTGGGTAGAATCCAAAAGCGGCAGAGACTTCAGGGTATACTTTGTAATTAGTTTGGACGCGCATTTTATATCCCTTAACTGGCCAACACCTGTTGCCCTCTGATTGGTTAGAAGTGTGTTTCTTTACTGAGACAATAGACGCGTGTGTTATCAGCCCTTGGATCATTTCTTATCAATGGTCTGCATGTTTCCTTGATGAATCCCCGTGTAACCTTTTAAGACAATCAGCGTTCGTTTAAGCACCGCCTTGTGTGAGCCCTTAGATTCAAGTCAATTTAAATTGGCTCAATCTCAGCCCTTGGTTTTGATCAGATATCTCAAACCTTCTCCTCCCACTATAAAAAGGACCCTTCCCTCAGACTTCGAAGACTTTTGCCATTTCATTGTTTCTGAGAGTAGAGAGAGAAGTGAGAAGAGAGAAGATAGAAGAGAGAAACCAGAGAGAGAAAGAAAGTTAGAAACCCTAACTCCGTCCAAATCCTCTTAAAACCTAACCCAAACACTTCTTCAAAACACCATATCCAAAAACACTACCCTGAGTGTTCTTGAGTGTTTGAGAGTTTGAGTTGAGTTATTTTTGTTGTTGTAACCTTGTATTCGTGAGATCTTGTTTCCAACTTAGACTTTTACTTAGATCTAGTTTCTGATTTCATAGAAATCTCAGATCTGAGTTATTCATGTTACATGACACTTAGTTTCATTCTTTATTTCTCATCTTGAGAAATATATTGTTGATTATTTTTCTCTAAAACGTTTTCATAACTTGAAATCAACAATAAATGCTTTGTGTTTCTTGTTCTTGTAAAACTAAACCTTTGACCTAGTTTGGAATCTCACTTGGAGGTTTTCAATCTCAAAAAGGTTTTGTTTTAAATTTGAGATTGATTAAGACCTTGTCTGTCTTCCTAGCAAGGTATCCGTGGATTCTGGGAATGATTTAAAGGTCAAATAGGGTTCAAAGTTTTGTAAGAAGAGAGAAAAAGAAAAGATCACAGCATATAGTGTAACTGTAATTTGTTAGGACTGTTTGTACTTAATAAGTGTGTGTGTGTGCATGCATATGTTAGAAAGCACCTTCACAAACACTTTCACCCTACAACACGAAAAGTGTTGGTAATAAGATCTTGTGAATATAAGTCGACGTAAAGTGCTGGAACAAATCAGAAGTTGACAAACTGGGAGAACTACATCTACAATCAGAACTGCAGAGAAGTTTAAGGACACCAGAGGGTATATTCCTAAACTTATATAGGTCTGAGTTGTTTGCATGTTAGTTATATAGTTTGTAACTCATATATTTGTTTTAGTGGATTTTTCATTTTACTCCGTAGAGGGAGTCGTGGATGTTTCCTCAATTGGTGAGGTTTTACCACGTAAAAAATTGTGAACATAAGCCTTCTACATTTTCTCATCTCATTCTTGGTTGTGCTGTGTTTAAAACTTGTTTAAACCATCTTTTAAACGTGTTGCCCAAATCTTGATTAAGATCTCGTACATACTATTTTATTAAACACTTCTTGTGATTAATCCTTTTTGATTTAAGAAAAGAGTTTCTTCAAAAAACAACTCGGAGTTAGTTAAATAGTTTATTTTCAATAAACGGCTTTAGTAACGCATTTTTCAATTGGTATCAGAGCTTGGTAAAACTGCTTTTAAAGAGATCTTGGGTTTCTGAAATTGTTTTCTGAAAATCAAATATGGACGAGAAAAATGAAAGATTTGGTAACTTGACCAGACCTCCAATCTTTGATGGAATCAAAGGGTAGGTCCTCGCTGATTTCATCACAGAATTCACTGGCGAATAGCTTAACCCATCAGTAGGAATCTAGAAACTATTTATCGATGGAGCCTCCAACTCAAAGGGTGCAGGAGTAGGCATTGTGCTCATTACTCCATAAGACACAATCCTTGAGCAGGGAATCAGTCTTGGATTTGAAGCCTCCAATAACGAGGAAAAATATGAAGCTTTAATAGCCGGCCTGGAAAAAGCACAAGCGCTGGGGGCAAAGCAGTTGCAGGTTTTCAGCGACTTACAATTGGTCTCCAACCAGATAAATGGAGACTTTAATGTAAGAGACTAAAGAATGGCAGCCTACCTTGCCTTGGCGAAGAAGGTAATGTCCAACTTTGAGAAAGTCAGTGTCCAATAGTTTTCCAGAGGACAGAACAGCCACGTCGATGCCCTAGAAACCCTAAGTTCTGCAATCGATTCCAACTTAAAAAGGACGATCCCCATCGACTTCCTCGCCAATTCAAGCATCAACTAGAGCGACGAGAGACCAAATATTGAACATATGCTCCAGGTTGAGTCGGTTCCCAGTTGGATGGACCCTTTGAGGGACTATTTGAAAGATGGTGCACTCCCGAATGACAAGAAGGCCACTCATCAGATAAGAGTCAAAGCTGCTCGCTTTCACTTATCTCCCGGGGGCAAATTATACAAGAGATCATTTACTGGCCCTTACTTTCAATGTGTTCACCCGAGGGATGTCGAGCTAGTTCTATGGGAACTCTATAAAGGAATCTGTGGAAGCCACATTGGAGGGAGGTCACTAGCTTTCCGAGCAATGAAGGAAGGCTACTGGTGGCCATATATGCAAAGAGATTCAGTAGTATATGCTCGCAAATGCAAGAAATGTCAACTAAATGCTCCTATGATCCACTAATCTGCAAGCGACCTAAGTTCTCTTACCAGCCCATGGCCTTTCGCTCAATGGGGGATGGACATCGTAGGCCCTTTTCCTACCGCCACCGACAACCGCAAGTATATGTTGGTCGCAGCAGATTACTTCACCAAATGGATCGAGGCAGAACCACTAGAAAATATCCGAGATGCTATGATGAGGTTCATATGGAAGAATATAATCACCCGTTTTGGAATCCCCAGAACAATCATCACTGACAACGGAACACAGTTCGAGAGTGGCCCTTTCCAAAACTTCTGCAAAGAACACGGGATCAGGCACTATTTCAGCTCGGTGGCCTACCCCTAGAACAACGGTCAAGCCGAGGCCTCCAACAAAACAGTGATCGATGGGCTCAAAAAAGGACTAGAGCGAGCCAAAGGTGCATGGGTAAGTGAGCTTCCACATATTTTATGGGTTTATCGCACCACCCCACGACGAGAAACTAGGGAAACCCCATTCTCATTAATGTATGGAATGGAAGCAACCATCCCCTTGGAAGCTAGCGTACCAACCATGAGAACCACCATTGTCGACCAAGGCCAAAATGATGCAGCATTGCTCGCTGAACTTGACCTAGCTGACAAACGCAGAGAACTAGTCCTAGTAAGGCTAGCGACCTATCAGTAACATCTCGTGAAATAATATAATAAGAAGGTCAATTCGAGGGCATTCCAGGTTGGGGATTACGTCCTAAGGAAAGTCCTTGGCAGCGCGGTAAAACCATCAGATGGCAAGCTGGGTCCAAACTGGGAGGGTCTATTCAAGGTAACAAGGGATGACCTACAAGGAGCCTATCACTTAGAAATGCTGGAGGGAAGAGATATACTCCGAGCTTGGAACGCCGCCAATTTGAAGAAATTCTACTTCTAGTCTTTTCATTCATCTTTTATCGCATTTTTGGAATTGGTAACTCAGTTTTTATTGCTTATGATTAATAAAAGATGGTTTGGCAGTGACATTATAAAGTGTGACATCTTAAAGTGTTAATTTTGTATTATTAACTTTATAACTTGCACACCTTTTCTAAGTGACAAGCATATTACTTCCAAGTGACAGGAATATCACTAAATATGTAAAAGAAGGGAATCACCCTCCTCAGGTCTTCATTATGAAACGTAAACAACCTCTTAGCATTTCCCCTCGCAATACATAAATCCCTACAGGGGATCCTTAGGCAGTTCAACCAAATCGAATTGGTCGCCAAAAAACGTTTGGCTAAAAAAGCCTGATCTGATGGATCATCTAACACCGGGTGTGTCCTCGCTATTGCCATGGTTAGGCCTAAGGGAGTGTGATGACACGACCTAAAAGGTAAAGTAGGGAATAATGGTATCATATAAGTATACTGGACTGGGAGGACAATCACTCAATAAAATAACTCTAGTCGGCCATGAAGGGCCCAAGGTAGTTAAGCGAGAAATAAATGAAGTAAAAAAATATACAACGCATGTTTAATCAGTGAGATAGCCCAAAGCATAGGTATTATATTACTTCATAACATTTATGATGAATATATACTACACGAGTTTGATCGGCAAGATCGCCCAAAACATCGATATTACATATACAAAGAGATACAACCGGTAAAATCATAATGAGGCTGAGGCCTCTGAACAAGGTAATCAGCCACTTGTGCTCTTCGGACATCGTTCGAATGAGGAGCCAGTTTCTTCTCGACCTTATTGGAGTTTGGCTCCAATAGCTGCCTAGGGATAGCATCGATAGGGATCCAGTTGTCATCCCTCCTGAAAGAATTAGGCCTCAAAGTCAAAGGAGAGATCTCATGATGGTACCAGAGTACTGAGTTCCTCGGGACACGTAGCTCCCCGAGGGCACTCATCCACTAATAAAGGCAAGCTCTTCTAACTCTGTCGTCCTCGTCGGAGCATCTTTCCAACCTTGATTGTAACCATCATCCCACACTCACCGAGGTCCTTTCTTGAACAGATGCCTCAGTCGTGGGACATCCCTTTGAAGCCCGACAGCAATCACGTACGCTCGAAGGACGTCTTATCGAAGCTCATCAATCTCCCTATTTGGACCCCCTGCATGAGAACCAGCTCGTGGAGTCACCGATTAGGTAGAACCTCACAAAATTGGGGGAGCACCGCTCTTCTTTATACCAGTTCGCGAAACAGCTGATGAAGACAAACCTCATAGAACACGAGGTGCGATGCTCGGCACATGCCCCCTAAGTTGCGACACCTCCCTCCTTAGAGTCTCATTCTCCTGCTGAAGAATTTATCATACTTGATTGATTTTCAGAGGGATCTAGGAGCCTAGCTCTCAAAGTTTTCACTTCTTCTTGGACTGAGGCACCAACTTCTTCCATCTCCTAAAGTCTATCCTTTAGCTTGGTGACAAGCTCAGACTAGACCTTAAAGCTCTTATTTCTTGACCTGAGAGATTTGCAGATCCTAACGAAGGCCTGATGAACTTGGGTGCTCGCTTTAAGTCCAAGGATCCTTCCCAGCTGAGAGGTGGCGGGTATATACTTGTCTACATCAATCAACTACAAGCTATACAACAAGAAGTAAAAAGAAAAAGAATCAGTGCACAGAAAAGAAAGAACTTTCATTTCATTGAAATAAAAAGGTATAGTTACATTGGTTTGTTCGAAAGAAGTACAAGAAAAGTAAAAATACAGAGAAGTCCTAAGAGCAGACTAACTAGTAACCTCGGTTTGTTCAGAAGAAGATGGCTGCTTCCCCTTATCAACAGCAGTAGGAGCATCTCCCTCAAAAGGGATAACTTCTGTCCCCCGAGACGAAAGGGCATCAATATGAATTATCTGGGAGCAATACCATCAACGGCTGGGGTAGGGGCTTCGTCTACAACAGGCTTGGGGCCTGGATCATGCTCGTCGAACAAGGGTGAATCAACATCAACCCCAGCAACCATGAGAACTTTATTCCATCCCTTCTTAAAGTTCAACCGGCTGATGTAACCTATTTGAGCATTATCTACCTCATATGCGGTAACCCACCCAGAGTTGTACGAGCTCTCCTTAATGGTAACAGTCTCAGACTCCACCTTTTTCACCTGCTCTGACAACACCCTGTTCTCCTCGAGCATGACTATCTTGCTCATACAAACCAGATCATAGGACTGCCTCAACTCGTATAGCTCCTTGGTCCCCGCTTCCTTAGCCATGTTGTCTTTAATAAGGGAAAGATCAGAGGACTTTTGATCCGTGCTAGTAGCTTTTAGACTGGCTGTCAGCTCAATGCCCTTCCCATTTAGATCGTCATTTTGCTTCTCTAAATCCGCATTCCTACTCACTAGCTCGTCGCGAGTACGGTAGAGAACGACAAATTCGGTCACAAACTGCAAATTAAAAGGAAGCATTAGGAAAAAGGATGGAACAAAATATTATAAGTATTAGAGTATAAAAATAGACTTACCAAGGCTAGCCTCTGGCTCGCTTGTAGGTCTAACTGGTCACTCCCCATTGCCCTCTGTCGATTAGCGGAAAAAACTACTCGTTCGAGAAAAGAAGGAGCCAGTTGGGGAGAGGTGGCGACCGTGGCCCCCCAGATAAAGCGGACACGGGCACCAGAGCATTCCCAGACTTCGTTCTCACCTCATCTCTCCTTCTCTCCTCTTCTCTCTCCTTTTCCCTCTCAGCTCTCTTCCTCTCCTATACCTTCCTTTTCTCTTCAACTTTCTTCCTATCCTCTTCTTTCTCTCTCTCTCTCTCTCTCTCTCTCTCTCTCAACTTTTCTTCCTCTTTTATCTTCTTCTCCTGCTAAGAGCAATAGATTGAGAGCCAGTGGAAACTTCTCCACTAATAGACTTTTTCTTCTTCGATCTCCTCGAGAGAAGCACATCATCATCATTCCTGATCAAATTTCTTCTGGGAGGAGCTATTTCCTCACTGGAACTACTGGATGTACTTGAAGACTCTTGAGCCTCAGAAACCTCTTCCGAGCTAGAAGAACCTTCACTACTAGAGCTCGCCTCACTAGAACCACCTTCAGCACCTCCTCTAATATCACTTTCAGAGCTGCTCTCTTCCTCATCCAACTGGATAGGGTTAGCAACAACCTCTTCAGTAATATCTAAGACATGAATGCTATCTACAGGCTGCACAATGAAACTAGACCAAGTGTTCTTGTACTCCAAGAGAAAAGCAGCCGATCGGGGATACTCACCTTTAGCTAAAGGCTCTCTGATGTTCCAAGCTTTAATTAGCTTGGCAGCTCGAACCTGACTAAGAGTAGGTTCCAAGTTCTTTATCCTCACCGAAAGGATAACTGAAGAATATCAGAAGAATCAAACATTAATAGAAAAACAAGTGAGCAGAGCAAGGATTACATATGTACTCCTCCCCATAAAAAAGGACTGTGAACCTATCAGACCTCGCCCCTTGAGGTGAGGGGAGAACTGCTAATTTTTAGGAAGGAAGCCCTCTTGCCAGTAATCCTTATGGGAATCAGGTAGGTTTACTACCAATACCCTATCAGGACTGCTGGCCTTGTGATAAAGAAGGCCAGAACTAGTTCTAGAGAAACAATAACAAAAACAGATTTCAGTAAGCCCTAAATTGGTGCCATAGAGTTGGTTTATTCTATGTACCCCATTGACTATCTTCCACACATTTGGTGAGTACTGTGCAGGGACAATGTTGAAATAACGAAAGAAATGTAAAAACAAATTGCTCGGAGGGAAAGTCAAGCCCCCTTGGGACAACAAGAGGACATGAATCCAATGAACGCCCTCTATCTCTCTGACATTTTTAGGGAGAGGGGCGCACTCAATGTCTACCCAGTCTGGGATATTATAGGACTTCCTAAACTCAGACATAGTCCTATTACCTATCTTCGCCATTTGTAAACCCTAATTACGAATTCGAAGAAATCTTGACAGAAAAAGAAAACACAGAGAAAGAGCAAAGGGGACTTACGAAATGAAGGTTTGGCTAGGACGACGCAAGATCACAAGCCTATATGACGAAGAAGATTGAAAGAAAAGTAAACAAAGACCTGGAGAGAAATGCGCAACAACAAAAGCCTAAAAAAGATGAGAAAACTTGAAGAAGTTTGAAACGACAACTACAGACTGTTGTTTCAAATAACCTTTAAATGCTTCCAATAATCATGCACAGGATACGAAGCAAGCTACAGCCTAAATCAGTTTTCAATCTTGGGAATAGTTACACAAATTACAAGAGAGCCATTATGACAAATCATTTAAATTTATTGAGTTTAAATTGTGTCCCAACAACTTTAAGGGCAATTGTGGGTACCCGAATTTTCCATCACAGGCCCAGACGAGTAGCCCAAAGTCTGGGCCCCTCGTATCTCAACTGAATTCAGTTACAACTTAGTCCACTCCTAAAATCTCATAGAGAGATATTCTAGGAGTAGAAGATGGACGTGGGGGAGTCCAACATCCCCACTCCCCGAGAACAAACATGTATATAAGAAACCCTAGGCCTGGGGCCAAAGGCTCGCAATATATTCTCTGTAAAGCACTCTTCGGAGCACATAGAAATAATATTGAGAACACCACCATGGACGTAGGCATTGTTGTTGAACCACATACATACTGTGTTGTGTGATTGGCACTATCTATTCTTTATTTTCTCTGGTGATTGCGTTTTCTCATTTATTTGTATTGAATATAATTTTCACCACACTAAGCATATATATGATGAAACAATTGGATCTTTAAACAATTGGGTGTAAACTAAGGTTTTAGTTAGAAAACATGGTCATGTAAGAGGAAAACCTTTGTAGAGCTTGTTGGAAGAGTTTTATGACCCTAAAATTCTAAAAAAATCTCTCAAAAAATTATTGCTCTGTCGTAGTCTTTATACTAGTTCTTCTTAAAATAAGACGGTGATGAAAAAAGTGAAGAAAAAATAATTCTTGAAAAACTCACCAGTTTGTTCGAGCGAAGTGTAGAAACTCGTTCTAATGAAGACACAGTTCTCGTTCGAACTATCTTCTAATGAGATTTCCAACGAGAAACCAGTGCACACTAATTTCTACTCACTCACAGTTCCTTAGATTAGGTTCTAATGAGATTTATATTCTCATTCAAATGAAATACCAAATGTCATTAGAACGACCTAAAAATCTTCAAAAATTAAAACCATTTTAAATCACTTTATAAAAATAACACCTAAAAATAATATATCCAAGTATCAAATAAATATGCATTCATACCTGAGAGATCCTCAAAACATGAAAACAGAAACTCGGCACGATAATGTGACCATGCTATCTTGGCGGCTATAACTTCAATCAAACACGTCATAGGCTTGAAAGGTCAAATTTTCTCAAGTCCTAACCTATGACTCAAAGGCTTTGTCCAAACACGAAATAAGACAAAATACATATAAATTGACTCTATTGAAATTTTTTCCTTACAAATATCCCTCTTTGGCTATTCGGGGATAAAACACAAAATAAAAATCTATGGGCCGTCAAGATCATCTAAGACTCAATTCCAACCCCAAAAAGGGAAAAAGTACAACTTGATCACCAAATAAATGAGTAGTTTTGCTTTGTGAGAAAACTTTACCACATCATTAAAAACATTCATACTTAAACCCAACCTTAAATGCAAAGAGAATATATAAAACAACATAAATATGGATATGAATATGAATAAACCATCCCCTTTTGTCTAACATTCTCTACCCACCCCCAAAGGTAAATATATCCCCCAGACTATAAAGATTGAGTAACTACTTCTCCCCATTTTTGTTCAGGAATATACAAAGATTAAGATGCATAATACAACCAGATCTTTCCAATATAACCCAAACTCCCCCTAAATGAAACAATCGATGACAAACAACTTGGCAACACAAGTACAAATAGTCCAAACATTGATCAATTAATACCAATTTTGATAAATAATATGATAAATTGAATACAAAATGAAGCATGAGATACCAATATAAAAAAGCAACAAAATATACCCATATGATAATATAGCATACCAATTTGAAACCACGTGAAACTAAAACAAAACATGTGGCTTTAATGGAGTAACGAAAGTGCAAAGACTCAAAACAAAATGGTACCATATATATAAATATGCAAAAGTGTGTGTGTCTCTGTGTGTGTGTGTGTGTCTCTTTCTCTCTCTCTCTCTCTCTATATATATATATATATATATATATGAAGAGAGAATGGTAGAACCCATGCCACGTGGCATATCATATGAAGGGAGCGTAATGGGAGACTACAGATCAAGAAAATCACAGTTTAGGAAGATTATGTCTCTAGGAGACCACGAATCTGAAGGAAGATAAGGTCAAATCTTGAAAGATCATGCTAACGGTTTAGGAGACCAGTTTTTATAGGACTTCAGGATGTGTAGTTAAGATAAACATAAATAGACTTCGATGAATATGACCCTTAAACTAATAAATAAAGGCAAACTCACTTATAATGGTGGGAATGAATTGTAACTTGCACGTGACAACTTTGACTATCAATAAATATCCCTAACACTCCAATTGTCACTATTCTTCCTAGGTTAATAAATTGATCTCCCCCTTTGCCCATGAACGTAGGCAAATCCCACTGTCGAACCATGTATGTCTTATCTTCTTTATTCTTTTCCTGCACTCAAAACTATATGGGGATAATCTATAATTACTACTTTTACTATGGGTGAGTAACCCCTATAATTTGGAGCCGTCTGTGGGAAGCATGAAGTTCTCACTTATATGCCCTGAATATACCCCCTTCGATCAGAGACATCAACCTCGACTAAAGAGATGGCCGATGTTAGAGGGACATTGGATTCATCCCTAGTAGTCTCGTCCTAGGCAAGGTCGGCCACGACCGACGTTGCTAGCTACCTCGGCAGGTGAGGTCATCATGATCCAGGGACCATTATCCACTCCAAGGATCGCAACCTCGGCTCGGAAGATGAAGAGGTTACCATCCCATAATCATCATCAATCTCGGCTAGGGATCGACCGACGTTCCATCTTTGCCACCTCTACCTCGGCCCAGGCCGATGTCATAGCTCAACGTATTACTTCGGATCTCCACCTAAACCAAGGTCACAACCTCGTCCTCGTCCAGGCTGAGGTTGGGACCCTTGACGGATGGTCGAGTTCTTATCAGCATATGCTCTATTGGGAACACGTGTACACAATCAGTTATAACCGAATCATTCCCCTCATATGAGGGAATATTTCGTCATCATTCTCTACACGTGACAGTGACAGATGTCTTCATCTGATTGGCTAGATCAACACACACATTCTCATTGCATGCATGGGGGGTGCATTACACTCCTAGGTATTATATATAGTTGTCTTCTCCTTTTTGGAGGGGGATCCTAAAAATAACAACCTTAGATGAAACTCTGACCAAGTATACAGTAGAGAAAGAAAGCTTGAGAGATTGTATCTATGGCCATTAAAGCCCTCATACAGTGATATTAATCACACACTTGCACAGTGGACGTAGTCCTGATTGGCTGAACCACTTACATAACTGTGTTCATCCTCATCTCCTTACCTCAATCTCTTATATATACTTTGTACCCTTATACTGCCATTGTTAGCATTGCATCAAGCTTATACACACCTTGACTGGTGGTGTTATTTCCGGCATCATCATTTTGGCACCGTCTGTGGGAACGAGAAGCTGTCTCTTCCTCTTTTTTGATTAACCTCATCGGAGGCTCTGGTGGTGAACCAGGCACCGCCCCCTTGAGTGGAGTTGTTTCACCATTGAAAGAGGTCTTGTAAGGTATTAATCTCATCTACTACACCAGCTCTTTAGTGCTAACATATGGCACTGGAACTACCACCACCTCTTCCGCCGCCTGTAGCGGGGGGACCTAGCTCCATCCAGGCACTCCCCCAATCCGAAATGGTGGAGGTGGCTGCAGACTTGAGGTATTTGGCTGCAATGCAACAAGTAATGTAGGAGCAATTTGCACAGCTCAACAAAAGTATGATGAGGCCACCTGGTGTCTCATCGGAAATGATCACTTCGGCAGCAGTTCAGCCTCATCTAGATGCCAGGGGACCACCCCATTCCCCGCGGAAAGACCAACCTGTGCCCCAGCGGAGGAGGGACGTTGCTGACCCAAGGCGCTTGCACCTGGGGAGGCAAGGAAACCCTTGCCCTGAGGACAGGTATGATGATCTAGAGGTGGAAAATATCCCAGAAGATTATTGGGAACCGTATGAGGTTTCTAACAATACAGTTCGTCCTATCCAACGGAGCCAAGGTTGTGGGGATGGAAGAGGTGGAGAAGCCCAGCAACGAGGATCAGCTTGTGATCGACTGAGCAGAGTGTCAGCCTTTGAAAGGCTCGATGCCGTAAATGACCTAAGAAGAAGGTTGTCAAGGTCGAGAAGTGAAGTTGGCTCACAAAGGTAAGAGAGACAACGTCAGCCTCATCAGGGACGAGGAAGAGACCAAGAAGAGGTCAACAGCCGAAGTTGTACCGTGGCTGGGGAACCCTCAGCCCACTCCTTGGAGGTGGCTGGGGATAACCTCAGCCAGGACGACGTTTCAAGTCCATGGAATGACTCTATTCAACGTCTTGAGAACAAGATAGGAGATCTCATCAAAATTCGAGACCCACTGCAAAGGGATTTCTTAGAGAGCTCTCCATTCGTGTCTAAGATAGTAGGCTTCCCTACCCCAGCCAAGTTCAAGCCACCCATAGTGACTCCCAAGTATGACGGTAGCACCAATCCTGTACGTCATATTGAGATGTACCAGTCAGCGTCGGATATTTACTCAATACTAGATGAGATGAAATGCTGGGCCTTCTACGGGACCTTGACGGGAGCTGTGCACACATGGTTTACTTCTCTTCTGAAGAATTCAATTGAGAACTTTAAGGGCTTGGCTAAACCGTTCATTCATAATTTCTGCTTTGGGGTAAGACCTCAAAAGAAGACCACCCATCTATTGTACGTCAAGCAAGGCAATCATGAGAGCCTAAGAGACTACATTGCCAGGTTCAATAAAGAAAAATTGAGGTTGAAGATTACAAAGAGAATATTTCCATAACCGCCTTCATTGGAGGTCTTCAGAAGGGAAAGTTGTTATGGAAACTTGCAGAGGACCCTCCAAAGTCTATGGCGGAGCTATTGGCAACTGTGGGGAAGGTCATGAACGCTGAAGAGGCCATGGCCGCCATGTATGAAGACGAGAATGACGGTAGCAGCGAAAATTTCCAAAGAAAGAAGGATGGAAAGAAAAGGTCATCTGATGACAAGTTTGCACGTTATACCCCTCTTACGGTAAGCTGCGAACACATCCTCAATGAGATCAAGAATGAACGGTCCCTAAGATGGCCAGAGAAGCTGAAGGATCCTCCGCATAAGAGAAACCAGAACTTTTAGTGTGAATTCCATCAAGACCGTGGCCATATAACAGATAAGTGCTTCTCCTTGAAGGATGAGATTGAGAAGATGTTAAAGTCAGGAAAATTAAGGAAATATGTTGATGGCAAAGCTCCCAAAAAGGGAAGAGATGACTCTGAAAAGAAGAGGAACTATAGGTGTCGTGATAATACCCCAGCAAGAAGGTATGGTGACTTAAACGGGGATGACGAAGACGATCTAGACCTCCCGCCAAAAGATGATAACACTCTAGTGAAGAGGGTTGGTATTGATGATGCCGGAATCAGCACCACCAGATAAGGTGTTTTTAAGCTCAATCTAAGAACAATAATGGAAGCATAGTTATGTAAAAGGTAAGAGAATGAGATGAGGAGAGGAGGAGAAAGCGCCAGGATATAAGTGGTTCAGCCTAAATTGGCCTACGTCCATTGTGTGCGTGTGAATAACCTCACTGTAATATGACACTAATGGCCATGGATACAATC
Source organism: Sambucus nigra (assembly GCA_949130495.1). Classification (NCBI taxonomy): domain Eukaryota; kingdom Viridiplantae; phylum Streptophyta; class Magnoliopsida; order Dipsacales; family Adoxaceae; genus Sambucus; species Sambucus nigra. The sequence goes on from OX422209.1 coordinate 576,473,602, forward strand.
TCTCAAGCTTTCTCTCTCTACTGTGTATCTAGATAGGGTTTCATCTAGGATTGAATATCTGGGATCCCTTTACAAGGTAGAGGATGACCTCCATATATAGTACCTAGGGGGTGTAATGTACCCTCCATGCATGCAATGAGCATGTGTGTGGTTACCTCACCAATATGGGAGTGCCATGTGTCACTGTCACATGTAGAGAATGATGATGCAATATTCTCCCCACGTGTGGGGAATAATCTTGTTATAATTGATTTGTGTCCATGTGTCCTTATCTAAATGTCAGCAGGTGCTCGGTTATTGCGTCTGATGTATGACCTCGACCTTGGTGAGGCCGAGGTTGGTGAGTCTTGATACCTGTTCAGTCCGAGTATTCCATGGAGGTCTCGGCCTAATCCTGTCCGATACAATGGACAAGGTCGACCTGAGACGAGGTTGAACTGATGGCTTGATGAGGTTGCTGGTGGCTTCCTACGAGCTCGGCCTACATCTGGCCGAGGTTGCCATTCCAAGGTATGCGGGAATGCTGCCGATCCTTGTGACGTCCCTTGGAGAGGCTCATGGTAGTGTCGTCCTGGGCCGACCTTGATATGGCCGAGGGGTGATATAGCGTGTCCAAGACATGCCCAGCTTCGGCCATAATATCGGCCGAGGTTACACTTGGGGCATATCAATCACCCCCAACCCTTAGTCATATGTGAGAGCAAGTGACTAGGGGATTACTACACCTCCGAGGCCTGTCTGTTACAATCCAATACTTGCTTGACACTTGTCCAATGCTGGAACATGCTTTCTTGGTAGGCGTGTACTGTCAGCCATCGTTTGGGGCTCCCAAGGCAATGATAGGCCTTAGGAATCGTGCCTACTTATTTAAGGGTTTTGAACCCTCATTTCTTCTTTCTTCTTCACTTCCCTCTCCTGCGAACGCTTTCTCCCTCTAAAAGGCATTTCAAACCAGAATCTACTGCAGAGGTCTTTGTTGGTGGTTTTTTCTGAATTTTCATCACTTCCCCTTGTCATTTCATTTCCAGGTATCTTCTCCCCTTCATTTTCTTTGCTTTTTTCCTTCTGGTTTGCATTTTCCAACGAGTTTCTGAGTTTTCTGACGAGTTTTTGAGTTTTTCGGTGACTTGTGTTTGCTTTGAATTTCTTGTTTTAATCCTTAGATTCCTTTGCTTTATCAACTAGTCTTGTTTGTAATTTTTGGAGTTTAGGAAAATCCCCAAGTGTAGTGTCGTCCTCTGATGCTCAGACCCTTAAATCAGCTTCTTGAGGAGTTCCCCTCTCTTAGAGAGAAGACTTTAGAAAAGATTAGGCAAATAGAAAGAGCACAGGAGGAGGCTCGTAGATCACAAGAGTTTCCCATTAGACCCATATTTCCACCACCTCTGAAGGTGATATATCCTGACCCCGGAGAACTTCTATCAGAAAGAGGTTCCTACTGATCCCATACCTATGTCTGAGTCTGAATCTTCTACCTCAGACCCCATGTCAGTGGATTCCTTTTAAGAGGCCATGGACTTCACACCTAGGCCTGATCAGGCCCCTGATCAGGCCGAGGTCTCCAGCCGAGCCTTGTCCCATAATCACTCAAGCACCTCAGGGTCTTCCTCAGAGGTTGAGATTCTTGAGCCGAGTGTGGCCATTCCACCACCACTTGACGCCATCCCTCTGTCGGCTATCACCGGGGAAGAGTTTGCTCAGAGGTTCCCGAGTAACCCATCAATATCTGCTCCGGCCGACGTTGAGTTGGATGATGATGAGGTTGAGAGCGATGTCGACATATCTGAGGCGGCCGAGATCGAGAGTAAAATTACTGAGGTGGACCTTCTCTGCTTCAGATATCTGTATTTTATCATCCCCTCAATAAAACTTAGGAGACCTCCGAGGGAAGAGAGGGCTTATCATGGCCGAGACGGCGAGATCTGCCTGTACAAGCAGATGTTCAAGTTGGGGTTCCGTCTGCCCATTCACCCCATTATCAAGTCCATCCTTTCTTATATTAATTTGGTCCCCTCTCAACTCTCTCCTAATGCCTGGAGAGTCCTAATAGGGGCCATAGTGTTATGGAAGGCTGTCCACCACTCAGACCTTCCAGTTCAGATCTTTGTAGGTTGTTACGTCCCTTCCTCGGCCAAAAATCATCCGAGCTTCTACCATTTTGTAGCTCGGAGGCCTGAGAAGAAAATGCTCCAGGTGACTCAGACTTCCAACCATAATTGGAAGCCTCGGTACTTCTTTTCTTCAGGGCCATGGGAGTTTGGCCCATGTGTTCTCTCGTCTAACCTGGAGCAGAGGATGCCCCTGAGGTGGGGTAAGGTCACCATGTCTTCTAGGGCCGACCCTGGCCTAAGTCTACAAAACCTCCAGAAGGTGAAAGCCCTTCAAGATCAGGGGGTACATGGTCTATTTGTCAGGTTCGAACACTTGATGACTCCCCACTTCCTCTCTAGGATAGGTCTAGGTGGAAGTCCCCTTGCCGAGCTTAGTAAGAATTTTTGTTTTTGAAGTTTAACCTCTGAGTTTATTCATATATGATTATCTAACTCAGGTCTACTAATTTTTTGCAGAGCGACCAAAGGATATTCCTGACGAGCTTTGGGAGATGGTTGCACCAAGCTTGATGAGACTTGCTAAGAAAGAAGGTCTTAACGCTCCTCCCCCAGCTCCCTCTGCCTCTAATCCCCCAACAAAAAAGAAGAGGGATCCCAAAGGTCTTGCCCTTGAGGATCAGAGGCCAAGGAAGAAGACTGCTGACGCTGCCATCCCCATCTCTTCAGCTGACGCCCTGTCGGCTCGTCTGGATCAGCTGAAGATAACTGACAATGTGGTCAGCCATAATATTCAGGCCGTGGATACCATCGGCTATGTAATGACCGAGGCTGACAAACGCTTCTTCCGGTCTCTGGACACCCCAGAGCAAACCCTCTTTTTCTAATTTTTTGGGTTTTTATTTATATGAAAATAGGAGATGTGCAATAATACTAGATAAAATGTGTATTTGTGATGTGTAAGATGAGATAATAAAAGTGCTAAGTAAGAAAACAAGTTATTGCAAATTTAAAAGAATTTAGCAGAGAGTTTGAGAAAGTTGGACCTTCTTGGAGACCTTGAGCTTGATCTTGAATGTTGAAAAATAGCCCTTGCACTTGGATGATGATGGAGAGTGGTTAATTCATCAATTTTGATGAAAGGGATGATGAAAAGTGGAAGTGAAAAAGGGATTTGAGAGTTGAAATCACGCTGCCTTCGAGAGAGGTTTCTGGGTGTTTTCTGAGAGTGATTTTCTTCTGATCTGAGCTCCCCTTACAAATGAGGCTAAGGCCTCATTTTATAGCTCAAGGGGACTACCGATCGGCTTAGAGACCTTCCTTCCTGCCGGTAGTAAGGTGCCGATAGGCAGGTTCTGGGACTTGCCGTTTGGTAGTGTGTTTCAGGGTTTTTCAGAAAATTGGTCGCCGAGGGCAAACCGTTGGTCAGAATCACGTACGGGGCATACCGTTCTAAAGGTAATTCAGAGACCTTAGAAAATCCTTTGGACTGCTCCCAAGTTTGGGAGTTGAATTTGGGTCAAATGTGGCTCGGAAGCGTTTGTCAGTCCGGTGGATGGGGAATCGTTCGGACGAAAATAGATCATTCGTCCGCATGGTAAGTCCGAACCGCGCGAGACGAACTGTTAGAAAGGTTAGGAGGTGTACTTCGACATTCCAAAGAGTTTGGCCCAGTTTGGGGAGTTAACTTTGGTCAACCGGGCCCAAGAAGCATTCGGTGACCTCTCGGAGTCAAACGGATCGTTCGTCCGCATGGTAAGTCAGAATCGTGCAAGGGATGGACCATTAGAAAGGGTATTCAGTGCCCTTCAAAGATTCATTCAGCCTCGGTCGAGCTGAAGAGTTTGACTTTTGGGTCAAACTGAGCCGGGGAGTGCCCGATGGCTTTCAGGTCAGTACTCGGGACGTGACCAGGGTTTACAGTGATGAGTGGAGGTACTAGGGACCTAAGGAGAGTTAGGGGGTAATGGAATGAGGTGTCAACATAGCCCCTCAACGGGTGAGCTTGAAACAAATGATAGCCGTCGATTAGACACCGCATGATGCTTTTGATAGAGTGTGACCGATTCAGAGGGTCGAGGTCGATTCTGAGGACCTAAGGAAGCAAGGATGACCAATTCAGAGGGTCGAGGTCAATTTTGAGGACCTAAGGAAGCGAGGATGGGTCGAGGTCAATTTTGAGAACCTAAGGAAGCGAGGATGACCAATTCAGAGGGTCAAGGTCGATTCTAAGGACCTAAGGAAGCGAGGATGACCAATTTAGAGGGTCGAGGTCGATTTTGAGGACCAAAGGAAGCAAGGATGACCAATTCAGAGGGTCGAGGTCGATTTTGAAGACCTAAGGAAGCGAGGATGACCAATTCAGAGGGTCAAGGTCGATTCTGAGGACCTAAGAGTGGTGACAATCGAAGACCGAGGTTAATTCTGACCTAACTCAGGCGACGATCTAAGACCGGGGCCAATTCTGACCCAAGAGTGGTGACGACCGAGGACCGAGGTCAATTCTGACCTAACTCAAGTGACGATCCAAGATCGGGGCCAATTCTGACCCAAGAGTGGTGACGACCGAGGACTGAGGTCAATTCTGACCTAACTCAGGTGACGATCCAAGATCGGGACCAATTCTGACCCAAGAATGGTGACAACCGAGGACTGAGGTCAATTCTGACCTAACTCAGGTGACGATCCAAGACCGAGGAGAATTCTGACCCAAGAGTGGTGACGACCGAGGACTGAGGTCAATTCTGACCTAACTCAGGTGTCAATCCAAGACCGAGGCCAATTCTAACCCAAGAGTGGTGACGACCAAGGACCGAGGTCAATTCAGACCTAACTCAGGTGACGATCCAAGACTGGGGCCAATTCTGACCCAAGAGTGGTGACGACCGAGGACTGAGATCAATTCTGACCTAACTCAGGTGATGATCTAAGATCGGGGCCCATTTTGACCCAAGAGTGGTGACGACCGAGGAACAAGGTCAATTCTGACCTAACTCAGGTGACGATCCAAGACCGGGGCCAATTCTAACCCAAGAGTGGTGACGACCGAGGACCGAGGTCAATTCTGACCTAACTCAGGTGACGATCCAAGATCGGGGCCAATTATAACCCAAGACTGGTGACGACCAAGAATCGAGGTCAATTCTGACCTAACTCAGGTGATGATCCAAGACCGGGGCCAATTCTGACCCAAGAGTGGTGACGACCGAGGACCGAGGTCAATTCTGAACTAACTCAGGTGACTATCCAAGACCGAGGCCAATTCTGACCCAAGAGTGGTGACGACCGAGGACCGAGGTCAATTCTGACCTAACTCAGGTGACGATCCAAGATCGGGGCCAATTCTGACCCAAGAGTGGTGACGACCGAGGATCGAGGTCAATTCTGACCTAACTCAGGTGACGATCTAAGATCGGGGCCAATTCTGACCCAAGAGTGATTGCATTTCCTTTGTGAAAAGAAAAAGGGTTCCACTGGGGTATAAGAATTGGATTTGAGGTTCCTCTGTGGAATAAGAATTGGATTTGAGGTTCCCCTGGGGAATAAGAATTGGATTTGAGGTTCCGCTGAGGAACGATGAATGAGCTGGGGAAGATTTGGATCGTCCTTTGGGAGAGATCGCCTGGGGCGAGTAATTCTACTGAATTCTGCTGGGAAAAATACCATGAGATATTGTTTCGTATCGGGTAGACGATGGCTAGGGAGGCCTTTTGCCTTTGATTTCAGCGGAGGAGCTGATCGTTTGGGAGATAACCGGTTTGAGGTCGTAAACTCTGCTGAGGAGGTGATTAGGGGGTCCGGGCACATCGCTCGAGAGGTCATTTGCTTGGATTTTGAGGGTTCCGCTAGGGAAAAAGAGGTTTTGCTTGGAGAAAATGCGAAAATTTTCCTGATGAAAATGTTCAAAATCCATCCTGGGATTTTTCGGGGATTTTTTGAGGCTTTTTGGCATTTTTTGGGAATTTCTGTATGAAAGTTTAAGGGGGTGCCGGCCGGCACAGACTGAGGGGTACCATTCGGTAGTGGCACGGACTTTTGGGCTGCCTCGAGAAGGTGAGGAGACAGTGTCGATCGGTATGGCAGTGGTCTGTGCCGATCGACGTGGCGCTTGGCCTCCTATATAAAGGGGGCAAATCCCTTTTATTTTTCACAGCTTCTTACCTTATCTCTTTCTGCGATTTCTCTCTGTGAATTGTTCTAACGTTTCGATCTTCAAGAAATGGCCGCCTTTATGAGCACCGCTGTCCACCGGGAGTGGTTGACCGTTGATGACTGGGAAAATGTGGATTGGAGGGACAGGGTGCCCCTTGCTTTGGGGAATGAGAATGCCTTTGATGCATTCGAGCCGGTTGCGGATGAGCGGACCTTCCTGCGGGAGCCGTTGCATTATCGCTCTTCGAGAGTGATTCCCGACGGTTTTGTAAGTAACCTGACCTTTGTCATTCCTTTCCTTTTGGGTGATTTTTCCTTTTTCTTGATCTTTGACAGAATGTTTCCTTTTGGCAGTCGGATATTTCTTTGAAGAACATGCGTGCCCGCGGGACGAAGGGGCTTAAGGATGTTTGGGAGCATCTTCCACCCGTGGTGTGCTGGATGGTATCATCAACGGGTTTGGGGAGGTTATCGGCTGCGCTGGATGAGACACCTCGTTCGACAGCAGTTTTGTGTGCCTTGGTGGAGAGGTGTTGGGACACTACCCACACCTTTCATTTTGGCTTCGGGGAGATGACGGTGACTCCCATAGATGTGCAACAACTGTTGGGGCTGGATTGTGATGGGGAGCAGATATAGGTGGATCGCTCCTTACATGTGTGGCCGGAGGCGGTGCATGCGGCACTTGGTGATGTGAGGAGGATATTTTCTGGAGATTCCATCCGGCTGTCCTTGCTGAAGGATGTTTTGCTGAGAAGGGTGATTGATGTGGAGGACGGGCTACAAGTGAGGCAGATGGCTCGGTTATTCATCTTGTTGGTGTTGGGAGGTTTCATGGTGGCGTCGAGCTGCGACGTCGTCCATTTGTGGTTTCTGCCATACTTGAGGATTTTTTCGAACATCCCTTTCTATGATTGGGGGAGTCTGACCTTGGCGACCCTTTACTCTTTTCTGGATGCATTCAGCCGGTGCTGTCGGCAGACTTTTACTGGAGCCACGTATCTCCTTGAGGTATTCTTTATTTTGCGCATTTTCATTTCATGCATTCTCATTTTCCATTCATGCGTTCACATTTTCCTTATGCGTCTCTTTTTGCTTGTGAATTCAGACGTGGTTCTATGAGGTGATTGGGTTCAACACCCCGCTAATTGCTTTGAAGGATGACACTGTTGGGGACTTCTACCGACTGTACCGATGGCGTAAGGCTAACCGACAGTCGAAGGGATCTCTTTCCCTGGAGGCGGTGCGTCAGGTCTTGAATGACCTGACCAGTGGTCGGGTAAGGTCTTTTCCTTTTCAGTCTTGGTTTTTTCACCTTCCGATCTTGTATCGACTCATGTCTGCTTGGGGATTTTCAGGTGACCTTTTATCCTTGGGGGACAGTTATTCAGGACACGGGGCTGACTTGGGTGAACGCGCAGATGAGGCACTTATTTGCGCATGAGTTCGGCCATTCCTGGTACCTCGGGGAGAGGGTGATTCGTCAAATCGCTGAGGAGGAGGAGGTGGTGGTGCCTCCCACACAGCCTCTTACGTCTATGAGGCGGGAGCGACAGTTGTTGGAGGATGAGAGGATCGTGGCGATGATCGGCGAGTCCTATGCTTTGTATACCGATACGGCTGCGCCGTATGACTATATGAACTTTGTGACGAGCTGGTTGATGGCGCCCAACATACATGACGCTTTTCCTTTCCCTCCTTCTGGAACGAGTCGGGCAGTGGGGTCTTCCCACAGTGGTCGTAATACCTTGACACCTGCGGCGGCGTCCACCTCGGAGGGATAGTGCCGATGTTGCACCGTCCCCTTGCGATGGATCTGGAGGAGCTGGGTTTGACAGAGGAGGCCATTCGTCTTACGGTAAAGCTTTCGGCCCTTTTCCTTTTTTTGATTTCTTTTGCTTGATACTGATTCTGCCTTTTCCTTGCAGCAAATTCGAGTGTCGACCACTTGGCTGAGAGACATCAGGGATTGGATATCATCGGCGACTGCCCACATTCGGGATGCTGTCCCTGTTCCTTCTTGCTTGGTGCCGTCAGCCTCATCTGGGGAAGACTCTGGCTCGGGTAGTGGGGGCGCGTCGTCTCGCCGTAGGGGAAAGAGAGCGCGTCGTAAGGGTGGAAGCTCTTGAGAGAGAGAGAGAGAATGTGGCTTTGGGCTGAGTCCCGTTGTTTTTGGCTTTTTCTTTATTTCCTGCAAAATGATGTAACACAGAAAACATATATATGCAATGCAATGTAATAATTTTTTTTTTGACTATCTTTTATTTATGATGAATGAATGCATGCATATGCGCTTTTTACTTTGCTGCTGAGACCGTAAAAAGGAATGTTTTTGGAATTTTTGAAGGAAAGTCTATTTTATTTAAAACGGGGAATCCCATAAGGAGAAAACAGGATTCTTGAAATTCTTTTGAGAATATCTATTTATTTTTATGGATTTTTCTGATTTGACGAAAAAAGGAAAGGAGGAAATTTCCAAAAATGGGGGGTTGCCGATCGGCAAGCACCCTGGCCTGCCTATCGGCAGTTCAGTCCAATCCCATCAATTGAAAGCTTTGAATGGTACCCTTTTCAGCCTTTGGTACCTTGTGGGGTAGGATTCCCTCCGATTTCTGCAGGGATTATGTCTTTTGTGAGAGTTCTCAAGTATAAAAGGGGGTGAGGGTGGAGTGTTTTCATCACACCTTTGCATCCTTATCCACTTGCCTACTATTTCTTTTCCCTACAAGATGTCTCTCCCTGGTAGCACCGATTTTGTCAACTACCTCGAAGGCTTGGAAGCCATGTGCTCTTATAATGTCGACTATGATGCTTTCAGCATGCGTCGAGTCTCCTTGTGGCATAATTTACCTTTTGAGTGGAATATGCTGATGGCGGCAGTACAATTTTGGTACCCCGAAGACCATGTATTTCGCTTTGGGTTGGAAGAAATTTGTCCTACCTACGAGGAATTTTCCTCCATACTAGGTGTGAATCCCAGTGTTGCTGCAACTTTACCCGAATTTTCCCGCTCTCCTAGGGATTTGTTGGCCGGGCTTCTTCATATCTTGCCCTCGGCGGCCAGGTCAGTGGTTTCTGGAGGAATGATCTCTCTCCCGGCGGTGTTGCAGTCCGTGCATTTGCGGGAAGTAGGTGATGCTGGCTATGCTGGAGCCGTTGTTCTGGGTCTGGTCTCAAAATTGTTGTTGGTGACTGGGGAGGTGCGAGTGGACCCACAACTTGCAGCCATTACTTCATGGATGTCATATCGTCGCAATCATGCGGCGGTAATATTGGCGGATACTCTGAATGGCCTGGATGCCTGGAGAGAAGGTCGTTCTGACTTTTTGAGGGGTAGTCCTGTGATGTTGTTCATGTGGTTGTCTGAAAGATTCCGCTTGTCAACTCCTCCAGAATATCCTTTTTCGGCTGTACCCAACTTCTTTTCATGCTACTTCATCCGCATTGGCTTGTATGTTGAGAACTGGGAGAATTGGCTTGTGGAGCATGGGGCTTGTGGGCTGTATTGGTCAGTGCCTTGGTGGGGGCAGTTGCCACCAGTTGTGGAGCTAGGAGAGTATTCATATGTGCAGCTGGTTGGTCTCAGATAGACCTCTTTTTATTTCCCTTGGCGCCTTTTGCGCCAATTCGGCTTGGCGCAGGTCATGACCCATCGGACCTTAAACTTCTTTCCAGTAGAGGATTTGACTAAGCGTCTGCATCTGTTGCTTGGGTCTCTGTGGGAAAATCGGCTTCCATCGACCCATCCCTCTCAGTCTGTCGGGAAGGTTTGCCATGTCCCCAAAGAATATATGAGGTGGTTGTGTAGGAAAGTAGTCAACAAGATGTTGTCATAAGAGACTGGTCAACGATGGTTTATTTTATCTAACTCCATGGAAGGGGGTGTTGTGGTCTTTTCGAAGATGGTTAAGGCTCATCGATCCGTGGAATGTTTACGGCACTCCATTCAGGCAGGAGAAACTTGGGGTCCTCAGGATGTAGATGATGAGGGTGTAGGATCTTCTAGTAGCTGTGGGTAGGACTCCTGAGGAGTTTATTTATGTAACAGATGTGGGGGATTTTATCTGGTTTTTATGGTAGTGGGGGGAAGGGAGTTATCCGTTCCTTTTTCTTATGTAATATGTACTGTAGTTTCTTATTAATGAAATAAACAAGTTTCTGATCATCCAGCTGTGCCTTTCGATGAATTTTGTGTTTTGAATTATCTATAGCAATCGCTAAGGCATACATAATCCTTTTGTTCAAGTAGATGTTTAGAATGAACTGTCGTTCTCGGAGATAAGAAAAGAATATATTTTTGTGAAAAAAAAGGGGTCGTGCTCATGTGGGTGTATGAGATGCCTACGTACCTTTGGGGTTTTGTTGAAAAGTTTTAAAATAGTTTTATGTAGAGGATCAGGCCCACGTAGTTCTGGGTAGAGGGAAATGAAAAGTTTTTTTTTAGAATAGAAGGGGGATGAGAAGAGTCGTAGCGCGCTGAGATTTCCGACTAGGGGTAGAATTTTTTGAGACGGTCTAGATTGACTGGACGAGCCATCTCTTCCCCATCCAGGTCAGTGAGCATGGCAGCACCGCTAGACAAGATCTTCTTCACAATGTAGGGGCCACTCCAATTGGGCTTGAATTTTCCTCTGGGGTCCCAGATGGTTCTATTATCTCCTTGAGGGCTAAATCCCCCTCCTGAACACCACGGTCCTTGACTCTTTTATTGAATGAACGAGCTATTCGGCGATGGTATCCTTGTATATGATAAAGGGCTTTTAATCTTCTTTCATGCAGAAGGGCTAGCTCATCAAGACGGCCTTGGCACCAGTCTTCTTCACTAACCTTGCTTTCGAGCATGACGCGTAGCGAGGGTATTTCTAGCTCCACAGGTAGGACTGCCTCCATGCCGTAGACCAAGGAGTAAGGGGTAGCCCCAGTAGAGGTTCGGATTGAGGTTCGATATCCCCAGAGGGTGTATAGGATCCGGTCGGCCCAGTCTCTACAACTTTCGGTCATCTTGCTGATGATGGCTTTAAGGTTTTTATTAGCGGCCTCAATTGCACCATTGGTCTGAGGTCGGTAGGGAGAAGATTTGTGTCTCTGAATCCCATACTCATTGACAACTTCTGTGACTTTTGCCTCGAAGTGCAAACCGTTATCTAACACTAGCTCACGCAGGACTCCATATCGGCAGATGATATTTTTCTTGATGAATTTGGCCACCTTCTTGTCATTTAATACTGCATATGACTCAGCTTCGACCCATTTGGTGAAGTAATCGATGGCAACCAGGATGAACTCATGCCCGTTTGACGCTTTTAGCATAACCTTCCTTATGATGTCGATACCCCAGGTGGAGAACGGCCAGGGAGAAGTCATGTTGTATAATTCCCGCGGAGGCAAGTGTTGAAGATTGGATAATTGTTCGCATTTAGGCCATCTCCGAACGTAGGCGGTGCAATCCTGGGCCATGGTGGTCCAGTAGTAGGCCTGTCAGATGATCTTCTTGGCAAGCATGTGACCGTTCATGTGGGGCCCGCATTCCCCGCTGTGGATTTTCTGCATTATCTTTTTAATGTCAGCCCCTGCGATACAGTGCAAATGAGTTCCCTTAAAATTTCTCTTGAGTAGTGATTTATGACAGATGATGTACTGAGCGGCCAACCTTTGGAGGGTAGCTCGATCATTAACCCTTGGTATACCTACCGTACCCGAGGAGGCACTAAATATCATGGTACCAGCAATCTTCTAGTTCAGGGTCTTCTGTGGAGACAAGATTAATATGGTAACAATAGGTCGGTATGTCATACTTCTGAACTAGGAAGGGGGTCATTGTTATTCCCTCGGGCATGTCGATCATGGAGGCCAAAGTGAGGAGAGCATCGACTAGGTTATTCTTTGCTCGGGGCAGGTAATGGAAGGTGATATCCCGGAATTGAGAGGCTAACTCTTCTAATTGGGCGTGAAAGGGTTGGAGCTTTTCGTCCTTGACTGAGCACTTGACCGATGATGAGGGCAGAATCCCCATATACATCGAGGTATTAAATACCTTTCTTGAGAGCGAACTTGAGGCCCACTGTGCATGCCTCGTCATCCGTCATATTGTTAGTGCAAGGGAAATCCAATTTAATGGCGATGGGAGTGTAGGAGTCATCTGGGGCGATCAGGAGGATCCCAATGCCATATCCCTTTTTGCTGGCAGCGCCATCGATGAACATTTTCCATCGGAGGTAGTCTTGAGTGGTGCAGAGGAAATTTTCATCTGGGAATTTAGAGATCCAATCATCTGTTTCTTCTATAGGGTAGTCAGCGAGGTAGTCAGAGATGTCTCTTCCTTTAACGGCTTTCTGTGTGACGTACACGCTATCGAACTCTGTTAGGATCATCAACCATCTGGCCATTCGACTGGATAAGGTGGGTTTTTCGAGCAGGTACTTAATGGGATCCATTCAGGACACAAGCTTAATGGGAAAGGCAAGCATGTAGTGTCGCAACTTTTGGGTGACCCAGACAAGCGCGGCGCATGCTTTTTCTAAAGCAGTGTAGTTGACCTCGTACCCGACCAATTTGTGACTGGTATAATAGGCGGCTCTTTCTTTGTGGTAGTCTTCAAGGTATTGGGCTAGCAAAGCCCCAGCTGTAGTGTCGGTTATGGTTAGGTATAGGAGCAAAGGGATACCAGGCTGTGGTGTCATGAGAACTGGAGGTTGGGTCAGATATTGTTTGATTCGGTTAAAAGCTTATTGGCAGGCCTCATTCCAAATCTTGGTTGAATCCTTTCGGAGGATCTGAAAGATTGGTTCGCAGATGGAGGTTAACTGGCTGATGAACCGGCTGATATATTGTAATTTCCCAAGAAGTATTAAGACTTCTTTCTCTGTTTGGGGCGGTGGCATCTCAAGTATGGCCTTCAGCTTAGCGGGGTCTGCTTCTATCCCCTTCTCACTGACCATGAATCCTAAGAGTTTTCCCTTTGTAACGCCGAAGATGCATTTCTATGGATTAAGTCGCATCTGCATCTGTCGCAGTCGTTCGAAGAACTTTCGTAGAGCAGGAGCATGACCTTCTCTAGTTTTGGACTTGATAATCATATCATCCACGTAAACCTCAACCTCTTTATGAATCAGGTCGTGCAGGATGGTTATGGCAACCCTTTGGTAGGTAGCCCCAGCATTCTTGAGACCGAATGGCATAACGGTGTAGCAAAAGGTTCCCCATGGGGTGATGAATGCGGTTTTCTCTTGGTGGTCGGGGTGCATCTTTATTTGATTGTATCCGACAAACCCGTCGACGAATGACTTGAGAGCATGACTGGCTGTGTTTTCCATGATCATATCGATGTTCGGTAGCGAATAATCATCCTTCGGAAAGGCTTTTTTTAAATCTCGGTAATCCACATACATTCGAACCTTTCCTCCTGATTTTGGTACAGGTACAATATTGTCTAGCCATGTGGGATATTTGATCACTCGAATGAAACCCACGTTCAACTGTTTGATCACCTCCTCCTTGACTTTGAGCGACCATTCGGTGCGTAGCTTTCTCAACTTTTGTTTAACTGGCTTTTAATCTGGGAGAGTGGGGATCTCATGCTGAGCTATTTTGGGATCAATATCGGGCATGTCATCGTAGGACCATGCGAAGACATCCACGAACTCCTTTAGCAATTCTTCGAGTTGTGCGCGCTCATGCTCGTCAAGGGTGGCCCCTATCCTAATCTCGTACAGTTGGCTACTAGAATCGATATTAACAACAACAGTCTCTTCTTCATTAACTTGAACGCGGTTATGTTATTTATTATTAACCTTATTTAAATAAGTTAAGAATTGTTCATTTGCAAAATAATCATCATCAAAAGTTTGATTAGAATTAAAAAAATTAATGTAAGGCACGACAAGATACTCAAAATCGTCGTTTATTTCATTGATAGGAAAAACAGCATTAAGAACGTCATCAAAAGAGGTCTCGATTACATTCGAGCCAGGATAGACAACAAAAGAAAAAATAGGGTAAACATTGGGGTTAGGGGAGATTTCAAGAGGTAGAACTGGCGTAGCATGCCAGTTGAGGATAGGTGTATCAGCAGCTTTGATCATATGATAAGGGTCCAGTGATGCAGTGTCTGAGTGAACCATGCAGAGTGCCAACCCTAGTGTTATCAAGTTGAAGGAATCTCTAAAATCACTTTCCTCAGTCTCTTCGATATTTTTGATGAGCGGTTGTACGCGGTGTGGGAAACTTTCGGCCCATGGGTAGCTACCTTGGAAGAAGATCTCCATTCCAGGATTCATTTTCTTATCTGTATGGTCATACCACGGTTTGGGAAAACTGCAAAAGGGCAAGTCTTCACCCTCTTTAATGAATCATCCATTTAAAGAATCTCCCGAGATAGTTTGAACGCAGTCTAACCCTTTCTTTGATCGAGACTAGCGGATCATTCTGAGCTCTTGTTCTGATGGTTGATATCCCAAGCCACAAGGAGGGGAATCTTTCTTCAGTTCGATGGCCTCCAGTATCCCTTGTTGTCTTTGTCCTAGACCCATTCCGAGCATGAAGTGCATGTTTCTAAACATCTGAATCACATTGACAATGCCATGAGGGTCGTATTCTGGAAAAACCCTTTCTTTGAAATTTTTCCCTGCCGGGAGTAGAGGTGGCTCAACTCGAAATCCTGATAGGAGCATATCATTTGACCCATGCTGTATCTAGAGAATTGGACTGCTGGTGCCTGCACCCTCAGCGTTATCGTCGTCACCCAAGATGGTGATGACTCGCCCATCGATGAAGAACTTCAATTTCGGATGGAATGAGGAAGAGACACCCTTTATACTGTGGATCCAGGGTCGTCCGAGCAATAGGTTAAAATAGGCCGGGATATCAATGACTTGGAATTCGACGACAGGGTTTATAGGGCCAATCCCTATTTAAATTTTTACGGATCCCATCACCTCCCGACGGGTATTATCGTAGGCACGCACGGCAACGGAGGTTGGGGCGAGGTCACTTTCTTTTAAGCCTAGACATTTGAAGGTTCTCAGTGGGCAGACATTTAAAGCAGATCCGTTATCAACGAGCGGAAGTGGTACCACCTTCCCCATAACTTCGATGGAGATGTTGAGTGCATGATTGTGATTCGGCCCAATTCTAGGGATTTCTTCTTCAGAAAATGACAGCATTCGGGTAGAGGTTAAGGACCCGACCAAATTTACTACTTCTTCTGGTGTGGTAGAAGGAGGAACTATGGGTCCTGTGAGCAACTTGATTAAAGAATTTCTGTGTTGCTGGGAAGACATGAAAAGCCCCCATAGAGTGATGTGAGCTTGAGTTTTCTTCAGTTGATCGAGGATCTTGCTCTCCTCGAGGGTCATTTCTGGCATAGGAAGGTCTTCAACGCCCTTCCCCTTGTCATTTGCTGGTAGTGAGTTTGGAATTTGATAATATCTCCCAGATCTGGTCATGTGATTTACTGAAGAAGGTAAAAACTTAAATCCAGTTTCCTCGTCAATCTCAGGTTGTTCTGCTACCCTATCTATTTCTCCGAGGAGTTCTTCAAATGATATCATCCCACATATATCGGCTACTGGGCCATTTCCTCCTGAAGCTTGTTCTTCATTTGAAACTTCGAATTCTTTCCCCCATCCGGTGGCAACAATTCTATTTTCCCTCGTGAAATCAATGCATTCCACAACTTCAACGACTTCCTCATATAGGTCTTCCCATTCTGTGGGGATGTGTAAGGGTGGAGGGATCAGGCGCCCTTGTAGCTTCAAAGTGTCAAGTAACTCGGTGATACTGTAAATGTTGTTGGTTTGCCTGAATGCTTCAACCATGATCTGGACAATACCATCTAAGCTGACTTCGTCGGTTGGTACCACCCACCTATCTGATTCTCGGGCCCATTTTCATGCCTCCAAAAATAGCGTGCTGAACCTCTAACAATTGATAATCATCTGTGAGGGAAATTTCAGCCCGAACTCTAGGAGTTGATTCAATACCTTTGATAATTCCATACTTCCACTTTCAAAACAGGTCCGGACAGTGATGCACACTCTGGTAAGAAGTGACAGTGCCTGATCAGCAGGGCTAGTAGGGTGTACGAGGAAATATGGAAAAATTTGAAGAGGTTTAGGAGGGTATAGAGGTGTGATTTGAATTGATGGATCGAAATTCAGGTTTTCTTCCAAGAAGATGGCATTGGTGTGATTTGGGAGTGGGTTATGAGTAGTGTTTGGCTTAGGATTGGCTGGTGGGGCGATGGTACCCTGATTGATGAGATCTTGGATTACGTTCCGAAGGTGAAAGCATTGGTCGGTTGTATGGCCAGCTGTTTGGTGAAAGGCGCAATGAGCATCGGTCTTGAAGTTTCTTGGGAGTGGGTTTGGTAGCGTACGGGGATCCAAGGGTTTTATAAGGTTTTGGCTTAACATGGATTGGTAAAATTTGGAGAGGGGAGCATGAACCTCAATGTATTCCCTTCGGACGGGGGCAGGGCGGCTTTCTGGTGCCCATGATGTGGTTGGTTGAGAGATGTTGTTGGTGGTTGAGACTGTAGCGTTGACAGGCTTATCATACTTTCTAGGGGTGAACCTGTCTGGTCACCTTCTTCGGTTCAACTTCTGTTTTGGCAAGACCTTCCTCGATTTATAGTCATGCTTCTCTGAGATCTCGAAAGTGGGGGTAGTACTATCCTCCCATGGTTGCTCGGACATGGGGCAAGAAATTCTTCTTCACTATGTTGACTTGTTCTTCCTCAGATGGCCGATTGGCCATGGTAGCTGCTTTTTCCCTCCATCGGGCTATGAAGTTACTGACTGATTCTCCAGAGTTTTGTTTGAGCAACTCTAAATCACGGCGAGTGACCTCGAGCTCTTTGTTGTATTTATACTGCGACATGAATTCTCGAGCTACATCCTCCCAGCTATGGATTCTGGATTCCTCAAGAGATAAAAACCATCGGAGAGCACTGTCCTTCAAAGTTTGTTGAAACATTTGGGCCATTACCTCTTCGGAAGCCCTTAGGAGAGTCATGGAACGATGATAACTGTGAAGATGAACAATTGGGGGACCACTCCCTCCGAACTTCTCGATGTTTGGCATCTTGAACTTCTCGGGTAACCTTGCTTTAGGATAAGGAGACATATGGGTGTAGTCCATGTAATTCCCAGAGATTCGGACCTGGTCGAACTTCTTAGTGAGCATATTAATATCTTCTTTGACTTTGTTCAACCCCTTCTCCTTTGGATAAGCGAACACGGGCAGGTTAGCCATAGGCTGGGCAATGTTTTGCATTGGAAGCTGGGCAGGCGGCGGCCCATTGGTAGGAGGAGCACGTGGAGCGTGCTGATATTCATCCGGGACCCAGATAGGCTCGGGTGGACCCATAGCACGAGGGAACAGGGGCTCGGGATCTTGAGGCATAGGAACTTGGTTTCGTTGCATTTCTCGAACATCAGCTTGGAGGTTATCAATCTTGGCTACGAGTTGAGCTAGGACTGCCGGCAGATCCGGTTGTATGACTGGTGGTTGATCTGCATTCTCCATGGAAGATGTATGGATTTCGGATTCGGAAGAATTAGTAGAGGAGCAAATAAAACTTCGAGGAGATTTGACTGAAGACCGAAGCCAATAAGGAGCCAGGCCAAGGGCGTGCGATCGACCTGAGAAGGCGTAGGATAAGATTTATTTTTGGATTTTCGATAAAGAGGGGAGAAATATTTTTGGATTTTTAATAAAGAAGGGAGAAATGTTTTTGGAATTTTAATAAAGAAGGGAGAAATGTTTTTGGAGACGGAACTCAGCATGATTATTATGATTATTATGTTCTCACTTGTATTTAATTCTCCTAAATGCAATGCCGGATGGGACCCGATCCTGGAAAAGTGGGGGTTTTAATATATGCAAAGCTATGGTTTGGACTTGTAACCAGGCTCGCAGACAGGGCCCCGTTTTAAAAAATGCGCAAATTTTGGGTGGCAGGCCGACGCGGAATTTCGACAGAGTTTTGGGTTGAAATCGGCAACCTAAAGTGCGTGTCCTAGGTTTGACCTATATGCGGGTATGAAGTTGGTTGGGTGAATCGGCATGGGTTCCCCCCTTTGGCATGACTTCCACGATATACGGCTTGCTCTTACGGGCAATCGGTGCGTGTGGACAAGCCGTTTGATATACCTGAGTGTACGTGAATTGCCTCACCATATACCTCGCGGGGACGGTACGTGTGAAGAGAATTCGATATACTCGGCGTACGTGAACGAATTCCTTGTGATATACCTCCCGTCATGACTTCGGTCAAGAGGTACGATACGGGGGAACCGTTCGATATACGTCGAAGGTACTTGGCGAATGGAAGGTGAGAGTCATATCGCTTAGGCTAACTGCGACCTGCCAGACCAGCGCCCATCACGAAGTGACCCTCCAGTTTCTGGGTAAAATTTGGTAAATATCATTGGTCTTTGGTGATATCGTGTGAATCATGCATGATTCTCTTATTAGTATCTTATGATGATAATGCCTTTCTTGATTATGCCAAACAGGGAGCCAATGTACAAGTACCCCAAAAGGTACACCAAGCATGGGTGAGTGTGGGTGCAACATGGGGATATACATGTGATCCTAGGTGCACGTGGTGTGAAGTGTACATG
Organism: Sambucus nigra; assembly: GCA_949130495.1. Classification (NCBI taxonomy): domain Eukaryota; kingdom Viridiplantae; phylum Streptophyta; class Magnoliopsida; order Dipsacales; family Adoxaceae; genus Sambucus; species Sambucus nigra. The sequence continues at coordinate 576,492,428 of OX422209.1, forward strand.
GAGAATTTTCTACAAGTGTGTGAATATAAGCATAGGCATGGGATATACATGTGTGAAAGGGGGATAGGCAGATATGGGGGGGGGGGGGAGAACATAAACAAATATAGCATCCATGTAAATAGAATCAAGCCCTCAAAAATATAATAAAGAAAATCCCCAGCAGAGTCGCCACTGTGGCCATCCCCGATCCCCGCCGCGGAGGGAGGAAGGGATCCTTCGGGTCCCGCGCGTCCCCTCTCGGGAGAGCGCTTCGGTCGGCGTCGATTTGTGAGGTGTGAAGATGTAGAGAGATTTAAATTCGCCAGTCTATTTTACTCAAAACAGACAAAAGAAAAAAGGGAAGCCACCCCGAAGGATGGCATCCAAAGACATACTGGTGCCTGCGAAACCAAATGATTCGAGAAGGGTTCGGAGGCTTAGTTACGAAATGGGAAGGTGTTAGGCACCCATTCTGCCCTTTCGTTTTCTCATGGATATTTGCTATTTTCCTTTATATTTCCCCCCGTGATATGTGTGAATGTGTATATATAGAATGGAGGTAGGAATCCTCGACTTGTATCATAGAAAACACAAAGTGAGTCATCCGTAGGAATGTGAGATTAGTGTAGAAAATAAGATTTACATTATTATCCCTACGTTGACCGTTATAAAGGAACGATAACGCTTATGGAATAATATGTTACTAAGAACAAGTATATAGAATATAATGGAAAATGAGATAAAGAGAAGATAGAAAATAAGAGAAAAAGGGAGAAAAGGACTCGAGTTTCAGGTTTTACCCCGAGACGCCTACGTAGCCTATAAAGGCATCAAAGTCCACGTAGATCGCGTGTAAAGTGAGGGGTGGTTAACCCATAAATCCAAATGGAGAAATCTCTTATTGGTAAGTGTGTGTGTGTGTGTGTGTGTGTATAGAAAAAGTGTTTTAGTTGTGAGAAAAGTGTGAAAAAAAGTGTGAGAATCCCTACTTGGAATTTATGAGCAAACCCTCTTTTTCTTGTTTTTTGGGTTTTTATTTATATGAAAATAGGAGATGTGCAATAATACTAGATAAAAAGTGTATTTATGATGTGTGAGATGAGATAATAAAAGTGCTAAGTAAGAAAACAAGTTATTGCAAATTTAAGAGAATTTATGAGAGAGTTTGAGAAAGTTGGACCTTCTTGGAGACCTTGAGCTTAATCTTGAATGTTGAAAAGCAGCCCTTGCACTTGAATGATGATGGAGAGTGGTTAATTCATCAATTTTGATGAAAGGGATGATGAAAAGTGGAAGTGAAAAAGGGATTTGAGAGTTGAAATCACGCTGCCTTCGAGAGAGGTTTCTGGGGGTTTTCTGAGAGTGATTTTCTTCTGATCTGAGATCCCCTTACAAATGAGGCCAAGGCCTCCTTTTATAGCTCTAGGGGACTGCCGATCGACTTGGAGCCCTTCCTGCCTGCCGGCAGGAAGGTGCCGATAGGCAGGTTCTGGGACCTGCCGTTTAGTAGTTTATTTCAGGATTTTTCGAAAAATTGGTCGTCGAGCGCAATTCGTTGGTCAGAATCGTGCACGAGGTATACCGTTGGAAAGGTAATTCAAAGACCTTCGAAAGTCCTTTGGACCACTCCCGAGTTCGGGAGTTGACTTTGGGTCAAATGTGGCTCTGAAGCGTTTGTCGGTCCGCTGGACGGGGGATCATTCGGACGCAAATGGATCGTTCGTCCGCATGGTAAGTTCGAATCGCACACAGGACGGACCGTTAGAAAGGTTAGGAGGTGTACTTCGACATTCCAAAGTGTTTGTCCCGGTTTGGAGAGTTGACTTTGGTCAACCTGGCCCGAGAAGCATTCAGTGACCTCTCAGATTCAAACGGATCATTCGTCCGCGTGGTAAGTCAGAATCGCGCACGGGACAGACCGTTGGAAAGGGTATTCAGTGCCCTTCAAAGATTCATTCAGCCTCAGTCGAGGTGAAGAGTTTGACTATTGGGTCAAACTGAGCCAGGGAGTGCCCGATGGCTTTCAGGTCAGTACTCGGGACGTGACCACGGTTTACAGTGATGAGTGGAGGTACTAAGGACCTAAGGAGAGTTAGGGGGTAGCGGAATGAGGTGTCTACCCTCACTGTCCCAACTACTTCTAGTGAAATAAATAAATAGCGTTAACTTTCCTATAAAAGAGTAATATTTGTTCATTTCGTAACCATTACATATAGGGTAAAGATTACATAATGAGTATCCCAGCAAAAAAGTTGCGAGCTACTCTTGAGAACGTTGAAAGAAATAAAAAAAATAAAGGAAATTGAGGAAAATATTTCCTCATATGAAACTTCCTTTGAGTAGTTTCAAATATATGTGAAGGAAGGCAACTCTGGACTTCCACCCAATCCCATAGATTTATTTGATGTGGATGAGGACCCTTCTCAAACACATGAAGACTTCATATCTTTCTGTATACAAGAAGTTCCATTGAAAATTGCTAAGCTGAAGGAGAAGAAGGCACACCATGAAGACCTTGTAGCTGTCATAAAAGAAGAAATTCGAGTATGCTCTAATTTAATTGACTCTCTTCCTGACACCATAGATGCCTTTAACGACTTTCCCTAATAAAAGCCTTTTTTTTCCAGGTTTTGCTATGTGAAAAAAATATACTTTATTTTTTTGTTTTAATAAATTTTTTATTTATTTCATGCATGTATCGTGATTTATATCATATACCAAAACCTACATAATATAATGATGTCTCGAACCATGACATAGCGTAAAAATTTAAAGTATAGGCAAATATGATAAAGTACATGACGCGACTAAGAATGTGTCTCTAAAGTGCGTAATTTCTATGCTCAAGTACAAGCCTGTCGCGTTAGTAATAAACCCGATAAGTCAGGATCGTCTCCACAGGGAAATAGGATTAGAAAATCGTGATGACCGAAGGACGGACGGTTAACCTACACTCAACTCTAAAAAGAACGAAAAGATGATTGATTTGCGAATAATCCTACTAATAAAAGGAAACTAGATTAAGACTATGCAACTGACGAATTAAGAAAGGATTTATAACTAAGAATGAAGTAATATATATGAAAACAAAAACTCGTCGGGAATACAATCCCCCAACCCTAGTGTGTTGCTAGTATAAAATTAACAGTAAATTTAAGTGATTAATCAGGCCTAGACTTTAGTAGTCCCAAGCATTACATATATGAGGTTCAATCCCACACCATACATAATCAGAGGACGAGTAAAGAGGTATCGAGATAGCTACACTCGCATTGAATTCTGAAGCATCCCGATTACCTCGAAGAAAACGAGATCCAAAGATCTACAATGGTTGTGCTCCTTACGCAATATGGTCTAATAAACCCTTAACTTAAGAGAATTAATTTTATACACATGCAACTCTCACATTAGGTTGAGTTCATCCGTGCCAACCTTAAAAAATCTAGATGGACATATTGAAACTAACTATGCATAAATTAACTACATTGAATGTGAAGGAAATCATGATGAAAGTCTACTGAAACATGCAAGAACAATAATAGAGAGAATGAAAATTGAATTAAAACTTGCAATCAAACCCATAAATAATTGATCTTGAAACACCAAATCAAAGTTATGTTCCTAGGTAATTCTCCTCTTTTTCTCTCTATCAAAAACTATTCAGAGCTGTCTTTTCTAAGTCAATACAAAGATAAAAATACGTTTTAGAAGAGTTTGTACCCCATTAGAACTCTTTGGACCAATCAGCTTTTAAGAAGAATTTCGCATCCCAAGAACCTCGAACCGATTCGCAGGTACACCAAACAGGTTCTCCCCCGAACCGGTTCACTCTGTGGTTCGGGAAAACTCACTGGTTTGGGCCTTCTTTCCTTCATTTCCAACACTTAGAAATTTTTCATGTTTTCTTCCTTTCTTCTGTTGATCTTTCTTCAACTTCAAGGGGTCATAACTCTTTCACCTTAGCTCGGATTTGGGTGCCTGTTTTTTCTAGTATTCTCATTGTTCCATGATATTCAACTTTACAGTTGTCTCTTCCTCCGGGATGAGGCTACATAATTACCAAATTGCCCTTGAACTTTCCTTCCTAGCCTTTCTTTCATTTTTTTGATTTCTCTTTCACACCGCTTCCATAATTTACCTGTAAAACACATAAGAGAAACAAAAAACACAAATACTTGCCAATGAATCTTAGTAGTATAATTACGAGTTAAATCCATATCAATTGTACCACTCGGGTTCACAAAGGTACCGAAATTAAGGGGATAAATATACAATATTTATGCTCGATCAAATCCCCCTGAATTAGAACTTTGCACGTCCCGAGCAATGTAAAAGAAAAGGAATAACGTCACAAATCTTCTAAACACTTTTAGCATATGCAACAGACCGTTAAACCCCTGAATTAGAATACCTTTATCATGGGCAAGCGATTGCATTTAGCATATGCAACATACCGTTAAACCCCTAGGCTATCCTAGTAGGAAGAGTTGTGTCTCATGAGGGTTTGCAGTGAATATGCCCACAAAATTCATTATTGACTCAAAGAAAAATCAAAATACTTAAAATTTGTATAATTTAAACTCCCCAAAAATGGTCACCACAAATTCATGTTCAAGAGTCTCAAATCATAGTGTGTGTGTGTGTGTGTGTGTGTGCGAAGCAAGAAATTTAACCGCATATTTTCATCGATTGATTATTATGTTACTTTCCAAAAATTTGCTTTGATTTCAAAATCTCATGGGATGCTCTCACAAACGAATCACTCAAAACTATGGCTTATTCTCTCGGTGTGCGTGATAAAAAGAGTACATATAATGGATATAAATTCACGCACACCATTTGAATGACGAAAATATTTTAGGGGAAAAGATCTCATCATCGGAATACGGTCATTGGGAAATGGGAACATCACCTCTTTTTCACGCCATGTAATGTATTTTATTATCTTTTTGTATCTTAGCTCTCCACACTGTAATCAATTTCGCAATTCGAACTCAGTTAGGACTTTTTCGGGTTAAGGTTTATTGGGTAATATGGGAACGGTTGGGAATTTTAGAATTGGAAAATATTCTTTTGATGTCCATTAGTGATTTTTCGGGATTTTGCTCATTTTTTCTTATTTTTTCATGTTTTTTTCTATTTTTGACTTGCTATTTTTGTTGAGCATATCTATTCTTTTCCTTCCCCTTTTTATGCACTTTTTGGACTTACTTTCTGGGATTATCAGCTTTCACAATTCCGGGCCAATTAGGGTTTTTCGGGTTGTTAACGAAAGGGAAAAAATTATTCAGCTGAATTTTGTTTTACAAAAGGGATAATTTTTCACTACTTTTTCTGGCCAGTATTTTTGGGTAAACAAACGAGTTCCTACTTCATTGTCTGAAATACTAATTGCGTTACCAAATGAGTCTCGAGATTAATTTAGTTTAGAGATCTATTTAGCATTTTTTCAAGGCACTATCACACCTTTCCCCTAATCGGTCAAAGTGAAAGAATTGAGATCCTCGACGACTTATTAAAACTCTGAAAAGAGCTTTGAGTTAATCAAAAACTCGGTTTGATTTAAAAACTCAAAAAAAAATCAATAGGCTCGAAATCTCACCGGGTTGATTAATCACCACACTTATTCGTTAAGTCGTCAATTTTCGCTCAATTTCCATCTTTGGTCAATTTCAGCTTAGTGCAATTGAGATTTAACAATTTGAGACTTCAAATAGAATAAAGGTGAAATTTTTGAAAATTTTAAATTCCAATTTTTATTTATTTTGAAGAAAAATATTTTATTTTTTAAAAAAATTTCAATTATTTTTTTCAATTTTTTAGAGCAAATATTTTTGGGCATTTTGAAAATTTTGTGAAGTTTTAGAAAAACTCACTTATCACCCCCCAACTTAGACTTTTGCATTGTCATCAATCAAACGCGCAAAAATCTAAAGAAGACGAAATTATGAGTGCCAGAAATAAAATAAGCAAATAAAGAAAAATACAGATTTTTCATTATGTAGGCACTGGTTACAATGATGAAACAAAGAAAGAGATGCATACATCATAATCATGCGAAAAATAAGAGATTGGCAATATGGTCTCAAGGTGCCGAAGGTCGGTACGAGCTACCGGTCGCATTGGAATCATAGGGGTCATAGAAGTATGTAGGGAGAGGAGCGTTAGGACCCACTTGAAGGTGGTAGAGGTTGGCTTATAGACGCGACATCATGGTAGTGTCGCATCGGTACGCGCGCCTATCCTCTCGGTACTCATTCATGAACCCATTAAAACTAGACTCCAGGGAGGTGATACGATTTGGAAGGTCGTCATTTTTTGGCGTGTAGTCGGAATCCTCATCTTCATTATACTCTTCTTCGTCCCCCACATCCATCATTGTGGTGTCATTTCCCTCCTCCCCCTCACCCTCATCGGAATCATCATCGAGAATAGGACGGTCGGGGTGGGCCACCCTCATTTGGCGTTCACTACGGGTGGTAGAAGTATCTCCAATTGGGTGGGGGAGTTTGATATGCTTCTCCGGATCGTCCACCCCAGCATCAATCATAATTTCAGTGATAAGGCGGGCATAGGGGAGCGATTATTTTCCCCACTCGTCATATGTTGCATGGAGGATGTCCGCGTAGAAAAGATGGGCTAGATTAACAGTGTTGTCGGGGTCGAGGAAATTATACAAAAAGTTAGCGTGGTGGTTTGGTGGATTTCTTCACATGCAATGATGTGTGTGAATCGCATCGTGTTCGAAAGACTTCCTACCGAAAATGATTCACGCAGCCATTCCTTCCCGGGTGTCATTCGGGTGACACATTAAGCTTTGGTGCGGGGGCACCATTGGTGGGATACATGAAAGGCACGGGGATGACAACCCCTTTTTCTCGCATTTTTCGCGAAATGATGGCGATGGAGAAAGGAATCTGAATGCCGTCAAAATATGCCTCATGGAGAGTGGAGTATTTGCGCATGGGTATCGCATAGAACGGTCGAATTTTAGATTCGAAGACTTTGTTGCTCGTAGGAGAGAGAAATGAACACCACCCCCGGCGGTGGAAAAGGGCGGTGACTTCATCGAGCAGCTTCTCCCAATTAATAAATAGCTCAATATGAATGGTGCGAGTGGTGAGAAATAACGTTCGGCCCAATGACGTTCTTAGATGGATCGAAATACTCCTGCACCCTCGTCATCGAGTATGGTTGTATAATCATATTTTTGAGGACGAAAGTTTTCTTGGCTGGGGCGCGACATGGTGAGAAAGAGAGAGAGATATATAGAGGTGATATGATGTTGAAGAGAGAGAGTGAAATGGAGTGGTGAAAGTGTGAGGGATGGAGGGGAGATGAGGGTGAATTTATAGGTGTGTGGGGATGACTTTTGGTGGGAAATGGGAATAGGTATGGAGGTAGATGAATTTTGAGTTGAAAGAGGTAGGGGAAAGTTTTAGAGGGTAAAAATTCATGGGAAAAATGAATGGAGGTAAAGAGGAGAAGAGAATGGATACGGAAAAGAGCGAGGAAGAACCTTCCAGGACCACCGAACCGGTTCGCCATGTACCCCGAACTGGTTTGCCCCCGAACCGATTCAAACTGCGGTTCGTGGGATCTTGCTATCTTGGAAACCTTGTTTCTCTCATCTCTCAAAATATAAGTGTGCTCTTATTCCTCAACACTTGTGTATGGCCCCTTATCCTAGACCCTCGGGTTCCCAAAAAATTCTCTACCACGCACTCAAAATGCATGCATGCATGCTTTCTCCAAAAAGTGTGTTACCTCGATCCCTATCATGAACTTTGCCTCTGGACCCGTAAATATCCTAACTCATACACTACTATTATACACAGGAATTCACCCCATACGTCTCGGGGGTGTGACGGCATCTCATTTTCATCTCAATCTACCCCGTAAATGGTGTTCGACAACCAAATGGTGTCGACTTCTTTCACACACGCCTCTAGATATGGATTTAGGCGTTGTCCATTCACCTTGAACGTATTCCCCCCTTTTAAATATTCTAATTCCACAACTCCGTGAGGGAATACATTCTTTAAAACGAACGGTCCAGTCCGTCGAGACCGCAACTTTCCCGAAAATAAATGAAGCCGCGAGTTATAGAGAAGCACTTTTTTCTCAGGAAGAAACTCTTTGCGTCGAATAATCTTTTTATGGGCGAGTTTAATCTTTTTATTTAAAATTTGTGCGTTCTCATACGTGTCATTGCGTATCTCTTCTAACTCATTTAATTAAAGCTTATGAGATTCACCGGCTTTATCCATGTCATAATTCACCTTCTTAATCGCCCAATATGCCTTGTGCTCTAATTCAACGGGAAGATGGCAAGGTTTACCATACACAAAGCGGAATGGGGACATGTCGAGTGGATTTTTATATGCGGTACGATAGGACCATATGAATCATTCAATCAAAGTGACCAATCTTTTTGGTTGGGATTGACGGTCTTCTCGAGGATGTGATTGATTTCCCGATTCGCTAATTTAGCATGCACATTCGTCTGTGGGTAATAGGTCATTCCAACCTTGTGAACGATGCCATACTTTCCCGTGAGCTTCTCGAATGACCTGTTGCAAAAGTGTGTGTCATTATCACTAATTATCACTTTCGGAGCAGCGAAGCGGGAAAGTATGTGTTCTTGTAGGAACCTAATCACAACTTTGTTGTCATTTGTCTTGGTAGATATGGGTTCCACCCATTTAGAAACGTAGTCTACCACGACAAGGATGTATAGGAAACCAAAAGATGGGGGAAAAGGGCCCATGAAGTCAATACCCCAGTAGTAAAAGATCTCAATAATGTGTATCAGAGTTAATGGCATCATGTCTCATCGGGTAATCGCTCCCATCCCTTGACACCTATCGCAAGATTTGTAAGAATTGCTCACATCCCAAAATATTATGGGTCAATAGAGGCCGCTTTGAAGAATCTTAGAGGCCATCTTTTTTGTTAAAAAGTGACATACATAAGCTTCCAAATGACAGAATTGGATGACTTTCGGTATTTCATCATTCGGTACGCACCGTAGGATGATTTGGTCAGAGTAATATTTAAAAAGGAAGGGATCGTCATAGAAAAACATGCGCGACCAGGTAATGAGCCTCTTCTTATCTTATGGTGTCCACTTGGGAAGGACGACTCCCGTGAATAGATAATTCACTATATCCGCAAACCAGGGCAAATAAGAGGTAACAAAGAGTTTCTCATCAAGAAAATATTCATCTATGGGTATCGGATCCCTAGGTACGTCGGACGTACGCCGAGATAGATGATCGGTGACGACATTTTTTACTCCTTTTTTATCTCTAATGGAGAGATTAAATTCTTATAGGAGTAGGATCCACCTAATGAGGTGCGACTTTGCGGCTTTCTTTACAAGGAGGTATTTTAAGGCCGCGTGGTTGGTAAAACAAGTGATGGGTGACCCAATGAGATAGGATCGAAATTTGTCTAGAGAAAATAATACGGCTAGCAATTCCTTCTTCGTAGTGGAGTAATTGAGTTGAGGTCCGGTAAGAGTCTGACTAGCGTAGTAGATGACATGAGCCTTTTTTCCTTCCATTGGCCCAAAACAACCCCTATTGCAAAATCACTTGCATCACACATGAGCTCGAATGGTAAGGACCAATCTGGAGCTTGCATGATGGGAGAGGAAATAAGCATGCTTTTCAACTTTTCAAAAGCATTATGGCATGCTTCATTCCACTCGAATGGGGTATCCTTCATAAGGAGGTTGCTTAAAGGCCTAGCGATGGCGCTAAAGTCCTTAATGAGCCTTTAATAAAACCCCACGTGGACCAAGAAGGAGCGCACATCTTTGAGCGATTTTGGTTTGGGTAGATCGAATATTGCATCTATCTTAGCTCTATCAACTTCAATCCCTTTGGATAAAACTATGTGGCCAAGAACTATTCCCTCAGTGACCATAAAATGGCATTTCTCCCAATTTATCACTAAGTTCTTCTCCACACACCGGGTAAGTACTTTTTCAAGATTCGCCAGACAAAGATCGAAAGAGGTGCCAAAAATGCTAAATTCGTCCATGAACACTTCAAGTCATCTCTCAATCATGTCGCTAAATAGACTCAACATGCACCTTTGAAAGGTCGCGGGTTCATTATACAAATTGAATGGCATACATTTGTAGGCAAACGTACCAAAGGGGCAAGTGAAGGTCATTTTTTCCTGGTCAAGTATATCTACCTCAATTTGGTTATATCCGGAGTAACCATCAAGGAAGCAGTAGTAAGGGTGCCCGCTACTCTCTAAAGCTTGTGATCAATAAATGGCAAGGGGAACTGGTCTTTCCTAGTTCATGCATTGAGTTTCTGGTAATTAATGCAGTCGCGCCACCCGGTGGTGGTACGTTGGGGAACTAGCTCTCCCTTAGCATTTTCACTCACTAACTTGCTATCCCAGATTGGGTAGATAATCTCGACGTCTAATAACTTAATGATTTCGGTCCTCACCACTTCTTTCATATTGAGGTTTAGTCTTCTTTGCATTTCTCTCAAGGGCTTTACATCCTCCTCGAGGTGGATCTTGTGGGTGAAAATCAAAGGACTTATCCACTTCAAATCAGTAATACACTAACCAAAAGAACTTTGGTGCTTCCTCAGTCTTCGTCTAGGCTAGAGGAGACAACAACAGGAAATGTCGCGTCCTTTCCTAGATATGCATATTTAATATGGGAGGGTAGTTTCTTCAATTTGAGGGTTGGAAATTTGTCTCTGGAGGGAACCATGCGTGCCTCCTTTGGTGGTATCTCCTCGAATCGTTCGATGCTCTCTCATCAAGTAATTCTCTCAACTCCTCAACTTTATTTTTGAATTTAGTATATGCCCCCTCACTCTCGTGGATCGACACTAAGCAGGTCCCTAGGGCTTCTCCATAATATTTTTCCTTAAAGTACTCCTATACGATCTCATCGATTAAGCTCACCGCGTGAAAATCATCTTCTTCCCCTGTATGTTGGGGTATATGGAAGATGTTAGTCTCTAAGGTCATATTCCCAAAGGTGAGTTACATCTGCCCATTTTGAGTATTGATTATTGCGTTAGCCGTAGCTAAGAATGGGCATCCGAGAACTATGGGAACATGATTGTTCGAGGCGAAGGAGGGTTCCGTATCCCAAATGACAAAGTCTACCGAAATGTTAAAAGTGTCAACTTGGACGATCACGTCCTCAACTAGACCTCTTGGGATCTTCACGATTCAATTCGGCAATTGGAGAGTGATCTTTATGGCCTTGAGGTCACCCATATCAAGTTTCCTATAGATGGATTAAGGGAGGATATTGACACTTTCTCCCAAGTCAAGTAAGGCTTTTTCAATTTTATTTTCTTCAATGATGCAGGAAATGGTGGGTGCACCGGGATCTTTGAATTTTGGCAGGAGATCATTAAGTAGAATAGATCTCACATTATGTGCTAGAAATACATTTTTCTTTACCTTCATCCTCCTATTCACTGTTAACAAGTCCTTGATGACTTTTGCATAAGCTGGAATCTACTTAATGGCATCGAGGAAAGGTAAATTTAACTTTACTTGCTTTAGTACATCTAGTACTTCATCACGGGGATTTCCTTTGTGGGAAGGAACTAGCCTTTGATGAAACGGTGCCGTGGAGGGCGATTTTACTACTACCTCGGGCTCACTAGTGTCTTCTTTATCACTGTCTTTCAAGGGGACATCTTAGGCCTCTTTCGTGCCAGGAAAAATCTCCTTGTCTTTGGTTGCATCGTGTGGAGGAGGTGATAAATAAATGAATCTCCCACTACGAAGAGTGGTTACAGCTTCACATTTCTCCTTATATTCTGTAGAGGTGGAGCTAACATTAGTTTGACCTTGGGCAGAAAACTTTCCCTTCTCTTGGATACTCAACGATGATTGCATCTTTAAAAATAGTCGCATTTATGTTGTTGATCATGAGCTCATGTCTAGCAGTGGTTGCATTCTGGGCAATGATAAATTGGTTTATCGTATCCTCGAGATTTCTCCGCGGTGGAGTGATATATGTCCCTGGAGGTGGATGTGCTTGCACAAGTCCTTGCATGTGTGCTGCTTGTTGATAGTGTGATGGTGGGGGAGGGGCAACATGTGAATTAGGATTCATCGCAACATTTTGTTGTCCATAGCTAAAACTAGGATGGTTTTTCCATGAAGGGTTGTAAGAATTCTCGTGCCGTGCACCGAAATTAACCTTAAATCCTCATACACCACTCGCTCTTGAAGCATAACTTTGTAGGCGGGTATCATCGGCCATTCTTCTGTTGAATGTCTCGACTCACAAATAACACACACCTTCTCAATGGGGTTTATAATGGAGCTAGTTGGTCCTCTTGCACATATCTCAAGTACTTCTCATATTCCTTTCTCAAGTAGATCGAGTCAACTGGCCGTCATAGTATCCTTTTCTACGTGAAATAGGTCATCCGTTGATGGAGTGGTGGTCGTTTGGCACGTTCGATTATGATCACTAGGGTCAGATGTATCCCATGCTTGGGTAGTCTCGACGCCATACCTTAGGTTAATCTCAGCACCGTGGGCGTCTAGGTCGACATATGGATCATCACACATGGTTTCAATGAGTTTTTTGGAATTTATATTCAGCCCATTATGGGAGAAGGAAATGATTTGCAATTTATCAAATCCATGATGAGGGCACGAAGTGATTAACTCATTAAAACGCTCGTAACATTGATCAAATGACTCATTTTCTAATTGTCGGAGGGTTTGAATTTGAGCCTTGATCGAGTTTGTTCGATGCGGGGGAAAGGATTTCTTAAGGAATTTAGATTGAAACTCGTTCCATAATGCAACCGAGTTTGTAGGTAAAGACCATAGCTAGGTCTTAGCCTTGTCCTTTAGCGAGAATGGGAAAAGTTTGAGCTGGATCAAATTTTTTGTGCAAGTTTGATTGTTGGGGGTCTTGCATGCCTCCTCAAATTCCCGGTTGTGGAGATATGGCTTTTCTGACTCAATTCCATGGTAGTTGGGAAGTATCTGAATCATCCCATTCCTAAAGAGAAATTTCCCTTCATTATATGGGAGTAAAATGCATCCTGGAGTGAGTGTTCGCTCGGGATATAAGATTTCTCTCAAAGGGCGGTACGGGGCCTCTTTCTCACCTGCGGCTACACTACCGTGTTGTGACATGTCTCTCTTACTTGATGACTCTGTATCCTCACTTGGTATGCTCGAAGCATGCTCTAAAAAGTGTCCTAAGAGGGATGTCGGGGTATTACTTGCAATTGAGTGTGTAGGGGTGGAAGATGGAACCCAAAATTGTGGAGCGTTTAGAGTGTGAGGGATATACGGGTCGTACTCAACTATCGAGTTTTCGTGAATGTTGGTTGGAGTATTTTAGGGAGTTAGAGTGAGTTTAGGATTTTTCATTAAAAGGCTTTTGAGAGATGAATATCTTTTTGTGCTTTTTGATTTTTTTTTCTCAAAGTTTTAGATTAACGGAATCTAACCTACGTCTACCTAAATCCCCAGCAACGGCGCCAAAAACTTGACGAGACTAAGAATGCGTCTCTAAAGTGCGTACTCTCTAGGCTCAAGTGCAAGCCTATCATGTTAGTAATAAACCCGGTATGTCGGGATCGTCCCCACAGGTAAATAGGATAAGAAAATCGTGACGACGGAAAAATAGACCGTTAACCTAAACTCAACTCCAAAAATAACAAAAAGATGATTGATTTGCGAATAATCCTACTAAGTAAAAGGAAACTAGATTAAGACTATGCAGTAATAAATATTAAGGATACCGTTAACCTAAACTCAACTCTAAAAATAACGAAAAGATGATTGATTTGCGAATAATCCTACTAAGTAAAAGGAAACTAGATTAAGGAAACTAAAGAATTAAGCAAGGATTCATAACTAAGAATGAAGTAATAAATATGAAAAGAAAAGCAGACCGGGAATACAATCCCCCAACCCTAGTGTGTTCCTAGTATAAAATTAATCATAAATTTAAGTGATTAATCAGGTCCAGACTTTAGTACTCCCAAGCATTACACATATGAAGTTCATGCTCGCACCATACGTAATCACAGGACGAGTAAAGCGTTATCGCGATAGCTACACTCGCATTGCATTATGAACCATCTCGATTACCCCGAAGCAAATGAGATCCAAAGATCTACAATGGTTGTTCTCCCTACGCAATACGGTCTAATAAACCCTTAAGTTTAGAGAATTAATTTTAGACACATGCAACTCTCACATCGGGTTGAGTTCATGCATCCCAACCTTAAAAAATCTAGATGGACATATTGAACCTAACTATGCATAAATTAACAACGTTGCATGTGAAAGAAATCACGATGAAAGTCTACTGAAGCATGTAACAACAATAATAAAGATAATGAAAATTGAATTAAAACTTGCAATCAAACCAAGAAATAATTGATCTTGAAACACAAAATCAAAACTATGTCCCTAGGGTATTCTCTTCCTTTTCTCTCTATCAAAAACAATTCCGAACTGTATTTTCTATATCAATACAAAGATACAAATACATTTTAGAAGAGTTTGTAACACATTAGAACTTTTTGGACCAATCCGCTTTTAAGAAAAATTTCGCATCCCAGGCACCTTGAACCGGTTCGCCCCCGAACCGTTTCACTCTGTGGTTTGGGAAAACTCGCTGGTTTGGTCCTTCTTTCCTTTATTTCCAACACTTAGAAAATTTTCATATTTTCTTCCTTTCTTCTGTGGATCTTTCTTCAACTTCAAGGGATCATAACTCTTTCACCTTTGCTCGGATTTGGGTGTTGTTTTTTCCAGTATTCTCATTATTCTATGATCTTCAACTTTCCAGTTGTCTTTTCCTCAGGGATCAGGCTACAGAATTACTAAATTTCCCTTGAACCTGCCTTCCTAGACTTTCTTTCATTGTTTCGATTTCTCTTTCGCACCGCTTGCATAATTTACCTGTAAAATACATAATAGAAACACAAAACACGAAATACTTGCCAAGAAAGGTTAGTATCATAATTACGAGTTAAATCCATATCAATTGTACCACACGGGTACACAAAGGTACCGAAATTAAGGGGATAAATATACAATATTTATGCTCGATCAGTACACGTGGACATTAGGAAAAATGATCACGTGTATTTTACTAAAAACGCGTGTATTTTGCTGAACTGCTACACGCACATGAAAAAAGAAGTAACCACATTGTATTGTCAAAATATGTAAAGAAATGTGTATTTCAAAAAAAGGGTATGTTAAAAATGTAAACATTAATATTACATTCATTTATTGTAAAAAAAATTGGTATGTCAAAATATGATTGTTTTGTCAAAATATGATTCTATCTATTCTAAATTATAATATGCGCATGTTTTTATAAAGTACACGCACAAGGTATTGTCCAAAACCATTATTTAAATGCGTGTACTTTATATATTACGCGTGTACTTTATAAAGTACATGCATAATACATAAAGTACACGCATATTGAAATACTTATATAATAATACCTTTGGCGCGAACCATAATACACATAGGAATTTAAGAATATGAATGATCTAAGCATTTTTTATAAAGTACCAAGACATCATGAAAAACTAAGTCGTTATCATAACACTTACAAACCAAATCCCTTTGTTCTTAAACGTTGTCTAATATTGTGGAGAGTTATATGTTCTTCTTCTCGACTTCTATAGACTCCTTTAAAAGTTCAGCATACTCATTGATGATGTAATAATTCACACCATTACCATCAATAACAGACTTAGTAGTGGGAACACCACCATACAAGGGAGGAAAATCAAATTCATCTAAATCATCCTATTCATTAAAATTACATCGGGAAATAAAAGATGCATAGTTATTATTGGTAGTTTCTTGATCGGACTCTGAGTCATGATCATTAGTATTTTCTTGATATACATTTTTTCCACTACCTTGACTCGGTACTAAAGGATATTTATTATAATAATGTCATTTTCCACCACATATGTGACATGTGACATGTGACATTACTTGGGGAATCTTGCTTCTTCTCCCCACATCCTTGATTGGACTCAAACCTAAGTTGATATGATTTTTGGACGCCTTTGGTTTGAAACCACTTTTTCTATTTCTTGGAAAATTTCCTACTGAATAAGACCATATCTTCTTCACTAAGGTCAAGGTAATTTGACGGAGGATCCTTTTTGAGTTTTTATTTTAAATGGGAAACTCTTTTATTTGATAGGTTCTCATGAACGACCATAGAAATTTTCCCTATATGTTTAAAGGGACCCCACTAATTCCTCTACTTTCATAGGAGTTTCAATTATAGATCAAACTTATTCGATGGCATTGCCTTGTATCGGAACCGAGCGGGTAGTCATCTAAGAATTTTAACAATTCTAATATTCTCCTTGATAGACATTCCCAAAGTAAATTTATAATTAACTATGTCTCTTACTTGAGCATACAATTGGTCAAACTTTTGAATGTTCTTCATGGTAAGGATTTCGAAATGGGTGATGAGGCATTGAACCTTCTAATGATTTATGATGGAAGTGCCTTCATGAGTCATTTATAAAACTTCCCATGACTTATTTGGCATAGAACATGTTGAAATATGCCTAAACTTGCTAACAGGTACATAATTAAAGATTGCATTAAAAATTTTCGCGTTCCACCCACTCTCTTTGATGTCATTCTCATCCTAACTAGATCAGATTTTGGGGACTTGAACATCATAAATCACGGTAACCGTGGATTCCAACCCATCAAAACACAATTCCATGTCCGATCATCCATCGACATCATATGTGACACCATGTTGATTTTCCAATAAGAATAATTGCTCCCATGAAAAGGAGGAGGTCGAAGAGACAAACCACCTTTTATCTCATAATAAATAATATACCCTAGCGTGTTAAACCTAAAATAATGAGACCTTCTCTGCTACTAGATAGGTGTTTGAGATCTATCCGGTGTATACCCAATTAAAATTAAATTACCGATTGAGGGATAAAAGTAATAAATGGGTTCTAAACATCCTAAAATTATATGTGACATTTTTTTTATCAATTAGAATTTAATAAATTTTATCTTAAAATTAAGACAATTGATTCTAACATCCGAAACGATAAAATAATTCACATGACACCGGATGTATGAGAAAAAATCTCAAGATGAAATGAACGACAAATGTACTATGGAATAGTATTACAAAATGAAAACAATGATATATAATCAAACAATGCACTAACTGATTGTCAAATCTCCCCCACTATATCCTTTAAGGGTCGCACCTAATAGTATAGAACACTACATAGCCGCAACTGATTTTGAACTCCTTCAATGTCCTCAAGTATTACGCCACCAAAATCTTTGTTTATAGTGGAAGATCACTTTGTACTAATGCAATGGAACACTGAGTAACCAAAGAATACAACTAGGATCCTTGAGGATATTATAAGGTTGAGAAGATGCACCAAAAGATTTTGTTTCTCTTAAAAACTCAAAAGTGTGCTTTTCAAGCTTGAAATAAATCCATATTCAAGAACAAATAATATTTGGAAAACGATTTGTCAAAAATAGCTTGAGTACAAAATTCTTGCATTTAAGGATTTAAGAATGAATCAAAGAGCATAAAATCACAAACAAAATGAACTAATAAAGGTTGTTTATTTCGAAAAGCTGAATATTTTCCATCTTCTTTTCTTATAAAATTTCACCCTTAAATCAACATAAAAGAAGGATGCAAGCAAGATTAAGTATAACACATGTCTATGAAGCCAAGTGGGGTAACATTTAAGTGAGAAACCTAATAGGATTGGAAATAATCCTTAGTGTCTACAAAAATAAAGATTGTATCTTTGAATGACTCCCAATGAGATCTAAAGAGAAAGATATCAAAAGGTGCTAAAATATGATGGACTCATGGGCACCTTCGCTATAGCGATGACTTAATTCACCGACGCGAAAGGTCTGCGACCTAGGTCTTGCTTATAATAAGATATTTTTAACTTGGGTCATATTATGTCACGACTAACAAGATATAATTTCGCTGATGTGAAGTCTATTTTGCTAAAGCAAAACACGAGTTAATGAGGTTGGGTGAGAAACAAAAAGTTTACACACATATTTTTTGAACTCAAACCATACTTTTCAATGACGTGAAGTCCTATTTGGCTACAACTAGTTATCAACGAACCAAGTTACAAATATAAATGAAAATAATATATTTTTTTTAATTTTACAAATCACAGAATTTTTCGATTGTTCAACCAAGGACAATAAAATTTTAAATTATAAGGATGAATTTAAAAACTTAAGTTCCTGTATACAAAGAATATAACATCTTGTATTTGGTAATATAAAAAAGGACCATAAGGTTCAAAGCGTAAGATTTTCCAATTATGAAAAGTATTATTAATCAAGGGTGAATATAAGTCCGCTAGACAATATTCATTTATCCTTAGTGATTAACTCGAGGAAAATAACATGAATGATCCAGTATGATTTTGATGAAGCTTTTTGGAGACCTCTTGGACTAGACTCAACATGTAATTTTGTAAAATGGAAATAGACAATTCAAATGTTGTTGAGTAGATGAGTATATTATACTCTTATAGTTTATAAGTGGAATTAACCCTCATTAATCATTTACCCTAAACCTAAATCATAACCCCTTGAAATGTAGGATATTTGGAAGAATAAACTAGGGGGTTTGTGTCAAATTAGGAAATCACATAGGAGATTCAATCTAGGACCTTCAACCTCTATAAACAGGGAAGGTTTTATTGATGGTGACTTTGATTTGAACATAGCGACTTTAGTTTAAGGGTCGATATAGCATTATATAAGGCGGCTATAGTGGGTGTCTTCTTGAAGGCTTAGGCTACATGGTGCATTTTTTGAGGATTTTACAAGGTTGTACCACGAGGACTTTGATTTGAATATAGGGACTTTAGAGAGGAATTAGTTGGATTAATAGGATTCCAAATCCTATACTTTTGGTGATGATTTTGTTCCCGATACTTAGATTATTTCTGGGGGTACATATGGTTTGAGGTGTACGGTTAGGATAATACCGCATCCTTTATACACATTAGTGTATATTTTTTTGTATATTGTTTGTGGACCTAGGGGATTTGGTTGGGTAACTAGAGTTCTAGTGTTATATGATTATGTGAAGGATAGATATAATATGTGGGTTTGAGGTTATACATGGGGACAATTATTTTAATTTATATGTTTAGATTAAAGTGCTATAATTCTTACACTTAAAATGATATTGTATGTTATGGGAGTTGATATACCAGTGTATGTGTGTCTGTGTGTGTGTCTGTGTGTGTGTCTTAGGATGTGGGGATTCTATCGATGGGGTATTAGATGTGATTGTTTATGGGATCTTGTACGATGCCCCTTGCTGGTGACACAAGATGCATATAGCTCTATGTTTTATTCCACGTTTCGTCGATTAACCATATTCGACAAGGATACATAGGGTATTTGATCCATCGTGTAGTTTGATATATGATCACATGATGGTTTAATTGTGCAGTGATTCCACCAGTTTTGTTATGTTTGCATGCGATCCGATTATATTGGTACCTCCTATGGATTGACCCGAATGAGGCATGAAAAGGTCCCTGAAGGATTGTCGCCTTCACCTGTGCTTATGTGTGCATTTGGTTCCATTGGTGGGCATATGTAATTAAGGATACTAAATTGGGAAATTACAATTATAATTATGGACTCGCTTACTAGGATACATTGTAGTATATTAGTTATACAAATATGCTTTAAGATTACTAAATTATTTATAATTACTATACTGTGTTGAGTAATTAATATATATATCATAGCTAGTTCGGTGATGAAATTAAATATTTTCTTATATATTTTATAGTATGGAAACTAGGAATGTCGGGACATAACGTACGTAGAGGTTTATAAGGATATTAACTTAGGCTAATGAGGCAGATAGGCTACACAACTATTGTATGAAATAATAACTAGAGTTTGATGGGATAATCTACGGGGATATTCGATGGGTTTTAGTTAACCCATAGATGGGTATAGTTTATAGGGGTACCGTTCAAGTTAGTTGATAGTTTGGAGATGGGCCTAGAATATACGAATATCGTGCGGTATAAAGAGGTTACGTGTATTTCTTATCGTTGGTATATCATTATTAATGATGCTACTATATTACCTGGGAGTTAAAAGTACGTAGGAGATGTATAGTCGCCATTTAGATTGGTTCTCTTCTGTTGTATATTTTATATTTCCTTTTACCACTTAGAGAATTTATAAGCCCGAGGAGGGTTCCAAAGTTATATACATCCCAGTTCAGGATTCAACGATAGTTTATACACTATTATTATGGACTCTTATTTGATACTTGTATTATAGAGATTTATTTATTGAGTTATCCATATGCATTCAACTTTATTGATTGAGTTTTGAGACTCATATATGTTATCTCATTCTAATTTTCATACTCTATATACTATCATGGATAGTTTTAGTATTCGTTAGTTACTTATTAATGCTTATAATGATAAAAATTATTCAACATCCCCTAACTATCTTTTGTGTTGAGTTTTGGACACACGATATGTGGAAAATAGGGGGTGTTAAACCCTCTTTATTTTTTTTACCCCTCTTAGTTTTCTTCCTTTATGTTACATTATTAGAATATTGTTTAATTTTCTTGGCAAATGGATTTGTAATATTTAAAACCAATCACCTTCATATGGAAAATATTAGGTGTTGCCCTTAGGTTTAGACTCCTTAAGTTACCCTCACTATATGTCGGATCCAATCAAATACTTCATCTCTCTCTACAATGAGATAGTGCAACCTAGCCTAAACCAATTGAGACATTTGTGGTACCCCATTGTTTGTAATGACAATATTTTTATTACTTTCTGGTTGTTCATTTTTGTTCCTTCCTAAATTATTCTACCCCATAAGCTTAGCGTCATGGACTGGGTTATTGTGTCACTCTCGTATTGCACCCTAAATTTCATACGCTAGTTGGGACAAACTTTGGTTAAGGGTGAACATGAAAACTTAGGATGTTCTCCTACAATAATATACTTTTATGTGGAATCTGAAGCGTACACGTAGTTGATTTCGCTACTTTTTAATTTGGTGGAAGGTACAAGTATATGAAAATTCTCTAGTATGCTCTGCCTTTGAAACTTGCTAGGATTTGAATTGGATGATCCTCCCTATATTCCAACACTATTTTATTATGATATTATGGATTTCCATTGAATTATTATGTGGAAAATTTCCTTCAATCTCGAGAACTGGTGGCATACCAAACACTGACATGCTCACTTAGTTTGGATAAAATATTATACAAGTCTTGTAAATAATGGAGTCATAGTATAAACAAGAATATCAATATGAAACAATGTGATAATCTGACTTAAAATTCGGATATGCATCCTAATAATGTCACCAATTTCAAGTTCTTTTCCATGTGGATTCTGGCCAATTTAATCGATATTTCCCATTATGGTATTTTATGAATCATAGGGATTTACATTCAACACATTTGGGATGAGCCTTCTAGTCATGTCTAGGTATATTGGGTTTTCATTTCAGACACCCATCCTAGGAACCTCCTAAGAACCTCCTTAGGTCCCTAACACCCACTCATTCACCGCAAACCCTAAGACCCACCCCGAGTACTAATTTGGAGGCCACCGGGTGCTCCCAGGCCTGCTTAACTATGATAAAATTTCTCGTCTGAGAGGAAGCTCAGTGAATCTTCTAAGGTCTCTGAATGCCCTTTTTAATGGTCTGCCCTGTGCATGAATCGGCCTTATGGTTCAAACAAACGGTCTGTTTGACTATCGAGAACTGATATAGAGGCCATCGGATGATCCCAAGCCCCATTTCACTCTGATCAACTTCCTCCCTGAGCAAAAGGGTAATGAATCTTCTAAGGTCCATGTATAACCTTTCCAACTGTCTACCCCGTGTGCGAATTGTCCTTACGGTTCGGATGAACAATCCGTTTTACCCTAAAAACAGATTTAGAGGCCACCGGGTGTTCCCGAGCTTTGTTACACTTATGTCAACTCTTCAGTTGGAATGAATTTAGATAAATCTTTTAAGGGATATGAATACCATTTCCAATGGTCCACACCATGTGCGAATCAGCCTTACGGTACAGACGAATGACCCATTTTCCTTCGTAGGGTCATCGAGAACTTTTGGGACCCATTTGACGTAGGTTAACTTTCCAAAATGAATGAATATGAATGAAATTACTAAGGGAACTGAATACCCTTTCCAATGGTCCATCGCGTGCACTAACCGGCCTTACGGTTCAGATGAACAATCTGTTTTCCTCTGAAAATTTCCTATCCAGTGACCAATGAGCGCTTTGGGGCCCATTTGACTTCACTAAACTCCCAAACCCGGGAGTGGCTCATGGATTCTTAAAAATATCTAAATACCCTTTCCAACAGTATGCCCTATGCGCTATTTTGACTTATGATACACGCTTTGTGATTATTTTTCTAAAAAACCTACCTCAGACTATTGAATGGCAACTCGAGGATCCTGCCTATCAGCAGTGTGTCTAGAGTTCTATGCCGATACAAATATCTAGGACCATCCCGATCGGCACACCCCTTGGACCTATAAATAGATGCCCTAACCCAACTTTGAAGGAGACAGCTGAACATCCCTCTCAGCAATTCAAAGAGAATTCCCTCGAATTTAGAGTTATTTTTTCCTTAAAAGCCCATTTCTCACATTCCTTTCATCCTTTTCATAGTATTTTGAGTAAATTCCCACCCACCTCACCTCATCTTGAGATCAACGCATCTACAGTCAAGATCTACTTCAAGTCTTCACAAGGAGGCCTAATTCTTCCCCTTTATCTTTAAATTCCCTTAGTTTTGCACTAGTTACTGCATTTTCTCTTTATTACTTTATTTCATTACACCACACATCTTAACTTAAAACTTTTATTATTAGTATCCGCACACACTTTATTTTCATAGAAAAACCCAAAAACATAAAAAAAAAATGTGTTCACTTGTAAATTCCAAATGGGGATTTCTCTACATATTTTCTCACACTAAAACACCTATTTGTACACACACACACACATAATAACGTCCTCGATTTGATTTATGGGTTAAACCCCACCTCACATTATTTTCCATCTATGTGGATTTTGATGCCCTCACAAGTTACGTATGCGTCATGGGTATATCCCTCGACTCGAGTCCTCCCACATACATTTGTTACTTTTTTCTTATCATATATTATTAATATGTATGTTTTATATGCTTTCTTGCTTGTGTCTTATCTGATATACGCAACCATTCTTCTATAACAACGTGTGAATCGACAAACAATTACATTTTACTTTTAATTACTATTTTAGGAACACTCCTAAGGATGACCTCACTTCGCCTTTATCCATGATGTGATTCGAGCAATTCCTTCCCCCATTTCTATTATCTATAGAATCACACACATTAGGGAGTTCTATAGGAGAAGACTGACACATGCCCATCAGACACCGAAAGGGATGGATGGGTGCCTAAAACCTTCCCATTCCATAACTTAGTCCTCAGACCCTTGAACTACTTGGTTTCACAAGCATCCGTATTGTCCTTGATGTCATTCCCTCGATGTGGCAACATTCTTTTTGCCTATTTTGTGCAAAATAGGCAGGAGAATTTATCTCTACATATCACCCCACATTGACGATGGTCGAGCGCCCCGAAAAAGGATGCAATCCCATGTGTACGTAAAAAAAAGGGAAGGAATGAGGGATCCACCTAGGGAGATTCATTTCCCCGGACCCCCCGAGAGACACCACTCGGGATGGCCATAGTGGCGACTCCACTAAGGACGATTTCAATAGGACTAGACTTTATTCATGAATGAGTGATATTCTTTTCTGAATGTGTGCATATGCACCTACCTATATGTTCCCTTTTCTCCTCTATTTGCCTTTTTTCATATCTCTCTCTCTCATGTATGAATTACTTTCCACTCATTTATACACTTCACACACTTGTATATACTCTCCATGTACACTTTACAAATTTACACTTAGATTCACTTTACACTCACATGCTTGACATACCACTTAAAATATGAATGCTTAGGCTTCACTAGAACACAACCACACTTCCTACACTTGTATATATGCTCGCTTACATATGTCACACACCACTTGTAGTTGATCCATGTGTATCTCACTACCACACACACTCACTTATATATATTTCTATGTCACATACTCACTCACATGTATCCAAGCATAGTATATTTTCCATGCTAGATTTACTTGTATATGCTCCCCATTAGTGTAGTATTCCCTTTACTCGTTATGCCAATAAAAAATAATAAAAAATACTCTCTCTCCATAATTAAGACTCTTGCATTTTTGCACACTACATCACCAAGAGCATGGCTATATTGACCAAAATTTTGTCCTGTACTGGGGGTCACTTTGTGATGGGTGCTGGTCCTGTGGGTTGCAGTTATCCTAAGAGATACAATTATCACCTACTGTTTGCCTTTTAACTTCGACATATATTGAACGGTTCCTCCTGCATCATACCGCTTGATCGAACTCATGACGGGAGGTATATAGTAGGGAACTCATTCACGCGTGTCGAGTATATCGAATTTTCTCTCACACATATTGTCCCCACGAGGTATATAGTGAGGAAATTCACGTACACTCGGGTGTATCAAATGGCTTGTCCACACATATTGATGAATGGTTTACCTTATTGTGGAAGTCATGCCGAAGGGGATAACCCTTCCACTAACCCAACCATTTCATAAACCTCATATAGATGTCAAACCTAGGACACTCATATTTATTTTGCTGATTACCGGGAGAAACTCTGCCGAAATTTTGGGTCGGCCTATCGCCCGAATTTTCCCGTAATTTTGACTTTTTTCAAAACAAAACCCCGTCCCTGATCCTGGAAATAAGTCCATCCGTGTCTTACATATTTTCAAACCTTATTTTCCCAGGCTTGGGCACTGTCCGACATTTTTTCTACATTTAGGCAAACATAATACAAGTGAGAACCTAATAATAACATTAATAATAATCATGCTCCAATTCCTCTCCTTTTCCCCTCCTTTTTCAAAAACACCAAAAACATTTTTCTCCTTCTTCTGAAATACCTAAAATTTTATCCTTCCTTCTCTTATAAATAAATTCAAACCATTTTCTCTCTCAAGTCGACCGTATATCCGATTTTGGCATGGTTTCGTATTGGCTTCGGTCTTCTGTCAAATCGCCCGAAGCTCCTGTAATACCCTGTGATTTTAATGACTTTTAAAAATGGGTTATATTTTAAATTAATGGATTAATTGGATTTTATTATAAATTAATTCATTTGGGTTTTATTTGAATTGTGGATATTAAAATGAATGATTCTGAATATTGCTTAAAGATATTTAGGTAATATATGAATGTGATGTCATTGATATGACTGTGTGATATTAATTCAGTTATTTGAATTTTTAGTCGGACGCGGTATGGGACGTGTCGGGACTAATTTGTTAAATTAAAAACGAAACTTATTTTTACATCAACCTTATAGTCGTTTCGACTGCGTTGTTGCGTCCGGAAGGGTTGAAATAGTCAGAAAAGTCTATTTGGATGTTGGTTTTGGGTTTTGGGTCATTTAGAAATGAAAAGACAACCCAAAAGGGTATTTTTGTTATTTTTACAGGGGGGGTGAATAGTAATTTCGGATTTTGTCTTATCATAAGTATTTGTAGATTAGTGTACGTAGGTTCATTTCATCTCTTCTACACAAAATTGATAAGTCATCTTCCTAGAGAGAGTGAAAGGTTGCTTGGGAGAAGAAAAGCTTGCTTGGAAAGGAGGAGAACCAAAGGCCGAAGGTCACCACCACCATCACCACCGAAAGTTGGCCGGAGAAAGGGAGAACCACCTGTGTTATTCAACACCAAAGGATCAGATCTTCATTAGAGGCAATTATTTGATGATTACAATCTAAGTTTGTATATTGTCCATGTTAGGATAGTTATGAAAAGATGAGATTTTTCATGTTTGGAAGATAATGAAGAGTTGTTAATGGATTTTTGAAAAATTGAAGTTTATAGGAATCAAACTCATGTTGTAGGTAGATAGTAATCCACGAAATAATCATAAATCCGTTGAAGAAATTCTGATAATCAATGGTGTGTTCTTGAAGATATCATATATATAATTTTCTGAAAAAAGAGGATAAACATATGCTTTTAATTCAAACTCTTGATGATTCTAGGATGTTTAGAGCATTAGAAATCATTCACATATGTTTCTATATCATGTAGTAAGGTTTATAAGGAATTTTGTTTGTTAATATGAAGGATTGTATAATCAAAAGTGATGAAACCCGTAGTAGAAGAAATGCAAAAAACTAGGTTGTTATCTGGGCGATCGATCGATCGACCCCCTGCCTTCGATCGATCGACCTCCCCAGAATTTGTGAAGTTGTTTCATCTAATACCAAACCTTTTATAGATCTTTGGTGATTATTATTTGGATATTATGGGACTTAGGGAAGATCAGTAAACCCTAGATAAGAATCGAATTAAATTTGATTTGGATTGAATTGATCAGAATTATGATAAGTAAATTGAAAGAAATTTAGGTTGCTAGATTCATGTGTTGGATTCTAATTTGTATGCATGAGGATTAAGGATAGGTCCAGTAGGGGAGATTTAACATAACACCTGGGTAGCCTTAGGGTTACAATTTGGACATCAAGGACTGAGTTTAAGCTCATTATTGATTTCGCAAGGAGTGAGTGTAGTACAAGCGCTTAGTGGTATGGCTCCTGGATAGAGATGGGAGTTCAGAACACATTTGGTTGAAAGAGGGAATGAGGTTATCCTGGTTACGTATTTGAAGTTGACGGACCTCTACGACTGATAAAGTTAAGTAGTAGTGTATTGGAGGGGTTCCTTATTTGTATTTCGCTTTGCGAGACGCTCTGCGCATGAACCTTAATGACATCGGGAGTGGACAGATGTTATAGGATGCGAGGATGTTGATTTTTTTGATAAGTCATATAGTGTGAATGAAACACTATAGACTATGAGCCATTTGATGATGGTATTCAATCCTAGTTGATAGAAGATTTGTTTATAAGAGATTAGAAACAATCGGTTATAACCCTAATTAAAGCGGAGTTTAATTCATAGTAATTCGGGAGATAAGATGTTATGGACCAATAGGATATTAGTGATTTATTACTGAATAAATATATTGAGGAAAACCTATTTAAACCTTGAGTAGTGAGTGAGACTCTGGAATAATTAAATTAAGAAGTGAAGCCATAATATTTTAGTACATAGGATTTAAAGAGATATAATGCTACGTATGGGAATTATCGTAGGGTAGTGTGATTACCTTGTTGATATTGTATTATAGGTATATGATAATGCCTATTTGATTGAGTGATGATTTATGTGTATGACATACCTAGCTTACTTGCGATCGACGGGAGGTTTGCGCATGAGGGCAGTCATATCCTGATCAATCCATGGGATCTTTGATTTCTCGCTCGAGAACATAGGTATATGAAAGACTTATCGGGGAGTTGATAAGTCCGCTGACTGTGGGAACGTAGGTATGTGCGTGACCCATGGATACGAGAACTATTTTCGCCTCTAATTTGTGTGTTGTTGTTTGTGGTTCGAGGAATCCTTACCGAACCTTTAGTCCCCTATTCGGCGACCAACGATATTGGGACGTGATAGCAGAGTAATGCATTCACCGTAGTTGTGTCTCGGGGTGCCGTATTATATATGTATATATATATAATGAATTAAATGTATTTTTATATTGTGGTTAAATCATCTACTGTGTGATAATTGTAGATAACGGTGAATTGAGGAAAGAATTGAAATAAGTCAATGAATACTTATTCTTATAGATTTGAAAATCTTAATTCATATTAATGAGAAATGATTCATGTTAATGGGAAATGTATATGAATGATTATACTAAGTATGGTATGGGACATATGGGGTTATGATATGGGATGAAAATCATATTATGGAAATTAGTGAAGAGGAACCATTAACTAGGAGGTTAATAGGAAACGTTAAGCGTGCACTCTAGATGAGAGGTTAGAATCGCAAGTGAGAGTTGGATACTAACATTTACATAATAAATGCTTTATTGCACTTGTTAAATACTTGCTATTTTCAAAATCATTCACATCGGGCTCTGACCCGTTTTCTTGCATATTTTCTTTTCTATTGTATCTTCTATATCAGGTGTCCAGCAACAGGGACGCCAACTTTAAAGGATTATGACGAGCCATGGAGCTATGGAGTATTGCTTAGACGCCTATCTTCATTTGATTCACATTATGTAGTGTTCTTTTAGTTAGGGCATATCGCCTAAAGGAATTCATTGATCTCTTCTATCTGAGGCAAATACTATTGTATTCGTGTCATTTTAATACATTTACTATTGTTGGGATTATTGTATTGGATTATTATGTGGGAATGTTTATTTCAATTGCATCTAAATTGTTTTGTGTTGTGTTGTCTATTCGGTTATTTGTGTTGTAGAATAATATGTGTAGTGTTATTCAAAAACTAAAAATGCATTTTGTTGTAATTAAAATTTGGAAAGTTTTTTAACACCCGCTTAATTGGGTATTAGGTGAGTTGTAAATATTTTTGACAGTGATGCTAAGAATGAGCCAAATGTATATTCTGTTTTAATTTGGTATGGGAGGCCACCCGGTATTTAATTAGGCAGGGTGTTACAGCTCCGTTGGTTCTTCTTCTACCTCATCCGATTTTGGGATTTACCTTCACGAGCTCTTCATAAACAATCTCAAAAAACACCAAATGTAGAGCCCAATTTAATGACCGCCTTAGCCCAGCTCAGTGCCAATATTGATAACCTTTAAATCGGGTGAGGTCCATGAGATACAACATCACTAGGCCCAGATTCCCGAAGAACCGGAGGTTCTTTTTCCTCGTTCCATGGGTCCACCTCCTCCTGAGCCTATTTGGGTCCCAAAAGAGTATCAACATGCCCCCCATACCCCACTTGCCAATTGGCCACCGCCAACTCATCTCCATATCCCGAACCTTGCCCAACTAGGGGCTAACTTAACAGTACCCACAATACTTAAGGAGGAGGAACTGAACAAGGTCGAGGAAGGTCTGAAGATATTACCGAAGAAGTTTTACCAAGTCAAGATATTTAGGAACTACATGAACTACACCCATATGTCTTCTTATCCCAAAGTCGGACTGCCAAATAAGTTCAAGATGATAGCCATTGAGAAGTTTGGGGGAAGAGGACCCCAAATTGTTCATCTTCGAAACTATCATCGAGCCATGACCCACCTTGGTGCCTCTGAAGAGATAATGACCCAGATGTTCCAACAAACCTTAAAATTAAGTTCCCTCTGTTGGTTTCTTAATTGGTAGGATGTCGCCTAAGACTTCATGTCCCATTACAAGTACAATGAGGAGCTGGAGGTTACGCACCAAGATCTAGAGTTTCTTAAGCAGAACCTTGGGAAAACAGTACCATGACCAAAAGACCTTCCGAGGAGGAACAAGTCGGTATTATGAAGAAGAATTTCTTACCTTATATTCGAGCGTTCATGGGAGGAAAGTACTATCCTCATTTTCGAGCCCTTCGAGAAGCTGGTGTAGAAATTGAGGAGGGCATTACTACTATCGAATCTCAGCCAAAGAAAGTGATCAAATAGTTTAGTCCTCAGAAATATGAAGTCTGCCAGTGCTACAGGCTCAACCATCAATAACATTTCATAATGTTCTACCTCTTAGGCATCGAAAAGTTGCTGAATCCCTGCCAATAAAGAGTACACTAAGCTCCATTCTCCCATGTCCAAAGTCTACCAGTCCCTGTTGAGATAATACCTCATTAAACCATAGGACCCTTGTACACTACCAAATACACTCCTTAAAAACATCAAAGCTGATGCCCGTTGTTATTTCCACTAATTTGTTGTTCGTACTACCAACCAGTGCTTCCACCTTTTGAATGTGATCTAAGATTTAATTGACTGGGGTATTATAGTTCCACTAGCTAATACTAACCCCAACACCACTCATAACCTACTTTCAACCCATATAAATGCCATCTTTCTAAAGAGTGACCCAAAATTTGATCCATTTGCTCAATTTTTTCCTAACAAAACACCCATCATTCTTATAATCTCACCTAAACCACTCAAGGTTTACCCATATTTTCTCCTACACGCTACTTACTTCACTGATCAAGCTTTATCACTCCTTACAAGGGCCTACATTATCGTTCGTACTCGTTCTGAATGAGAAGACATGGAATTACCAGTTGTGTTGAACCAACTCTTAGATTTTGTAATGAAATTTCCCGTCGAGATGACTATTGATTATCAAAATTTTATTTGTTTGTTCATGAAAGCCTGGAAATGGGATCGGGAGTTAGATGAATGGGTAGTACCCGTTGAAGAAGTCAGTCTAGATGATGTAGTAAATATAATGGTCGATGCATTTTGACAAACAATTAAAATTTACTACATTGATGATCTACTCACCACTTTGAAGATTTAGGGATGATTGGTCCCTTCACTCCTCAACCTCCCCGATGAGTGGGAAGATTTGTACAATGAAGCCGTCGAGATTGTTGAATGTATTGATTTCTCTTGGCAAGAGAACATAGTCGCCACCAGATAGGTGGATGACTTTGATAGCTCAGATGACGAATCCTATCGGGAAGAAACTAATCTATTAGCAGTCTATACGAAATGATATCCTTCAAAGATCTATTAGGGAAATTAGCAAGGTGACCATTCATCCAGAAATAAATGAAGATACAAGGTTCTTGATCTTCCCTACACCAGTAAATCACATAACGAGGTCAGAGAGACACTATAAAGATCTGATTCCTCATGTGATCGAGACACATAAAGGAAATAGAGTTATCGAAGAATTTCCCATGCCAGAAATAACCATCAAAGAAAGTAAAGCCCTTGACTAGCTCAAGAAAACCTAAGCCAACATCAACTTATGGGGCTTTTCTTGTCCTCCCAACTGCATCAGAATGTTCAGATAAAACTCCTCACCGGGCCTACAGTCCCTCCTTCCGCCACTCTCGAAGAAGACATAAACATAATTGTGTCCTTAACCTCTTCCAGACTACTCTCCTTTTTCGAAGTAGAGATACCAAAGATCGTCTCTAAGCACAATTATGCCCTCAATTTCTCCGTTAAAGTATTGAAAAAGATAGTTCCACTCTCATTTATTGATAACGGATCCGCCCTTAATATTTGTCCTCTTAGAACCTTCAATTACTTGGGATTGAAAGTTAGTGATCTCACTCCCACTTTCGCCGCCGTTCTTGCTTACGACAACACCCGTCGAGAGGTAATGGGGTCTATATAACTCATAATAGGGACTAGCCCTATCAATCCTATCACCGATTTCCATGTCATTAGTATACGTGCATGTTTTAAGCTTATCCTTGGTCATCCATGGCTCCATAATATGTGAGGGGTAA
Source organism: Sambucus nigra (assembly GCA_949130495.1). Lineage (NCBI taxonomy): Eukaryota > Viridiplantae > Streptophyta > Magnoliopsida > Dipsacales > Adoxaceae > Sambucus > Sambucus nigra. Next base: position 576,523,950 of record OX422209.1, read on the forward strand.
ATTCTTCTCTTCATTAGAAATTGAAATTATTTACCAAAGTCCAAGTTATCACCATCTTGGGGGATGACGACAACATAAACACTGTCAGTATTAGCAATCCAGTATTAGAGATCTGGCATAGAACGGATGACATGTTCCTCTATGGCTTTAAAGTTGATCCACTTCCCCTTATAGAAGGAGATAATTTCAGAGACTGAGTCTATCCAGAACACAACTCTCATGGCAATGCTAATATGATTCAGATGTTCAAGAATATGTACTTCATGTCTGGAATGAGGCTAGGGCGACGCCAACATGGGATCCTTGATACCATAGTCCTAAAGTAGGCATTTCACCCATGTGGCCTAGGTTACCATACCTCACCAGAATAACTCAAAACCCTCTGACGACCATGATCGAAAGAAGCATGGAAGAAGAAATAAATATTTTGAGAGACTCTTTGAATGGAAGGTTTATCAAGAAGGTTGAAGACTTCCCCTTTTGCGTATTCCTTGAACTATGGTATTATCATGTCGACAAGAAGATGAAACTGGGGCTAGAAATATTTCTTTCAAAACTACAACTCTTGGGCACAAACTATCAACATGAACTGCAACCGCTCACTGAGAAAGTCGTAACAATTAATGGGGATTATTAAGAAAGTTATTTTGTGGACTCATTCAAGCTGAAGACACTGGGGCTGAGTCTCTGCATGATTCGTTCAAATGCATCTTCGTCGGACCCGTCTACTCAAAATTAAAGCTACTAACAAGCCTTTCCTCAACTGTAATGTCGTGCTTGTCCAACTTACTCAGATTTAACCTCACCCTACTCTCTACCGTATCCAAATCTCTTTACCATATGTTGCTCATTTTGTTGATATCAATGTAACTGAGACCTCTTTTGAACAGGTTCTCAATGTTGTTTGTCCTGAAAATGAAATAAACAACGATTTCCAGTATCTAAATGTGCCTTATAATAATTGTCTTGATTCCAATCAAACTCTTAATAGTGATGATTTTGCAAATGAACAATTCTTAATTAATCTTAATAAGGAGAAAAACAAACAACACAACTGTGTTCAAATTAATGATGATGAGACTATTTTTATTAATCTCGGTTCTAATAACCATCAGAGCGAGATTAGGATAGGGTCCACCCTTAGTGAGCATGAGCGTGCGCAATCTAATGAACTACTGAAAGAATTCGTGGACGTTTTCTCATGGTCCTATGCTGACATGCCCAACATTGACCCAGAAATAGGTCAGGATGAGATCCCAACATTCCCAGAATGCATGCCAATCAAACAGAAGCTAGGGAAACTCTGCACCAAATGGTCACTCAAAGTCAAAGAAGAAGTGGTCAAGCAACTGAATGTGGGTTTCATTCGCCTAGTTAAATATCCTACATGGCTCGCCAATATTGTCCTTGGGCCGAAGTCAGGAGAAAAATTTTGCATGTGCGTCCACTCTAGGGATCTAAATAAAGCATCCCTAATGACTTATTATCCATTACCCAACCTCGACATGATCGTGGATAATGCATCTAGCCACTCCCTCAAGTCATTTGTCAATGGATTCACCGGATACAACCAGATCGAGATGTGCCCTAACCATTAGGAGAAAATAAAATCATCACCCCATGGGGAACCTTCTACTACACTCTCATGTCATTCGAACTCAAGAAATCCTGGGCTACCTATTAAAGGGCTTCCTCAACCATCCTGCGCACTACAAGAAAAATACCTTTTTATGATGCTCGAAAAAGTAATTTGAAGACTTTTATTACAAAAATGTCATTTAAAGGTTAATGTTATTATTAATGTGACATTTCTAATATAAAATGTCATTATATGCATATTAGTATTATTTTTTATGACATTTTGAATATAAAAATCATATTTGATTATAGATATTATGACCTTTTTCAAGAATTTTTAATTTAAGTGTACATATTGTGACCCTTTTTTTTTCTCCTCAAAAATTTCAAAGCGGAGTTTTTTCCCACTAATTTTTTTGTTCTTTCACGAGTTCCCACTTCTCCAAAATTTTCCTCATTAAACACTCCCTCTCCCTCACGCTCTCATTTATCCTCTCTCACGCTCTCCTATGTCCTCCATTCTCTCACGCTCCATCTCTTGGATGTTAATTTCACTAATAATGCTTCACAGGGATGCAATTATCAAATTTTGGATTGATTCATGATTTACTTTTGCAAAATTTGATTATATTTTTCTTCTTGCCATCATGTGGTGAACATGAAGTCAAATGTTTTTTACAAGAGACTAAAATGTTGTTATAATGCTTAGCATGCTATTTATACAAATTATCAGTTTGAGAAATCAAAATTAATTTTTGTTTGAAAGTGGTTTTATAACTATAATATTTGACAACAACTCGAGTGAGTTGAAAGATCGTTTGTTCACCATTTGTTCTGCTATGTGTTCCAATAAAAAATCATGATATTTGCGGGATTCATACTCTCAAAAACTTGATATGAGGGGGGAGGTGTGTAAATGTAGTTCGTGGTGTGGGTCTCCACTGATGATTTTGCAATTGTAAATAAATAAATAATAAATAATAAAAAAGAGGAAATTTGGGACTGCTATCATAATTACTTATTGGCAGAAAAAAACTTTATATCTCATACATGGGCTAACGAGGAAATTTGTAGTCGTATCTCTTGCATTTCCAACAATTTTTTAATATGTGCATCTCAGACATGGGTATTCTTGAACTTGTTCCTCGAATATTTAAAATATGAGTGACTCCAAAATGGGATTTCTTTACTGGAAATGTTATATGATGGCCTATAAAGCAGAGACACTCTCCCCAAAGCCATGAGTCGCGTATTGTGTTGAAACATGTATTATGTGCGCGCTCTGACACATTTTCCGACATGTTGTGGACATGTGATTGTGATTTTGGCTTATTTATGATTTTTAATGTTAAAGTGTATTTGAATTTTTCTTTGTATGGTCCATTTTCTTAATTTCATCTTAAGGATACTCTAATAATGTATTATATGGAAAAAAATATGTTTCATTTCATTAATATATATATATTATACTTATCCTAGTGTGTCATATCCTAGTATTTGGAAGAATCATGTCTCGCATGTCGAAACACATATTACGAGTTCATACTTCATAGATGATGGCAAGCTTTAACATCAACTAAATGATTTTTTTGAAAAGTTAATCAAAACCAATCATAATTTAATTATATGTCTGTTCTTGTCGTCGATTGTTTACAAATATTCATCGAGGATAATGATACTAGGGTTTAATTCTTTTTTCATTCTATTTTGATTAGTGATGAAATGTGGTAGTGAACTTAGAAGTTAATAATTTTTTGTCTCCTTGACCTATAAAATAAATACTTTCCACTTTAATCCAGGATACAAGAATTTTTTCATTAATCTTAGTATTAAATCCATGAAAATATCTTCATTGTCTCATATAAGACGATCGTTTGACGTTATTTTATATGGAAATCACATTTGTACAACTAATATTTACAATCTTAATGTAGGTACAATTTGAGAAATGCAAACAAACAAGTTATGGATGTCTATGCATAGATTATCAAATGAGTACTTGCAAGGGGTTGAATATTTCCTTAAAGCGGTAGAGAGGAATGCTATAAATAACGATGATGTACGGTATCCATGTACATCATGTGGAAACTGCTTTAAATGGAGTCTAAAAGAAATTAAAGATCATTCATATGCGAACGGTATTGATCAAAGTTATCATATAAGGATATGGAATGGGGAATTTGCCCTTAATTTGACTTTCTCACATGTCAACATGGGCGACCCCATCCATCATGATAATTTGGTTGAAAATCCAGAAGATGCTAACTATATGGCAGAGATGTTTGAGACGGTAAATGAAGACTTTATGGGGGATCCTAAATCATTTGAGAAGTTCTTGAGGATATCAAAAAGTCCTTTTACAAAGGGTCTAAATTTTTTACGAAGATGTTTGCACTGGGGAGTCTACTCAATTTGGAAGTAAAGAGTTTGTGGACTAATATGAGATTTTCAAACATGCTTGAATTATTTTCCCAATTTCTCCCAAAAGATAATGAACTTTGTTTATCTATAAAAGTGGCCATATATACGTTGTCCATGTTTGGGATGGGGTATTAAAAAAATACATGCATGACCTAATGATTGCATACTTAACAGAAAAGAGTACAAAGATTCAATTGAATACCCCACTTGTGGAACACGGAGGTATAAATTGAAAAAAAATACAAGCGAGGTGATGGTGGGAATGCCTACAAAAGTATTATGGTGTTTTCATCCCATTCCTATGTTCAAAAGATGGTTTCAATATGTACAAACTGCAAAGAGCATGACTTGGGATGCAAACGAAAGACAAGTTAATGGTAAGTTATGTCAGCCTGCGAATTCCCCTGCATGGAAGTTGGTGGATGACAAGAGGCCAGAGTTTGGAAAGGAAGCTAGAAACCTTCGGTTATCACTTTCATAAGATGGAATTATTCCACATAGTACTCTTAGTAGTAAGTATAGATGTTGGTTGGTCATGTTGGAAACTTATAACTTTGAGCCTTCACTGAGTACAAAGAGAATTTTTTTAATGTTAACAATGTTGATATCGGTTTCGAGACATCGTAGAAATAATATCCATGTTTACTTGGCCCCATTAATTGAGGGCTTGAAACCCTTATGGGATGAAGGTGTATAGTCTTATGATGCTTACCTCCAAGAATCTTTTAATTTGAAGGCGATGTTACTATGGACGATTAATGATTTTCGTGTATACGGTAGTTTATGCGATTGTGCTGTAAAAGGGTACTATGCTTGTTAAATTTGCAATGAAGAAACAAATTATATTCAATTAAATCATTATAATAAGAATGTATATACATCACATAGAAGATTTCTTCCACAAAATCATCGATTTTGAAAGAAAACTAAAGCTTTTAATGGTAAACAAAAGTTTCGTGAATAACCTAATCCATCGAACAAAGAGAAAATACTAGAGTAGGTTGAAAATATTAATGCATGTTGGGGGAAAAATATGGGTCCTTTTGAAGTGCAAATAGCAAAGGGAAAAAATAAATTGAAATGGAAGAGGAAATGAACTGAGGAGAATACAGATGAGCCTAATAAATCGAAATGTTGGAAGAAAAAATTAATATTCTTTAGGTTAGGGTATTTAAAACATTTTCTTATTCGAAACAATTTGGATGTTATGCATATTGAGAAGAATTTTTGTCTCGGCATAATAGGACGCTAATAAACATTCCCAGTGAGACAAAATATGGAGTCAAGAGTCGTCTTGATCTTGTAAAATTGGGTTTAATAGGGGAGTTGGTACGACAAGATAAGTGAAAATGAATGTATTTACAACCTGCATGTTACAAATTGTACAGATAGGAGAAAAAAAGGGTATGCGAGACGTTTCTTCGACTCAAAGTTTCCGATGGATACTCAATAAATTTTAGTAACCTTGTTTTGACGCAAGAGTTAAAATTATTTGGTCTCAAGTCCCATGATTGTCACATACTCATGCAACATATATTTCCAGTGCCCATTAGATCTGTGTTACCAAAGTATGTTAGATTTGCAATCACAAGGGTTTGCTTTTTCTTTAATGCTCTTTGTGCAAAAGAAGTAGATGTGAAAAAGTTGAAGAGTATTAAAGATGACATTATGATAACACTATGTTTGTTGGAAAAGTACTTCCCTCCAACATTATTTAATATAATGGTACCTCTAATGGTACATCTTCTTAGGGAGGTTAAACTATATGCTCCAATTTTCTCTCATTGGTTGTATCCATTTGAATGGTTTGCACATGCTTAAAAAAATATGTCATTACTTTATAAGGTTATAAGAAAAAATTATCAATATTTGTTTTATTTAAAATGTTTATAGGAACATGAAATTCTTAAAGGACCAAGTAAATAATCGAAATCATCCAGAAGCTTGCATCGCCCAACGCTATATTGCCGAAGAAGAAATTGAATTTTGTATGGAATTTTTACATGGACTCGATGTCGTTGGGGTTACATTAGGTAGAAATACAAAAAATTATGATGATGATATAATATGCAATGGCAAACCAATAGGGGGTGGTAAAGTAATTGAGGTGGGAGAATTATCATGGGAGCAACCACATCTTTTTGTGTTGCAAAACACATATGATGTTCAACCATATATCGATTAATTTCTCTTTTCATTGCTTTTGTAACAAATCATGCCCTATACTGTATTTTTTTAATGGTTAAAAGATTATTCTCTATTAACACCCTTATAAGGAGCATATGGAGAGCTTGAGGAAAAAGTGTCCTAGAAAGTGCGAAGACGAAAAATGGTTACAAGATGAATATAACAAGACCACTGTTGGCTGTCTTTGTGAAAGGGTATTATGAATGTCAATGTCTGACTACTTAATATATTATTAAAATTTTAACTAAAATTTAAGAAAAATCAAGTTGAAAAAGAGCTAAATCTCCCCAACAATAATGTTTCAGGAATCTTAAACTAGATAACTCGAGGACCTCGTCATGACGTGATAAAATGTCAGGGTTATATCATTAATGGTTGTCATTACCATATGAAAGAGCGTGATGCTGAACGAGTTAACCAAAATAGTGGAATTAGCAGTATGGCCTCAACAATGAAAGTTTCTAGTGCAAATGATATGCATCCCGTGGTTTTCTATGGTGTCATTAGTGAAATATGGATGCTTAATTATTTGACTTTGAAAATTCTAGTTTTCAAGTGTGATTGGGTCGACAACAGTAATGGTATTAAAGTAGACAAGATTGGCTTTAAATCTGTTGATATTTGTAGAGTTGACCATAATAATGTGCCCTTTATATTAGCTTCTCAAGCCAAAATAGTTTTTGTATGTTCCAGAACAACTCAATCCTAAATGGTCAATCATTTTTGTGACTCCACAAATAATTTATAACTACAGGTGTGATGATGATGACTACACTAGTGGATGCGCCGAAAATCATATCGCCACTAACGGATTGCCAAATCTTGATTTGATTAATGAAAGCCAAGATTCATGTGCACGTGTAGATTGTGACCAAATTTGGATTGATAATGAAAAATAAATAGAGTGTTAGTTGTGTTTTGTTTATAGTTAGAGTTATCTATGCTTTTTAAAGAGTTATCTATATTTAGTCTACATTTTATAACTTATATTTTAATGGTTGATGGTGATGATCGTTTATGGCGAATGCTTTTTGGTGTACATATGAGAGTAATTGATCGAATCAAATTTGGGATAATGTTATTGATTTTCATATCCCAGGATTTCAATGACCATCTTGAAAAATGTAATTTGTTTGACATTTGGTATCTTGGTTCTAAATACACATAGTGCATCACATTTTGTCCTTAGAAGTATATTTACTTTATTTACAATCATGTGGTGAATGGATTTAAAATTGATGATGTTTTATAAACAAGTTGTGGTGATTGAAGGATGTGTAAAAAAAATATTTAAATGTACATGTCAAAGTTTTTGTTTTATTTGTTCATTTAAAATCTTAAAACTTTGGTGATAAACCTTTGTAAAAATGCATTCTTATGTTACCATATAAAATTTCTATATAACCGCGCCCCAAGTGATAATTTTCTGATGTAAGGATTCACCTTTGTCGATATTATTTTCAAAGAATTTTATAATGCTTATTCCCATAAAATGATCTTTAATCTTATTCATGTAGAATTAGATTCATCCATTTCCAGTGATATCGAAGGACTGAATGGTATTAAGAATTTATTACTGAGTACAAACAATCAGTTCCGAATAGCTGTGACACCCCGCCAAATTAAATACCAAGTAATCAGTCCTTTATAAAATTTAAAACAGAATATCCGGTTGGTTCATTCTTAGCATCACTGTCAAAAAATATTTTTTTTCTTTATCAATCACCTAATAATGAATTAAACTAGTGTCAAAACATTTTACCCAATAACTAATGTCAATTTATTTAAACCATTTAACACATTCACCATTCTAATGAATAAACAAATAATGAATAAAACACCATGTAACTGGATATGATAAAACTGGAATGATCGTTCCAGTTAAACAAATATCCAAACCATCAATCCTAACACTACTAAATCCAACTGAAACTGAAATACTTAAATGAAATGAGTAAACTGTCTTTCTGACATAAATAAAATGAGGAAAGGAGACACATTACCTAATTGAGAAGCCTAAATCAAAGAACTGAAATAATAGGTGTGGAGTCGTCTAAATACACGGACCTGCAACTCCCACAATAGTTGCAGCACGTCAAAAAATCCAACAGTCTAAGATTAGAATCCCTGTGGCTGGACACCTAAAAATAAATTCACAAGGAAAAGAGATTTTTCAAGAGACGGGTTAGAGCCCGAGCGTAAAATATTTTAAAATAATTTAGCAAGTATTTAAAATGTTGTAAAGCAAATATAATACACATGTTAGCTTTTTAAACACTCACTTGAGATTCTCACCTCTAAACTATTGTGCAAGCCTAAAGTACCTCTAAACCATCCTACTTACTATCATCACTTAACTATAACATAGACATCCACTTTCTAACTATCACTCATATTAATAAACCGTATTTCCCACAAACTATTATTATTAAATATTCTTGCATTTATGATTCCGAATAAAAGTTTAACAACAAGTTTAAGTGTTCACGTGCATAAGTTACTAAAATTTTTATCACCGTCCTTGCCTAAAAATTTCACACAGTAGATAATATCACAAGTATATATAAATATTCATCACAATATATTATATATACTAATATGGATCCCCTAAACTCGGCTGTGGTGCATGCATACTCGTCTATCTAGTCCCAATACATCTCGTACTAAATAAGGACTACCGATTCGGAATCAGTCACGAACCGTAAAATAAAAATCAAACAAATTGGAGGCGGACATAATTCAAAGCCTATGGGATACGCACATACCTACCCACCCATATGACCGCTGACTTATCAACTCACTAATAAGTCATTCCTAGGTTCTATATTCGAAGGCACCAATCTAAAATCCCCCCAATAGGCTCATCGGGATGAGACTCTACCCTTTCAAAACCTCCCGCGATAGCAAGCAGTGTAGGTATGTCATACACATAATAAATTAACCATATAATAGGTATTTTTTTTATCAAAGAGGGACGGTACCCCCACAAGTTTTATTAATTTATAATAATAGTGAAACAGCCTCTCCGTGACTTAACAAACCCAGAAAAAAAATAATACCTAAATCTACAGGTTGGGCCCAATACTCTAGATTAAATGCGAGAACATTTGGTGATTTATAAATATTCCCGTTACAATGAGAGAAACCTTGAAAATTTAAACTTGGGTTTTTATGACCCCATTACAATTTTTAATAATAGGTATTCATCTCACCTTTATATAATCATAACACAAATATAGGTATACTCATGTTCCATATCATAAATTTCATTCATAGTGCATCATTATCCCAAACATCCTACGTTTAATTGAATGATATATTTACTACTTTATCGTATGCTCTCGAGCATTACTCACCACTCAAAGCGTACCCTTTATTCTACCCATAAAATCCGTAGGTGACTCACTATATCCTACTAGTCTAAATTATCGTTGTCATCAAATTTTCGTAACTCGAATTAATTTCCAAATGAGGTAATCCTCTCACGTTGACCTAATTACGTTTATCCCTAAATACGCCATTACGAGATTCAAGCCTAATACTAACCTAGGACTACTGTTCTTCTACATTAAGTCTAAGTATATTAAAATAAATCCCAAGAATAAATTGCAAATGATTTTCTAACCATAATAAACAAAAGGAGAAAACTGTCCAAAACTGGGCAGCCGAATCGATTCATCTAGGCTCGAATCGATTCGCTCGTACATGTGTGGAACATTATGCATATGTGTTCTTAAGAGTTTCTCCAATTTTCAAACCCAGATCCTTATTTTAATCATCCTAAACCTCAATTCAAACATATTAAATGTTATACTAACATAATAAAACAAGTTCTAATGTTCAAGAACTATAATTTCATCGAAGGGAATCAATTAATTGGGTCTATTTCAAGTATAAGCATTAAAACCCCTAGTTTGTCATCTTCTTCAAGAACTACCATAAAAGCCCAGAATTATTCATCAATATTAATCTAATTTCGCGGGTTATCATCTATATATCATGGGGAATCAAACCTATATCAATTTCAATTCCATATTATGATCTAAATCTTTCAATTTTATCCAAATCATATATAATGCATGTTCAATTTCAACCTACGCTAACATGGGTGATATTATTGCTCAAAGTTCACAAGAATAAACACTTGCCTCTCGAAGGAAGGTATGATCTACTGGTGTAGTTTGTATGGTTTCATTCCTCGTTCTCTAATCTTTGTCGTGGTGGTCTCAGTGGTGGAAGATGGTGGTTCTTGGCCTCAGACTCCTAGAATTGGCTCTCCTTATCCCTTATGTATCAGATATATTGCCTCTCCTAATTTCATAGGTAATTAAAGCTAAAAAATCGAAACTTCCAAAATGCCCTCCCGGGATGCCGGTTTGTCCTAAAATTGCCCCAGGACCCAAACTAAACCCCCGGGTAGCCTTTTGTGACTATCTCGATCCTTGTGGACACACTGGAGTACTCTAAATGACCATATAGATTACTTAAAAATAATTTAATTTTTATTCCATTAACTTAGTCCTGACATGACTGACATGCGCATCCCGACTTAATTACCAGAATTGTTAATTGTCGTATTTCTGACTAGCAACAATTCTTATAAATTCACACTCATATTCACACTCATATATTACTTTATTCACCCAGTAGTATTCAATATAATTCTCACTAATGAATATTTACTCTTATGTCACTAGTTAATATTTATTTTAATCATATTTAATTTAATTAATCCAATATTAAAAAATCATTAAAAATACGGGGTGTTACATACTTCCCCCCTTACAACGGAATTTCGTCCTGAAATTTGGAAAGTAAAAGTATACCTGGTAAAAACAACTCTGGATATTTTTCGCGCATCTCCTCCTCGTGCTCCCAAGTAGACTCCTCGACATTATGGTGCCACCACTAAACCGCTACTAATGATACCACCTTCAACCTCAGTTTCCTCTCGCTTTGGTCTAGGATAGCAACTGGCTCCTCCTCGCATAAAGTATCGGCTTGTAAATAAATCTCCTATAAAGAAATATGAGTGTGAGACAACGCATCCCTAAGATATCTCCTCAGCGGAGAAATGTGGAATGCATCGTGAATCTTATGCAAGTGCTCGGGTAACCCAAGTCTGTAAGCCATTGGCCCAATTTTCTCAATAATAGGGAATGCCCCTATATACCTCAGCTCCAAGTTCCCTTTCTTCCCAAATTACATTATCCCCTTCATAGGATATACTCATAGAAATACCTGGTCCCCCACATTAAACTCCCTAAACCTCTTGGCATCGGTGTAGGTCTTCTGTCTATTCTGAGCAACTCATATGCGACTCCTAATTATCTCAATCCTGGCTAATGTATCCTGAGTTACTTATGGCCCGAGTATCTTGTTATCCCCCACCTCTAATAAACAAGAAGGAGAACGATAAGGTCTACCATACAACGCCTCAAATTGGGCTATGCCAATAGTAAACTGATAAGAGTTGTTGTACGCAAACTCCACCAGCGAAAAATACATCGCCCAACCTCCCCCAAAATCCAGAATACACATACCTAACATATCCTCCAGCATCTGATTAGTCTGCTCGGTCTTCTCATCCGTCGGCGGGTGGTAGGTCGTACTCAAACACAATTCAATACACATGGCCTCCTTGAAGCTCTCCTAAAAATGAGTTACAAAAATCTTATCCCTCTCGAGCACAATATTTAGGGGCACCCCGTGAAATCTCATTATCTTTGCAATAAAAATATGGGCATACTGTGTTGTTCTAAAGTCAGTCCGGACTGGCAGGAAGTGTACTATATTAGTCAATCGATCAACAATCACCCATAGTGAATCGTAACCCCTCTGAGAAGTAGGCAACCCTATGATGAAATTTGTGGAAATGCTCTCCCATTTACACATAGGAATCTCTAGTGGCTGAAAAAACCCTATCGATTTCTGATGGTCCACCTTGACTAGCTGACAGGTGGAACACTTTGGGACGATCTCAACAATGTCTCTCTTCATTCCACTCCACCAATATTATCGCCTCATATCCTGGTACATCTTATTCCCATCGGGAAGTACCATAAATAGAGATCCATGAAAATCTATCATCACCGCATGTCACAAATCCTCCCCTCTGGAACAACAAAACGTCCATTGCAACGCAAGCCTCCTTGGGAACTTTTTGACTAAGACTCATCTCCCTCTACTAGAAGATGTCAAATCCTCTCCTGACAAAATGGATTCGCTTCCTGGGACTATACAACCCTCGTCACTATCTGGGGCATAATTGTCATAACTGACATGAATGATCAAGAAACTACATCTTGATGTCCCAAATCCTTTCATTATGCCTTCCACACCTCTACCACCTCACCTACGGCTCAATGTATCAGCTACTATGTTAGCCTTCCCCAGGTTATGTTGGATCTCAAATTAATAGACCTTCATAAATTCAACCCACATGCGTTGACGCATATTCAACTCTCTCTGAGTGAACAGGTACTGCAGTGACATGTGATCTGTGAACAAGTGAAATTTCTCCCCCAAGAGATAATGTCTCCAAATTTGAAGTGCAAACACGACTGCTGCTAACTCTAAGTCATGGGTGGGATAATTCTTCTCGTGAGGCTTAAGCTTACGATAAGCATAGGCAATAGCCTGATCCTCCTACTGTAACACTCTACCAAGACCCTATAGGGACGCATTAGTGTAGACTAAGTACTGCACTCCCAGCATGTGCGGTGCTAGAACTGGTGCTAAAGTAAGCTTGTCCTTCAGCTCACCAGATGCCAACTGACACACATCATCCCAAACAAATAGTACACCCTTACGAGTCAAATTAGTCATCAGGCCCACAATCTTTGAAAATCCTTGGATGAACCATTTGTAATACCCGGCTAACACTAAGAAGCTACGCATCTCTATCGATGTTATGGGTTGTCCCCATTCCTTCACCGCTGACACTTTTCTCGGGTCCACTGATATGCCCAACTCAAAAAAGATATTCCCCTAAAATTGAACCTCTTTTAGCTAAAAACCACATTTCTCATACTTATCATGCAACTAATGCTCACGTAGTGTCTATAGAACCCGACCCAAATGCTCGGCATGCTCCGCCTCGGTCTGGGAATAAATCAGGATGTCATTTATGCAGACAATGTAAAACTTATCTAAGAACTCTCTAAACACCATATTAATTAAGTTCATGAACATAGACGGTGTGTTGGTTAGCCTAAATGGCATAACCCAAAACTCGTAGGACCCATATCTCATCAAAAAACTAGTATTCGACACGTCCTGCTCCCTGATATAAAGTTGATGGTACCCCAACCTCAAGTATATCTTCGTGAAATATGAAGCTCCTCTTAACTGGTCGAATAAGTCATCAATTCGGGGAAACAAATATTTATTCTCTATCGTGACTTTATTCTACTCTCTGTAATCAACACACAACCGTAACGACCCATCTTTCTTCTTTACAAATAGCACGGGAGCAACCCAAGATGAGGTACTCCTATGGATGAATCCCTGTCCCAACTGTTGCTTAATATGATCCCGTAACTATCTCATCTCTGCTGAATCCATACGATAAGTCTCACGGGCTGTCCGTTGACTGCCTGGCATTAAAGCTATCATAAAATCTATCTCCCTACTTGGTGGTAGTCCTAGTATATCCTGAAATACATTAGCGTACTCACGAATAATAGGAATTGAATCAAGGGGAATCACAACTCCCATATAGGTCTCCTCCTCTATATAAAATAAGTGAGTGGTCGATCCTCCCTCAGGAAGGGCATCACCACTATAAACATCTTGTGACCAGGGATGGAAAAAATAATTCTCCAACAAAAACAATCGATCATGTCCCCATACACAACTAGCCAATCCATCCCAATAATAACATCGTACTAGGACATGTAAAATAAGCATATCTGCTGGAAAAATAAGACTCCCAGTCACTATACCCACACCCCGACATATAAAGAAAATCATCGACCCATTTCCCAATGAAAAGTTTACCCAAATTGCTATATTGTTGGCCGTGTCTAACAACCATGTGGCCCGTACAAATCTAGTGGCTATGAAAGAGTGTGAGCCTCCTGTGTCAGACAAAATATACCCCATATACCTGTGGATAGAAATAATACCCTTAACTACGGGTTAATCCTATGGATTTGTTGTCTGGTGGACGTTGTAAACATTCCCACACTGTAGTTTTCCTTGCTAAATCAGGGCTGCTGGGATGGAAGGCAAAGCTTGGACTAGCGATGGTGCTGGGAAAACGACTAGGAAGATCGGCCTCTGGGGCTCTTGGTGCTGCTGAGGATACTTCCCCTTATTGGGGCAATTAAATCATTTTTGGCCAGTCTTGCCACATGTAAATCATTTACCAATAAAGTTTCCCCATTTATGTGCATGCTCACCTCAGCCCTTTTGGTCGTTACCACCCCACCTTTGGCCCTACTAGAATAGTTGCTGGCCCGGGGGGGCCTGTTGTCCCTATTGGCCCTGCCTGAAACCTCCCTGTTCATGAAGAAATCCCCCTGATTTGAACTTCTTAGCAGAATCCCCATGATTGGAACCCTTCTCGCTCTGCCTCTGTTGACTCTGAGCTGCTGGTGCCCCTCTGGAACTACCCCCACCTGTCCTGCCCTACTGGCTGGACTCACCTTCTCACTTGCTCCCCTAAACATAGAAGCGGTGATCCTAGCAGTGTAGTAATGCAATATTGAGTACAACGCTATAAGGCTGCAAAGCGAGGTTACCCGGAAGATGTTGTCGAATCCTCCAAGTTAGGCCATCCATAAATATATATGAATCTTCTTTTCTTCAGTAAGCACCTCAGTTGGTACTAGGTTTACTGATCTAGTAAACTCCTCTTAATACTCTACTACGGTCTTTCACTCCTAGGTGAGGTCTAGTAGTTTTCACGTTATCTCAGTCTGGACGGAGGAAGGAAAATATTTACGATCAAACTGCACCTAGAATTACTGAATCGTCAAAACATCACGCTCCTCTGTAATAGTAGTGGAATCGCACCATTGTAATGTTGCTCCAAATACCTTGAAAGTAGATTGTATCTACCTCTGCACCTCCATTCACTCATACATCCTCAAGTGCCGTTGGATATCCTTCTTCCATTGGTTCACCACAACAACATCATAACTCCCCTGAAACTTAAGGGGATGCGCCTTTTAGAAGGCATCTCTGACTCGCTCCCAAGACAAAAGGAATGCATGTATTGGTGTTGGTGCCACTTCCTGTGCCGAAAGTGGAGCCTGCTGAACTATGGCTAGTACTGCATTTAATGTCTGAGCAACCATGGCAGCAACCTCGGTCGCATTTATTATACCCTGAGCCTGGGCTGGTTGTGGCTCCGATTGGGCATTTCTGGTCCTCAGTGCACGTCTGGGAGGCATCTTAGGTGAGAAAGAATTTATAAGTCCACAGTTATTAAATTTCAAATATATGAAGGCGAAATAATGAAATCAAGAACACAACAATCGTAATAATAGGGCTCTATATTAAAGAACGCTAAGCTGAAAGCATAATAAGTCATACATATCCTAAAAGACTCTTGAACATAATGCTCTGATACCACCTGTGACACCTCGCCAAATTAAATATCGGGTGATCAGTCCTTTATAAAATTTAAAACAAAATATCTAGTTCGTTCATTCTTAGCATCATTGTCGAAAAACTTTTTTTTCTTTATCAATCACCTAATAATTAATTAAACTAGTGTCAAAAAATTCTACCCAATAATTAATGTCAATTGATTTAAACTATTTAACACATTATCCATTCTTGTAAGATGTGGGTTCTTCAAATACAGTTAGTATTAAGTGAGGCGTAACCCCTTTATCAAGATCGAGGTTAACACTGTTAAATATTAAATGCTGGTAATGGCCACAAGTGAGTCAGAGGCAAGAGAGCCCAATGTTCAGACTTATATTAAATAGCCTATTGGTACAAAAGATGCATGACAAGCACAATAAATAGATGGGACCAGATGGAAGCATGGTCAGAGGGAGAAAGAACAAGCACTCCCTACACAATGAGGGTAAGGTAGGAACTTTAAGCTCGGTTAATGCTTAATGATGAGTATATTAGATGAGTGTGGGGAGTTAATGCTCTCTCAATGGTTCTTAGCTGTGGGGGAATTTGGGCAGCGATTCTAGCATGCGAGTCCTCTATCTAACTTGTTCATTTGGTGTGTGTGTATATATGGGGGAAAGGCTGCTCGAATAAGCTTGCATGCGATCGGTTTGATCGGGTGCATTAAATTCATAAGATATTGCATTAAATGCATGGGATCTCATTATTTTGGTGGGAAACCACTCTATTGGTTGGAATCATTGTGGGCTTTAATGAGGGATGTGACATGTCAGCTTGAGTCTTACTTATATATGGCTAAACGGTCGGGTTTGATGAACTAGGCCTTCCATCCTAAGGATAACCCACTTAAGTTCTACATTTTTGAGTCCCTAAATGCCAGACAGTATGATGTTAGAGAGTGATTTAAACAGTTACTCTGTCAGATATTTGGTCGAATTAGTGAAGCGGTCTAGTATCTATTTAGAGGTTGCTCGGCTAGTAGATGGCTCGAGTGTATTGCCATCAATTTGGTGGCTGAGTTATTTTGGGGCCAAGACAAAAGTACCTCGAGGAGTTTCCTTTGAATAGGTAAGCGTTAAAGTGGCTTGGATGTTGTGGCTCAAGTGACCATTTGTTCTGGATGAAGTTTTTCCCAAGTGTGCCAATAGGGTTAGTAAGTGAATTCCCAATATTTCTCTGTTCTCAATCATCCAAACCATGTCCCTGCGAGGTTCCCAAGAGGGGGTTGCTCAGTAGAGCATGTCATCTCTCCCATGCCCTTCAAGGTATGGTCCCTCGTGGGTACCAAATAACCTCACTCATCATACATTTTATAAGATACTGTAAATGACATAGTATTCTATTATATATTACAAACTATTGTCATCTAGGTGACTTTAATCTCCGAGTTCGATCCTTCAAACTGGGCATATTGGAGAATCTTCGAGCTGGGTCCCTCGAGCCACTTTTGTGAAGAATCTTCGAGGTGGGTCATTTGAGCCACTTTTGTGAAGGCTCTTCGAGGTGGGTCATTCGAGCCACTTCTGTGAAGTCTCTTCGAGGTGGGTTCATTGGGCAACATTCCTTCTCTTTCTTTGTGAACCAACCAATCTTCTTGGCTAAGTTAACCACCCTTTAGTGGGTACACCCCCTTCTATTTACCCCTTCTTAGAGATATTTATCTATTGCATGAAGAAATATCTATACGAAACCCTTTGTTGATCTTCAGTCTTTTCCTTGGGGAAAATGAAGAGGTTTATTTAAATTTACCTAAAAACTTTTCGTTCCCTAAGGCAAACAAGACTCCAAGCGTGTCGCTTTAAGTGAGATTGTGGTTTTTTCTTTCGTATTGTGACATGCGGCAAACCCATAGTGTGAGTGTGTAGACAACTCTGCTAAATCGTGCATCCCCTCTTGAAGCGTCATCATTGCAACCTTTGATTTTTTATAGTCGTGCATGCTTAACAGCCACGCAAGATAAACCTTTCATTACTACGTTTTCCAAAGCGTCACCTTTTTGCCGTCTTTTTGTAATACCCCCTTATTTATGATTAATCATTTTTATATTAATTTTTCCATGCTAAATAATTATATAAAATAATGGAAGTTGGAGTAAATATTATTTTAAGTGATTTAATAGATAATATTTACTGGGTTTTACATATTTACTATTAAGTGAATGTAAATAGCATCATATTATGAATTATTGTGTGGTAGTGATTTAAGCGATGGTTATGATTTAAAAAGATTTTGGAACATGAAATAATTTATGCTATCCCAGATGCAAATTTAGAGGACGCGGTTACTCCGAATATAGTCGAAATAGTCAATATAAGTACCATATTGTATTTTTGGGTTTCGAGTACTTTTGACCGATTATGACTTAATTATGTTGTTGCGAGTCATTTTAATTGTGTAGTAGCACTTAAAGTTGGATTTAGAGTTAATGGGCATTTAAGTCTAACAAGAACATTTGTTCTCATTTATGCGTTCTAAACCTAGAGAGAGAGAGAGAGAGAGAGAGAGAGCAGTTGGGAGCAAAGAAGAGAAAAGAGGGAGAATTGAAGATTTGAGCTTAGAATCTGTTACTACCAGAAGAAAATCCGAGACTACAACCCTAAGGCAAGTTTTTACTTGCAAATGTATGATTTAGTGTGGATAATTTGTATTGATAGTTGTATGTTTGGAAGTTTAAACCATTTGTGGGTTTTGATGGATTTGGGTCTTTAACCCTTAGATTTTGATGTATATAGGTTGTGAGTTGATTATTTTTGTTTGTTGATGTGTAGAAATGTTGGGGTAATGTTATTAAATGATGAGATTGAGAGAAGTGGAGGAAAATAGGGTTAAGAATTTAGGTATGGTATGTTAGAAAGAGGGGTTGGCCATGAGATCTGGTGAGGTTGGTCGACCGTGGTCTAGAGCCCGGTCGATAGGGCCTAAAGAGAAAAGTCCACTGCTTCTCTCGATAGGCATAATTTGAATGCGCGGTCGACCACAGTCCAGGGACCAGTCAATAGGGCCTTGGGGGAGGGTCATACTGTTTCTTTTACAAGGCCAAATTCATAAAGCGCGATCGACTAGGGGTCAGGGTCCGATCGACCGGTATCCTGTTTTTCACCCCGAAAATTTTAGTTTTCTTTAGTTCCTTTCTTTTAAGGTTTAGGCCTAGGAACCTTCTTGCATGAAGTAAAATTAGAGTATTAGAGTCTCGTAATAGGGGAATAAATATCCTAAGTTATTAAAGGGGTGTTCGGGCTTATGTCAGGGATTCATTAATAAAATAAAAGTAGATGGTAGTAAGTGTCCATTTGATTTAATAAGATAGTGTAGGACTAGGGGAAAGTAGGGATATATGGTTTTGGACCTTTAGAGACTTGGATGAGGTAAATTACACTTAGTGGCCTATGATGTTGTAGTGGACTTTTGGAAGTTAGTATGGAGATAATTAAATGTTGTGTTTTATGTCGTTAAACACATATGGCTCCGGATTTAATGTAATGAATATTTCAAATTGGCATATCTTGTGAATATTGATCTGCATATATATACCTCTCTAAATCCTATCATAAGGGAAGTTACACGAATAAGGTGATGTCCCCTGGCTAGTGAATGCAGGGTGAATATAGTCCTTGGCCATAGAACCGGTGGTTATATTGTGATGTTATTTTCTTCGAAGTGAGGTAATTCCGGGTATGGTTATGACTCACTGTCGAAGGTAAATGGTCGTTTCCTACACGACGCGATTTAGGATGACCAGGTGGTCTTGGATATAGGCCCTGGAAGATGATAGTTATTTAGGGTCGCATCCAGTGGGGTGACTCCCAAAAGGATGGTCTTAGAATAGTTATATATTGTGATTATAACTATTCTCATGAATGTGACATTTTATAAATGGCTAAAGCATTTTTATAAATCAACTCTTTGGAATAAGTTTCCTAATGAGGAATGTACTTGTGAAGTTATATTGTGCACAACTGAAATGTACATTTATTAAATTGGAATTGAGTTATTTATCTTGCATTGATGAATAGTTAACCTTATAAATGACATTGCGCTAGGTTGTGCATTTAGATGAGAGGTGAGGATTATTCTTATTCTTGTTAAGCTTGTTTATGATGTTAGCAACTCATAACTGTCATGCATATTATTCACATGTTTATCATATCAAATCGGGGCCTGACCCGTCTATATTTCTCTGTCTTGTGTGGTTCTCTTTTATGCCCAGGTGCTCCGTTGCAAGGATGCTCGTGTTGATCCTTCCTTCCTAGTGTCCAGGGGCTATAGCATTTTTGCGGATGTTATAGGACTTTTGTCATAGACGCTTCACTCTTTTGTATAATCTAGTTATAAGCAGTCTAAAAAATTTCGCTGTGTTGCCCAAGTTTTGTACTTGTTTATATATTGTGATATATATTTGTAATACTTGGTGTAACCGTTTGTAATGGTCTGTTAACCGACAACTTATTCGGTTATCATGTTTTAAATGATTGTTAAACTGTAATCTGTCTTTATTTATATCCACCTACTTTTCAAATTGGATTTTCTAAATGATTTTATTTAAACTTACGAATTAATTTGAAATTCGTTTTCAAAAATAATTGGTCGTTATCTCATATCATTATTTTCACGACAGTGATGGTAAAAATGGACCATCTATGATTCCTGTATTTATTGGAGTATCGAGCTGGCCACCTCTTATTTTAATAAGCGGGGTGTCACGGATGGTATCAGAGCATCAGGTTCTAGAGTCCTTAGGATCTATGCGGACTTATCACGTTCTACCATAGTGTTCTTTGATGTAGCACCCTATCGTTATGATTGTTTTTCTTGTGCGTGCTTGCGACCTTCTGCAAAGATCAATTGTTTTAAATGGTATTCTGATCCAGTTGTTTCTTCATCTCAGATGCCGCCAAAAAGAGGTCGCCCAGCAAAGAGAAATGGAGTTGTAGAAGATAATGTAGAACCCCCACCAGCGCAAGGAAGAATTAATGCAGCGGAGGTGGCTAATATCGTTGCCCAGGAAGTGAATGCAATAATGATTGCAATAGCTCAAAAATTTCCTCAAACCCAACAACCGGTAATACCGGAGGTGAATGCCCATGCGGGACCTTCCCCGTGGGAGAGAGTAAGAGAATCTTTCTTAAAAGGTCACCCCCCAGAATTTCAAGGTGGTGCTGATGTGATAGTAGCAAACCAGTGGAAGAAAGATCTTCAGCGTCTTCTTTGAATGGTAGAGTGTAGCGACGAATGGAAACAGATCCTAGCCACTTTCAAATTGGTAGGAGCATCTTTACATTGGTGGGAGTCGGTGACCACATCAGAGCAGAGGGATACCATGTCTATAACGGACTTATGGGTTTTGTTTGATCAAAAGTATTTCCCTCCCACAGTCCAGAAGGAGATGCGGAGGAAACTCCAGGATGTAGTATAAGGAGAACGGTCAGTTGTGGAGTATAAAGAGGAATTTACTCGTCTAGCGAGTTTTGTGCCGGATGAAGTAATTCCAGAGGAGAGGAAAATTTCAAAATTTATTGGCGGTTTGAATTGGAGAATAAGGAAGCACTTATTGGTAAATACAGCCTACAAACGTTTGGTGACGTGATGAATGCATCCTTACTTCATTGCTAAGATAATCGTCTGCATGTGAAAGGGAGTAAGAAGATTTCTGATTTGAGTCAAGCTAGTAAGTAAGGAGAAAATGGTGTCGGTGGAGCACTACCCTCGTCATAACAGTCGAGAAGTAAACAGATAGAGAGGGACACCCAGTAGGGGGATTCATCCAAGAAACAACATTTTGGGGGTTTTAACTTCGGTGGAGGTGGTTTTAGGCATGGTCAGGGTGCCCAGCAGTAGCAGCAGCAGGTGGGCCAACAAGGCCAAGCAGGCCGAGGTAATAATGGGGGTCGAGGCCATCAGGGCCAAGGCTTGGGGCAGTTTTAAAATAATAATCGAGGTCGTTATCAGGAGAATATGAAGGGCCGCTGCTTTTAGTGTGGGGAACCGGGTCACTTTAAGAAAGCGTGTCCGTAGTTGAACGGGATATAGTTGCCTAGGGGTCCTCAGCATCAACATGCGCATTTACAGCCTCTAGCGCCTATTCCATCCATCCCTCTACAACATGGGCAATTACAATACGGGCATGTTTATCATATTCAGGATACTTTATTTCCTCCAGTCTCTTTCGTGCCTCCAGCATTTGAGGGTAAGTTTCCCATTCACGGGTATGTGGGTCGTGTGTTATTTGATACGGGCGCAACGCACTCATTTATTTCTAGACATTTTTCTCATTCTACGGGGTTGATTAAGTCTGCGGAGAGTACCTTTACTAGTGTCAAATCTTCCATAGGTGATGGTTCACTTATATTCTTTGTTTGTAAAAGGGTAGGAATAGATCTTGGTAATTTATGTTTTGAGATTGATTTACTCTTCCTTGATATGGTGGGGTATGATGTTATTTTGGGTATGGATTGGTTAGTGAAATACTGAACCATGGTAAATTGTTATGGGAAGAGTATAGTCTTTGCTATTCTGGGGCAAAAAATGTTTCTAGTGGCTATGCCTCATTCGGAGGGAGGTTCGAGCACTTACTTATATTGTATTGCGGAGGAGACTTCACGTATAGTGGTTTCCTTATATTCGATTCCCGTGGTTAGAGAATTTGAGGATGTTTTCGGGAGATTTTGAGTTTACCCCCAGGGCATGAAATCAAGTTTGTGATTAATTTAACACCGGGAACTCGACCGATTTCTAGAGCTCCATACCGTATGGCTCCTGTGGAAATGAGGGAGTTAAGGGATCAAATTTAGCAACTTCTAGAGCAAGGGTTTATTCAGCGTAGCAAGTCGCCATGGGATCCTCCAATGTTGTTGGTGAAGAAAAGAAATGGTTCCCTCCGGTTATGTGTTGATTACCGGGAATTGAATAAGGTTACCATCAGGAATAAATACCCTTTACCTCAGATCGATGATTTGTTTGACCAACTCAGGGGAGCATCGTACTTCTCTAAGATAGATTTGAGGATTGGGTGTCATCAGCTATGAATTTGAGAGAAGGACGTGTCGAAGACTGGATTTTTTACTAGATATGGGTCCTATGAGTTTTTGGTCATGCCTTTTGGGCTAACCAATGCTCTTGTTGT
The DNA here is from genome assembly GCA_949130495.1 of Sambucus nigra. NCBI lineage: Eukaryota > Viridiplantae > Streptophyta > Magnoliopsida > Dipsacales > Adoxaceae > Sambucus > Sambucus nigra. The sequence goes on from OX422209.1 coordinate 576,546,856, forward strand.
ATTTATGGACCTGATGAATAGAGTGTTTCGGGACTTCCTAGACTAATTTTTCATAGTGTTTATTGATGACATTCTAGTCTATTCTCAGACTAAATTCGATCATGCTAAAAATTTGCGATTAGTCCTGCAAATGCAATGGGATCATCAATTGTAGGCTAAGATAGAGAAGTGTGGTTTCTGGTTACAGGAATTGCAGTTTTTGGGGCACATTACGACAGATGAGGGCATTGGTAGACCCGAGTAAAGTTGTCGCGGTGAGGGAGTGGGGTCAGCCCACGACGCCTATAAAGATTTGTATTTTTCTGGGTTTGGCGGGTTATTACCACGGTTTCATTAAGGTTTTTTCCAAGATCGTTATCCCTTTGACAAACTTGACCCGGAAGGGAGTGAAATTTGTTTCGGATGATTCTTCTCAGCTAGCTTTCAATGAGTTGAAGGATAATTTGACTTCTACCCTAGTACTCGCATTTCTAAGATCGGGGGTGGACTACTTAGTCTTTACTGACGCGTCTCTGCAAGGATTGGGATGCGTGTTACAATAAGAGCATCGGGCTATTGCTTATGCTTCTTGCAGACTAAAGCCCCATGAGAAGAATTATCACGTGCATGATCTGGAGCTTGCTGTGGTAGTGTTCGCCTTGAAGATATGGAGACATAACCTCCTGGGGGAGAAGTTCATTCTTTTAACATACCACAAATTGTTGCAATATTTATTCTCACAAAAGGATCTGAATATGCGATAATGTCGATGGTTGGAGTTTGTGAAGGACTATCACTTTGATATTCATTATCACCCAGGCAAGGCTAACGTGGTAGCAGATGCGCTGAGTCAAAAACATGTGGGGGAGTTAGCGAAGGTATGGAAGGCTAAATGGAAAGAACTTAGCCAGGAAGATGCAGTAGAAAGGGCATTTATGTCAGTATTGACCGTTACGCCTGCGATTATGACGAGAGTCGTGGAGGCGCAAGGAAGGGACAAAGATTGCCAAGATCGAATACTCCAGTTGTTAACCAAAGGAACAGAGTCCTTCTCTATAAGTTCTGAGGGTGGGTTACGTTTTCACGGGAGACTTATTGTCCCGGATGAGGGAGATTTGAGATGTGCCGCCATGAATAAATCCCATTAGTCCAAATTTATAGTACATCCAAGTGGAGACAAAATGTACCAAGACATGCGCCGTCAATATTGGTGGGCGGGTATGAAAAGGGAAATATCTGAATTTTTTTCCCAATATACTACTTGTAAATTGGTGAAAGTAGACCACCAACGACCAACGGGATTGTTATAATCTTTAGAAATACCGGTATGGAAATAGGAGAGTATCTCGATGGATTTCATCACGGGATTGCAATGTCACAAAGAGGTCATGATTCCATTTGGATTATCATTGATCGTCTGACCAAGTCGGGACATTTCTTATCGGTAAGAACAAATTACAATACTCCTCGTTACGCCCGACTATTTATCGCGAAGATTGTGAGACTCCGTGGGGTGCCCATCAATATAGAGTCCGATCGAGACAAGATTTTTGTCTCCCATTTTTGGCAAAGTTTACAAGAATCAATGGGGAACGAATTGAAGTTGAGTATCTCCTACCACCCGCAAATAGATGGGCAGATGAAAAGAGTCAACTAGATATTGGAGGACATGCTTAGAATGTGGGTACTTGACTTTAAAGGAGGACGGGCGCAATACCTTCCCTTTGACGAATTTGCTTATAATAATTTGTACCAAATCACAATAGGTATGGCACCTTATGAAGCATTATATGTACGGCGGTGTAGATCACCTACTTATTGGTTGGAAGTAGGAGATAATAAGCTCCTTGAACCTGAAATGATCCAAGACACCTCTTTAAAGATTGACCTTATTCGAAACCGCATCCGAATCGCCCAATACCGTCAGAAAAGTTATGCCGATGCGAATAGAAGCCATATAGAATTGGAGGTAGGGGACCAAGTTTTAGCACGGGTGTCACCAATGAAGGGGATAACACGATTCGAAAAGAAAGGAAAGCTTACGCCGCTCTATGTAGACCCTTTTCCCATTATTGAAAAGGTAGGCCCCGTAGCTTATCAACTTTCCTTGTCGGAACGCCAACAACAGATTCACGATGTGTTTCATGTTTCATCCTCAAAGAAGTACAAAAGTTGTGACGGATCTCATTGGCACATTCATTTGGATGATATCGAATTGCAACCCGATATCTCATACAAGGAACAACCAGTTGCAATCTTAGATCACGGAGAGCGTAGGTTAAGGTCAAAGGTGGTGCCCTTAGTTCGTGTTCAATGGGGACATCACAATGGGGAGGAATCGACATGGGAGCGTGAGAACGATATTCGAGAGAAGAATCCACACCTCTTTTTACAAGGTACGCCAAAATTTTTAGGAAAAAATTCCCTTGTAAGGGAGGGGAGTATGTAATATCCCCTTATTTATGAGTAATCATTTTTATATTAATTTTTCCATGAGAAATAATTATATAAAATAATGGAAGTTGGAGTAAATATTATTTTAAGTGATTTAAGGGATAATATTTACTGAGTTTTGCATATTTACTGTTAAGTGAATGTAAATAGAATCATATTTTGTTTTATTTCATCGTTGTGCTTTAAGAGATAGTTATGATTTAAAATGATGTTGGACCATGCAATAATTTATGTTATCCCGGATGCCAATTTAGAGGGCGTGATTATTCCGAAAATAGTCGAAATAGTCAAAATAAGTACCAAGTTGTATTTTTGGGTTTCAGGTACTTTTGATCGGTTATGACTTAATTATGTTGTTGCGAGTCATTTTAATTGTGTAGTAGCATTTAAAGTTGGATTTAGAGTTAACAGACATTTAATTCTTCCAAGAACATTTATTCTCATTTATGTGTTCTAAACCCAGAAAGAGAGAGAGAGAAAGAGAAGTTGGGAGAAAAAAAGAGAAAAGAGGGAGAATTGAAGATTTGAGCTTGGAATCTGTTGCTACCGGAAGAAAATCCAAGACTACAACCCTAAGGAAAGTTTTTACTTGAAAATGTATGATTTAGTGTGTATAATTTGTATTGATAGTTGTATTTTTTTAAGTTTAAACCATTTGTGGGGTTTGATGGATTTTGGTGTATAACCCTTTGATTTTGATGTATATAGGTTGTGAGTTGATTATTTTGGTTTGTTGTTGTGTAGAAATGATGGGGTAATGTTATTACACGATGAGATTGAGAGAAGTGGAGGAAAATAGGGTTAAGGATTTAGGTTTGGTATGTTAGAAAGAGGGGTTCGCCATGAGATCTAGTGAGGCCAGTCGACCGCGGTACAGAGCCTTGTAAATCGGGCCTTAAGGGTGGGGATTACTTATTCTTTTACAAAGCCAATTTCTTAAAGCGCGGTCGACCGGGGGTCAGGGGCTGATCGACCCGCACCCTATTTTTCACTCCGAAAATTTTAGTTTTCTTTTGTTCCTTTCTTTTAAGGTTTAGGCTTAGGAACGTTCTTGCATGAAGTAAAACTAGAGTATTAGAGTCTCGTAATAGGGGAATCAATATCCTAAGTTAGTAGAGGGTGTTTGGGCTTATGTCGGGGATTCATTAATAGAATAAAAGTAGATGGTAGTAAGTGTCCATTTGATTTAATAAGATAGTCTAGGACTAGGGGAAAGTAGGGATATATGGTTTTGGACCTTTAGAGACTTGGATGAGGTAAATTACACTTAGTGGCCTATGATCTTGTAGTGGACTCTTGGAAGTTAGTACGGAGATAATTAAATGTTGTGTTTTATGTCGTTAAACACATATGGCTCTGGATTTGATGTAATGCATATTTCAAATTGGCATATCTTGTGAATATTGATCTGCATATACATACCTCTCTAAATGCTATCATAAGGGAAGTTACACGAATAAGGTGAAGTCCCCTTGCTAGTGAATGCAAGGTGAATATAGTCCTCGGCCATAGGACCGGTGGTTAAATTGTGATGTTATATTATTCGAAGTGAGGTAATTATGGGTATGGTTAAGACTCACTGTCGAAGGTATATGGCCGCTTCCCACGCGACGTGATTTAGGATGCCCAGGTGGTCTTGGATATAGGCCCTGGAAGATGATAGCTATTTAGGGGTGCATCCAGTGTGGTGACTCCAGGAAGGATGGTATTAGAATCGTTATATATTGTGATTATAACTATTCTGACGAACGTGACATTTTATAAATGGCTAAAGCATTTTTATAAATCTACTGTTTGGAATAAGTTTCCTAATGAGGAATGGACTTGTGAAGTTATATTGTGCAAAACTGAAATGTACGTTTATTAAATTGGAATTGAGTTACGTCTCTTGCATTGATGAATAGTTAACCTTATAAATGACACTGCGCTAGGTTGCTTGTTTACTATGTTAGTAATTCATAACTGGCATGCATATTATTCACATGTTCATCATATCAAGCCGGGCCCTGACACGTCTATATTTCTTTGTCTTGTGCGGTTCTCTTTTATGCACAGGTGCTCCACTGCAAGGACGCTCGTGTTGATCCTTCCTTCCTAGTGTCCAGGGGATATAGCATTTTTGCGGATGTTATAGGACTTTTGTGCGCTTCACTCTTTTGTATAATCTAGCTATGATCAGTCTAAACAATTCGGGCGTGTTGCCCCAGTTTTGTACTTGCTTATATATTGTGATATATATTTGTAATACTTGGTGTAACCATTTGTATTGGTCTGTTAACCGATAACTTATTTGGTTACTATGTTGTGAATGATTGTTAAATTGTTGTTTGTCTTTATTTAAATCCGCCTTCTTTTCAAATTGGATTTTCTAAATGGTTTTATTTAAACTTACGAATTAATTTGACATCCGTTTTCTAAAATAATTGGTGGTTATCTCGTATTATTATTTTTATGACAGTAATACTAAGAATAGACAATCTATGATTCCTGTATTTATTGGAGTATCAGGCTAGCCACCTCTTATTTTAATAAGCGGGGTGTCACACTTTTGGGGTCCGTGTTGCCCCTAAAAAAAGGGGTATCCTCATTTCACACAATCACCTTTGGGTTTCTATTCTCTTGTATGGAGATTTTGCTAAATTTTGCTATCTTTACCTCTTTCGCTCCTCCAACTTGACCTTTCATCCCCTTCTCTCTACACTTCCGTGGAACCTGTCATGAAGCAAACCCAATCCTCCAGGAGAGCTTCTCCTAAGACTCAAGCACGCCAACAAGAGTGGGCACGCTACCTCCGTGCCCCATACTTCGGTGAATAAGACCGCTTCTGGCAGACGGTAGAGAGGTTTCCCTGTGAACTGGTGGCAACGGAGGAACTTAACCTGCTAATAGAGCAGGGTGAGGATGCTAAAGATTTTGTGTATATTCCCACCGCTATTGTTTCTCCTTTTCGCATTGAACGACGTGAATTCTCCTATTCAAAGTTGGAGTTTGAAGCTTCTTCGGGTACTTACGAGGGGTTGGGACCATGGACGGAGTATATACATTACAAGTACTCTTTTTAGTTAGATCTTGTTGGCCTCTCTTGCTCTCCTTGGATGGGTGATCTTACCCTTGCCAAAAATAATGCTGCTATCCAATTACTGATTTCTCGTTGGAGCCATAGGTCACACACTTTTGTGGCCGCATGGGGTGAGTTCACCATCACCTATAGGATGTTTGTGAGCTTACAGGATGTGAAGCTACTGGTTTTGATACTTTCTTCGAAGAGGCCGTCTCCAGCGAGGACAAAACTTTAAGGGCTGAGTTTGAGGCAGTGGTAAAGGATTGCATGGTCACTTATAACATGTGTACCTATTCTGAAGTGATTTGATACTTTTATTTCATCGAAGATAAAGATGTTATTAGGGACCGTGAGGCGGCCAAAGGGAACCCCCGAGGAAAGTAGGTATATGAGTAGCCCCCTACTGGAAAAGACTTTGATTCCAAAATCAAGTTGGTAGGCTACATTTGGGTGATGCTATCGAAAGTTTACCTTTCAGGCAAGCCCCTTGACTGCCCTCAAAAAGATTTAATCAACATGGTTGTTCGGATGGAGAACGGCGTGAAGCTCCCCTTTACTGCTATCATTCTTGGCTCTTTGTACACTTGTTTGGAACGTATGGCGGCGGATTTTGCACGGAGCATCGGAAGTTTTGATGTTTCTAATTATGCTAATAATGTACTTTTAACAGATTTTCTTTATGCCAATTTTCCAAATTATGCTCCTGCAAGCAATTACCCTGGTTCTCAGCACATAAGGATTCCCCACATTTGTTGCTGGAAGAATAAAAGTGTTAAGAGGCCCCTCGCTTCCTTGATCGAACAAGTAGAAAGGTTCTTACTTCGACCCTATATTGGGGTGGAACAATTTTTTACCAATGACTTTTTTATTGAGGATGAATGCCCCATTGCCCCTATTGATGAAGCTCTCTCTAGGAATTTTCTTGAGAATAGTGTCCCCCTTTTGCTAATTTGTTCTTACCTGCCTTCATATATAGAGTGCTCATCCTTTTATTATATTTACAGCCCCCATCGTGTAGCCATTCAATTTGGCTATGATCAAGGAGCCCCTTTATTGAGTCATTTCACCCGTGAAAAACCCACAAACATTTCTTTCCCATATGCTAACTGTCTGACTTCGGCTATCATAAGTTTGTGTTCCAGCTATCCAGCCAATCTCGTGGTCCCGAGCAAAGAGGCTTGAGGGAAGAGGTCGGCTATGTACCTAAACATTTTCTGGCAAAACCAACTGGTCCGTTTTCTTACCAACATTTTGAAGGACCCCCGGTACCCCGAAGTTGAGATATTCCCATCCACAGAGTTGGGTTTAAGAAGTTGCACCACCTCATCATCTATTTTTCCTCTTAGTACGCTAGCACCAGTGTCCCCTCCGAACTTCCCCTAGTAGTGCCTGTAGACCAGGTAGTTGTGAAAAAGAAGAAAGCCTCCCTTCCAGTCGAAGTTGTTGTCGTTGCCCTTAGTCCCTCAAGATTGATAGAGAGAACTGAATCCTCTTGCATTGCCTCATCTGGGGCAGTGGTTAGGGCCACCCTAAAGGTGCCTTTGAAAACTGAAAACCATCCCCCAGCCTCCAACTAACCATACCCTGACGCCAAAATCGCCCAAGAGGTGAGATCAATGTTTTATCAGTTTTTCCGAACCTGGGAGAAGTTTAGTGAAGAAGATAGGGCATTTATGTCGGCCCAGGTGGCTTCTCGGGGTTTATCATATGCTCCTCACACTGCTGGTAGTGGTAAGAAAAGAAAGGCGATCAGTCATGTTAAGCTCATAATGGAGATCATCTGAATTCGACAAGGAAGAATTTCCCGAGGAACATATTGTTATTGATAATGATAGTGATGATGAAGAAAATGGGGAGAATAAGGAGAGAGAGAAGGTAATGGCAGAAGAAGAAGAAGAATAAGAAGAAGAAGAAGAATAAGAAGAGGAAGAGGGAGAGGAAACTTCGTTGGTTCAGAGATGTGGGTTAAGGAGAATGGTTTATCCTTCTAAGCCCTCCTCACCTCCCCAGGATATGAGGTTCTGGAAGATGTGTTGGAGAAAGAAGTAAGCCCCTCGATCTTTCTTGCTCTGAATGTTTCTCTTATTATTTTCTTTTCGTGCTAATAACTTCATTCCTATCTTAACCTGCCTTTGTCTCTTTTTCAGGTTGATGTGCGAGGTGATACGCATGATGATGTTGGGGAGGATCTTACTTTAGAGAGAGCTGCCCCTACTAGTTTGCAGGTAGTCTCCCATTTCCCCTAAGGGAAGTTGTATCTAATTCTTCGTCTGAGTCTAGTAGCGGATATTCCCCTGATCCCTCTTTTTTGCACGGGCAGACTGGACTTGAGAGGGATGTTCTTGATGTGAGAGCTATTGAGGATATACCCAAGACCCCTGTACCCAATTATGTATCGCCTGTGGTAAGCTTATTTCAACTTGTTCAAACTATTGTTTCTCTTTAAACTTGTTATTGTAAATTTTATCCTTCCCTCTTTTTTTTGTAGGCCCCTGTACTTGTTCAAATTACTCCACCAGTTCCCCTTCATTCGAATGACCAAATGCTTGTATCTGTGTTCGATCCTTCCATCCTAAAAAAGGAAGGCGCTGATCTTGTTAGGGTAGATCAGGGGGAGGACGGGCAGGAGTGGGTTGCTTAAATAGGGGTGATGTTATTGCTCCCCAGGGTCAACATCCTTTGGTGGCTCCAGATTCGATTAAGGAGGAAGACGTAGTATAAATGGGCACTCGTGAATTTGCCAGTGGGAAGCTTCCAGATGTACTTTTTTCTACCATCTATCTCTTACATGTAAACTTGTTAATTTTTCCAAGTAATATTGGGCTTTAGAAATCTCCCATAACGCGGGCCAAGTCTTATTGGAATAATCTCCCATAATCGAGGGTCAGACGGGCCAAGTCTTATTGGCATAATCTCCCATAACCATAGGTCAGGCAGGCCAAGTCTTATTGGCATAATCTCCCATAACCGAGGGTTAGGCAGGCCAAGTCTTACTGGCGTAATCTACCATAACCGGCGGTCGGGAGGGCCAATTCTAACTAATAAACAAATAATTAATAAAATACCATCTAACTGAATGTGATAAAATCGGAATGATCATTCCAGTTAAACAAAAATCAAAACCATCAATCATAATAATACAAAATCCAACTAAAACTGAAATACTGAAATGAAATGAGTACAATGTCTCTCTTCATAAATAAAATGAGGATGGGGAAAAAACGCCCTAACTAAGAAACCTAAATCAAAGACCTGAAATTATAGTTGTGGAGGCATCTAAATATGAGGGCCTGCAAATCCCACAATAGTTGCAATATGCCAAAAGATTCAACAGTCTTAGCTTGGCGACCCTATGGGTGGACACCTAAAATTAATTTCACATTTTGCAAGAGACGGGACAGAGCCCGAGTGTAAAATATTTTAAAATAGTTTAGCAAGTATTTAAAATAATGTAAAGCAAATATACTACACATGTTAGCTTTTCGAACACTCACTTGAGATTATCACCACTCAACTATTGTGCAAGCCTATCGTACCTCTAAACCATCCTAGTTACCGTCATCACTTAAATATAACGTAGACATCGACTTTCTAACTATCACTCATAGTAATAACCCGTATTTCCCATAAACTATTATTATTAAATGTTCTTGCATTTATTATTCCAAATAAAAGTTTAACAACAAGTTTAAGTGTTCACATGCATAAGTTACAAAAAAATTTATCACCTTCCTTGTCTACAAATTTCAGAGAATAGATACTATTGCAAATAAATATATATATATATAAAATAATGCTCTTGTGCTGACTAGTCCGCATTTTAAGAATGCGGACCTAACATGTGTCACCTAACGGTGTGCCTAGAAATTATTGCCTAAATTATAGGCCCTCTCTCTCTCTCTTCTGGGCTCACCGCCAGGTGACACATGCCTGGTCCGCATTCTTAAAATGTGGACTAGTCAGCACAAGAGCAGGACTGTATATATATATATATATATATATATATATACTAATACAGCACCCCTAGACACAGCTGCGGTGCATGCATACTCTTCTATCTAGTCCCGATACATCTCGTACTAAATATGGACTACCGATTTGGAATCACTGACGAACTGTAAAATACAAATCACACATATTGGAGGCGAACATAATTCCAAGCCTATGGGATATGCACATACCTACGCACCCATATGACCATTGATATATCAACTCACTGATATGTCATTCCTAGGTTCTATGTTCGAAGGAACGAATCTAAAATCCCCCCAGTAGGCTCATCAAGATGAGACTGTACACTTTCAAAACCTCCCGCGATATTATGTAGTGTAGGTATGTCATACACATAATAAATCAATCATATAATAGGTATTCATCTCATCTATAAATATTTCTAACAAAAATATAGGTTTACTCACACCCCATATCATAAATCTCATATGTAGTGTATCATTATCACGAATATCCTACGTTTAATCGAATGATAGATTCACTTCTTTATCGCACACTCTTGAGTATTACTCACCAGCCAAAGTGTACCCTTTATTCTACCCATAAAATCAGTACATGACTCACTATATCCTACTGGTCTAAATTATGGTTATCCTCAAATTCCCATAACTCGAATTGATTTCCAAATCAGGTAATCCTCTCACGTTAACCTAATTACATTTATCCCTAAATATTCCATTATGAGATCAACCATAATACCCACCTAGGACTACTGGTTTTCTAACATAAGTCCAAGTATATTAAAACAAATCCCAAGAATAAATTCCAAATGATTTTCTAACCATAATAAACAAAAGGAGAAAACTGTCCACAACTGGGCAGCTAAATCGATTCGGACTAGTCCAAATCAATTCGCCTTATCGAATCGATTTGTCTATGATCAAATCGATAAGCTCGTACATGTATGGAAAATTCTCTATATGTGTTCTTATGGGTTTCTCCAATTTTCAACCCCAAATCCTTATTTTAATCATCCAAAACCTAGATTCAAACATATTAAATGTTATACCAACATAATCAAATAATTTCTATTGTTCAAGAACTACAATTTTATCTAAGGGCATCAATTAATTGGCTATATTTCAAGTATAAGCATTAAGAAGCCTAGTTCGTCATCTTCTTCAAGAACTCCCATAAAAGCCCAAAATTATTGATCAATATTAATCCAATTTCATGGGTTATCATCTATATATCATTGGGAATCAAACCTATATCAATTTGAATTCGAGATTATGATCCAAATCCTTTAATTTCATCCAAATCAAATACAACACATGTTCAATTTCAACCTACGCTAACATGGGTGATATTATTGCTCAAAGTTTTCAAGATTAAACACTTGATTCTAGAAGGAAGGTCTAATCCACTGGTGTAGTTGGTATGGTTGCGTTCCTCATTCTTCGATCTGTGCGGTGGTGGTCTTGGTGGTGCAAGATGGTGGTTCGTGGCCTTAAACTCCTAAAATTGGCTATCCTTCTTCCTTTGTGACTCTCCCTTGAATATTTTAAATGAAACCCATAACTTACCTTATGTATCAAATATATTCCCTCTTCTAATTTCGTACGTAATTAAAGCCCAAAATAAAAATTACCAAAATGCCCTCCGGGGATGCCGATTTTGCCTAAAATTGCGTCGACACCCAAAATGAACCCCCGGGTAGACTTTTCTGATTATCCACAACCTTATAGTCACATTTATGCACTCAAAATGACCATTTTGATTACTTAAATGTTATTTAATTTTTATTCCATTAATTTAGTCCTGACACGACTGATATGCACGTCCCGACTTAATTACCGTATTTGACAATTATCGTATTTCTCACTCGCGAAAATTCTCATAAATTCACAGTCATATTCACAATCATATAATACTTTATTCACTCAGTAATATTCAATATAATTCTAACTAATGAATACTAACTCTTATCTCACTAGTTAATATTTATTTTAATCATATTTAATTTAATTAATCCAATATTTAAAAATCATTAAAAATACGGGGTGTTACAATAGGGTGTTTTTTTTCTCAGTAGGAGAGTTATCAAAATCAATTTCTTTTTTAGGCACAACTTCTTCTGATTGCTTAACCGATTGAAAAAAATTCATGAAAACTTCTTTGTTCCAAATACGCAAGTCTGCCTTGACCTTATTGAGTTTATCGAAAAAGATCTTCATCAGATGTCCAAAACATTTAGAAGCCCAGCTTTGAGTAATGATCTGATTGAGACTGTGGTGATTGAGCCACATATTTTGAAATCTAAGAGTTCTTGGAATTAAGTCATCCTTGGTTCTTAAGGATAGAATAAGAGGGTTGTGATCCGAGTTTATACGATGAAGATGTTGTACTGAAGAAGAATGTTTATTTTTTACCCATGCTGAGTTACCTAATAACCTGTTTAATCTTATACAAATATGAGCCGCACCATCTCTATTGTTACACCAAGTATAAGGAAGCTCCAAAACACCTGCTGCATTAATAGTTATATTGATATCTATAACACCAATTTGTGAGTCAAGAAAATATATTTAAGTCTTCTAATCAACGGCTTGTTAGTAACCCCTATAATATTCCACACTAAAAGATTTATTATTTAGAAGATGTGCAAATTTTACTATTTGAAAACTGTCCACCTGATCTGGTTTGTATCATGTACTACTTATGGTGCACAAATTTCTTCCTCTTTTTCTTACGTTTTAATAGTGTAAACTCTTCACTATTGTACAAGCACAATTTTTTTCCAAGGCTTTTGAGAATTCCTCCCAATATTTAGTAATTTTCTTCCTTGTAAAGTTCCTACTATCATTATTTGAGGACTAAGCATGTTATTGTTTGAAAACTTTCCGCCTCATCTGGTTTGTATCATGTACTTCTTTTCTTGCATAAATTTCTTCGTATTATTCTTATGTTTTACTAGTGTAAACTCTTCATTATTGGACAAGCACAAATTTTGCATTTCAAGGCTTTTGAGAATTCCTCCCAATCTTCAGTGATTTTTTCCTTGGAAAGTCCCCACTGTCATTATCTGGGGCCCAAGCATGTTTTTGGTCAACTCTCACCAATTGATTACTGGTAACTACACAAGTTCGAGTTAACAAATTAAGTTCATTTAGAAGTTCTTGATTAAATTCCACTTTTTTTAACTTTGGAATATCATTCACATTAGTAACTAAGGTTGTGGATTCATCCAACTTCAAAGTATTCCCAACCAATTGAGAAATTGAAAACAAAGTTCTTTAATTAAAAATATGGACAGGTAGGTATGGAAGAAAAAACATGGTTTTTTTATCCAATAAACCAACCAAAAAATCCTTTTTAAGACAAAATGTGTGAAAAGACTTACGAATAGTTTCCACTGGAGGTCTTCCAAAACTAAATTTACCAACCAAAGAGTATTTGTAAGGGTCTGCAAATGTTTAAATTTCATCTTTCAAAAATATGACAGCCGGTTCCCCTTAAAAAAATTGTTGGAGTTTTAAATGCCACGTCTTAAATAAGTTCATGATTAGTTAGAATGGAGGCTAAATATTTTACGGATTCATGATCAGCGTCATGTGTCTTAGATTTGAGATCATATGTTTTATCAGCTATGAAGAAAGAACTAACTAGCATTGAGATGGCCTTTTAACATTATATGGTGATTTATTTTAATTTTGGACATAACATTTAATTCGTAAGGCTTTTATATGCACGTTCATATTCTTTTCTTAATTGATTTGTAGGATTTTCATATATGAAATTTTCAGTACATCTCTATTATTTTGTTTGTTTTATTTTTCCCTCCCTTTAATATTCTTCAATGTCTTAGCAAGTTCCCTTACAAAAAGTAAAATCTTATTTTTTAACTTATCTATAAGGGCCCAAATTAAAAATAGAGAGTGCCCTTACCAACACCCTTGATTTATCATTATGTAATACTTTCCCAGTAACTCTTCAATAGGAAAATCGAGTTTACTTAGAAGAATTGCAATGATTTATCAATCATAAAGAAGTAGTTCCCCTGGATCCAGGAATCATGAATTCCGTGAAGATGGGTGTTGATGTAAGAATCTAGGCTAGGTCTAATTTTTTAATGACAAATAAAAATATGAAAACGAAAGAGCGGGACAAAAGGTTCTTAAATTGGTTCGACTATAAGGGGAAGCCTACGTCCAATGTGCTTCTTATTTCCCATTATTCTATCTTGCCTGTCGTGTTTTGATTGAGTTCAACTTGCCCTTGATAAAGGGATTACAATGTATTTATAGCCAAGTAAGGAGATAGAGAGATGGAATATTAATGGATGGAATGCCTTTATAAATTAGGCATTTACACCAGTACTTAATGTCCATAAAGCTCTTGGCTATTTCCGTTTTATTGATTAAGTTGATCGGTCTTCCCACTATTAGTCAGCCTTCCTGGAGTTGATCTGTATTCCAGGTCTTGGTCGGTGATGCTATAACTTGATGACTAGGATTCTTGACATGTAGGATAACACGTGTCCGTCCTTGGTAGGTCCACGCAAGTGGGTAATTTGTTATATTAAGAATGGGATGCCCTCAAACAATGAAATATTTATAAATTTGTTACTTAAAGTTATAAATAAGAATTATATGAATAACATATATTTATTTTTTGCTAACAATGCTCTTGTTTCCTGCAAATTAATTTCAACATGTCATTTGTAATTCATTTTATATTCATCAACACGTTATTCATCAACGTGTACACTTACTTCAATCTATTTATTTGTCATTGTAGTGGATATGGACGAGGAAGATGATTTTCATTCGAAAAGTACAGATAATTTAGCAAATTCATCACAAAATTCAAGTATAAATAACGAAAGGTTAGAGGAGTGGACATTTTAGAACGAATAAGCAAAAGGGCTTCTTGTGATCAAATACTAGTAACTCACAATATAAAAGGACAACCAAATAGTGAAACAAGGAAGGATTTCGCAAGCTATAGGGGCTTTTCACAAAGGCAATGATGCACATAAGTTATCCAAGTTGGCCCAAAGTCCCAAAGTCATTAAATAAATTTATGGATAGTTATGGAGGTAAATGCTAATAATTTCTATTGACGTTATTTGAAGTCTATATTGGTATTATTTTAATTCTGTTATGTAATATAATATTCATTAATTATAGGCTAAGTTCAATATGGACCCTAAATAAAATAAGAGAGTTATATATACTATTGGTTGTTCGTGGAAGTATTTCAAAGGAGACCTCACCAAGAATTGTGTCAAGCCATTTAAAGATGATCCCTATAATCTTTGGAACCGTCCAAAAAAGTTTAAAAAGTTTATTGATGAGGAGGATTAGGATGAGTTTGTAAGAGGAAGGTGTATATTAAATTCATTTTATTATGTAAATATATAACATTTATCCACAGTATGGTTAAATTCTTACACTATCATAAATTCATCGCATAGAAATTAGGTAATGTACAATGATAAAGGCAAGCAAAGAATAAGTCGTCAAAATTGCATCCGTCATTTCACTTTAATCATTATGCTCATCGGTTTTCAAGGCAATCTATATAAGGCAGTAAATTTTTGGTTGTCTCTGACCTCAAACCTTCTAATTTTTTTCTGCAAATTCATTAGCTTTCATGCAATCGTTCTTCCTTTCTTTAATTTCTTGTTGGATACTTAATCTTCTATAAGAATCTTTTTCTTCTTTTCTTAATATTGAATCATGGTTTACGTTGTTATATCTCTAAATGAATTTAGAAAGTAATGGAA
The DNA here is from genome assembly GCA_949130495.1 of Sambucus nigra. NCBI lineage: Eukaryota > Viridiplantae > Streptophyta > Magnoliopsida > Dipsacales > Adoxaceae > Sambucus > Sambucus nigra. Next base: position 576,562,092 of record OX422209.1, read on the forward strand.
TATACCAGAATGGGTAGACTTAGAGTACCCTAATCCCCCTATAGATGTTTTCTCTTTGTCTGAAGGTCATTGGATTCCTTCCTTATTCATAGATGAACGTGGCTTCACTTTTCCCCTAACTCATTTTTACTTAGAGTTTTGTCAATACTTTGATATTGTGCCTACTAGAGTAGCCCCCAAGACCTGTAGAATAATTAATGGTGTCCATAGGCTTAATCAAATCCATGGGACCTATATCGATATCCCTGAGATTATATTATATTATATTATAAATGGCTCATTAGTGACTGTACATACTATTTGAAGACTAGGTCTGTTAATAAAGCTCCAGTTGTCAATTTGCCTGACTCCAACAGGGACTACATCGATCATGGTGTTATTGCTAAAAATTCGCAATATGTACCTCTTAAAGGGAATGAAGTATACAATGGACCAAGATTCCCTCAAGAGGTTCATGGAATATGTTGTAATATATTTTATATACCCATGCTGATGAATTACCTTCTAATATGTTATCTGATATTTGTTATTTTGTTATTGCAGTTGAGAAGAAGAGAAAGTGTCCCAAGGCGGGTGACATTAAACATGACGAGCTCAAGTTTCTCTCGGTTATCCATCAAAGAATTATTTATGAGAATACTAGGTCGACCTCCTACATGCTGAAGTATAAGAGCTCTATCAATTCTTTTGTATCTTATCCAACAGCTGCTATGCCCTCCATTGTGATTGATTTGGACAAACACCATATGTCCACTTCATCTTCCACTACATGTGGTGGTGGTGAACCTGCTATTAGATCCTCTTATTCTTTTGATTCAGACCTTCCTATTTCAGTGAGCATGAGAAAAATATAATTTCCCAATCTTCTTGGGGACGCTATTGTTGGTGAAACCACTAAGCCTACTGATAGTGGTGTGTCAAAGAAGAAAAATGTTATTGGCAAGAAGCCCCCAGCCTACAAGGATAATTAATCTCTTCAGAAATGACTAAGGAGAGGTCCTGCTAACAAGCATGTTGAGAAAGTTATTGATGATGACTAGCAGAGCTTGGTCGGTGTTACTCCATCTGGTGTTAGCTCCTCTGTAGCTATAAACGCGGTGTGTGATACCGATCAAATTAATTCACAAATTTCCAAACACTCTTATTTAATTAGGATGTCTAAAATTGAACAAGAAAAATCCGATTTTAGATTATCCCCTAAACATGCATCTACGTGTCAACATAAATCTCAAATTAAATCATGCGATGAACAAGGATAACAAAAGAAGGTTTTAGGAAAAAATCCCAGTAGGGCAAAAACCTTTTATTTTCACTATAATTTGTAAAGTACCAGTTACAATCGAATTATAGCAAAAGAATACACTTTTGACTTACGAAATACCCGTAGGTGTCGATTCGTAGTAGTCAGCCCAAGAACACCGTAACACTCAATATGACACATAGTCCTTAAACTTTGTAGAGTCTCCTTTCACAATAGTATGCAGCTCTCAGTTGTAGAGATCACCCTCCAAAGGTTGAATCAGCAAAATTCCCAGCAAAATATGATTTGGGTTCCAAAAACAACTCACACAAAAAGCTCTGGGATTTGTGAATTGAAAAAATAAATTTTGAACCCTCAAAAGTGATGGAGAATAAACAAAAAACACTAAAATTGTATTCCGTAAACACTAGTGTTTTTTCCACACAAAAATCAATACGTCTGACACTCTATTTATAAAACATTCAACGCGGTGACGTGTCAAACAAAAAGACTTTTCATTCGAATGAACTCTCATGTCATTCGAACTACTTCTTCTGTCATTCGAACGAGATATGATATCGTTTGAACGACTAGGCACAAACTTCGATATTCGTCGACAGAGATTTAAAATCCTTGGAAACCTTTAAAACCAAAACTCTTACGAATCTAAAAATATTTATCCAAAACATTTATGACTAAAATCATTTGAAGTCTTTGAAAAATTATTTTTCATAAATGGAAAACTATTTTATTTTTTCAAAGATATCCCAACACTTTTTATGTAAAATGTAAATGGAACTTAAACAAATTTACCAAATCTATCCTTGTTGGGCAAGAATGTTGAAGTCGTCTAGAAATTCGGATTGTCGATTGTAGATGTCAGCTTCCCAATTCTTAGACAAACTTGCAGCAGTATACGGAATACTAAATGTGACGGATAATATCCTTACAAATCTCCACCTATGTCTATGGCGGTACAGAATAAAAATATCTGAATTATCAAACTAAAAATGGCCTATACAAATCTACCCTCCCAAAAACTAAAATGAAAAGATAAACTGAACAAGTCTTCAAACTTTTTCAAACGAAGCTTCAACATTCAACTTTTGAAAACTCAAAGCTTTTCTCATCATGGTGTGTAATCCAAAAGTCTTCAATTGAACCTACACGCATGAGATAAAGAAAAAACAACGTGACGTATCGAGTTTGAAATAATTTAAAGAATATATCAAAATAAAACATAATCAAATCTCCCCCATACTAAAAACTCCCCCATAATATGATAATTCATTCTCCTTCCTTTTATTTGTCCGAAATAAACAAGGAAAATAATAAATAAAGCAAATGTAAATCGGGGTGTCATGGGAAACAAGCAAACCTACTATTTTTGAATTTTTTCGAATTTTTTATACAAAAATGATGTTACAAAGATACGCACCATGAATTTACACTAAGATAACGAAATCATGGATACAGAATGATAGTGTGTGACAAATTCGATAGGAAATAAAACTCAATCATGTCATATGTGCAAGATGCATAAATGTACTCCTAACGAATGAACATCAAAATCGCCCTTAGGTGTTAAAATGTTGAATTTTAGATGATATCGTCTTAAAACAAAATCAACAAATCAAAGTCAACATGATTTTCACACCAATAACATCCAAAATGATTTCATGCTTTGTCAAGATTTTTAAGGATGTGCAAACCCGTTTTAAATCTCCAATCAAACTCCGTCATATATATTTTCTTTGCGACGTGATCTAAATTCTCCAACATTGGATAATTGGTGAATAAGCCTAATGGCCCATAATTGGCATATATTTCTTTTTATTGCCATGCAATATTTTTTTCGACCTCTTTTAAACCTCTTTGGACCCCGGATAATTAAAATTCCTTAATTTTTTAGGACCAATTTAAACGGCGGGTTAATCACAAAAGATAGATGTGTACCTTTCGTAGCCCTTTACCGTTTTTAAAATTCACACAAACTTATGGAAAAACGGTAAAAAAAAATGCACACCTTTTTTTATCTTATTTTATCGCATTTGATTCATTTTAATAGACATAATTAAGATGAAAACACGTAACCAACATTTGATTTGTCAAGAACAAACATCAAACAAATCCGTGTAAGTGTGCAATAAATGACAAAGTGAGTCAAACATGCAGGTAGCAACACTATATCATCTCAAAGACTCCAAACTTTGTAAAGCACATGACTGACGCAACATATTGTCTCAAATCTCTATGAAACTATCACAGGGATATGGCATGAAGTTGTGACTTGGTCATCCTAAGTGTGCATTCATATGTGGTGCAAAATAAACTACAAAAATCTTTTTTGTATTTTTCAAAAAAAAAATTTATACAAAAATATAATACAAAACGTACATATCATAACACTAGTAAAGATATAAATCACGAAACACAGCTAGAGTATGACAAACATGTGAACACAATCATCTATATTATATACCTAGGGAAGAATCATATGCAAGTAAACGGTAATAAGCATGTGTAAAATCTAGTGCCATTGAAAATTGCGACAAAGAATGCAAAATCAACATCACACAAATCTGCGAAAAATAAGGATGAAACGTACTAAATTAGCGTAACCCACTCTGATACCAATTTGACAACGTGAGTAGTCAAATTGTATCATAGAAAAACTTTAAAACATAGGATCACTCGGTAACTTAGAGTAGCCCGCTTTGATACCAATTTGTAAACACAGTGTGTGATACCGATCAAATTAATTTGAAAATTTCCAAACACTCTTATTTAATTAGGATGTCTAAATTTTAACAAGCAAAATCCAATTTTAGATCAGCCCCTAAACATGCATCTACATGTCAATATAAATCTCAAATTAAATCATACGATGAACAAAGCTGACAAAAGCAAGTTTCAGGAAAAAATCCCCGCAGAGCAAAAACCTTTTATTTTCACTATAATTTGTAAAGTAACGGTTACAATTGGATTACAGCGAAAAATACACTTTTTAACTTACGAAATACCCGCAGGTGTCGGTTCGTAGTTGTCAGCCCAGGAACCCCATAACACTCCCTATGACACGCAGTCCTGAAACTTTACAAAGTCTCCTTCCACAATAGCATGCAGCTCTCGGTTGTAAAGATCACCCCCCAAAGGTTGCATCAGCAAAATTCCCAGAAAAATATGATTTGGGTTCCAAAAATAACTCACGCCAAAAGCACTGGGATTTGTGAATTATAAAAACTAATTTTGAACCCTCAAAAGTGATGGAGAATAAACAAAAAACACTAAAATTGTATTCTGTAAACACTAGTGTTTTCTCCACATAAAAATCAATACGTCTGACACTCTATTTATAAAACATTTAAGGCGGTGACGTGTCAAACAAAAAGACTTCTCGTTTGAACTAATTGTCAAGTCATTCGAATGACTTCTGATCTCGTTCAAATGAGATAGGATCTCATTGAATGATTAGGCACAAACTTCGAGATTCGTCAACAGTGATTTAAAATCCTTGGAAACCTTTAAAATCAAAACTCTTACGAATTTGAAAACATTTATCCGAAACATTTATGACTAAATCATTTAAAACCTTTCAAAAACTATATTTCATAAATGGAAAAATGTTTTATTTTTTCAAAGATATCCCAACAATTTTTATGTAAAATATAAATGGAACTTAAACACATTTACCAAATCTATCCTTGTTGGGCATGAATGTTGAAGTCGTCTTGAAATTCAGATTATCGATTATAGCTGTAAGCTTCCCAATTCTTCAACAAACTTGTAGTTGTATACGACATACTAAATGTGACGGAGAATGTCCATACAGTAGCCATAGGTCCTAGCTTTGCCAGAAAATTAATTAAGTCTGGTACTCTTCCAGACCACAAGGGTGCTGCTGTTTCCATTCCCAGACTAAAGATATTTGAGACAGCTTCTCAAAGACTTACTTTGGTGAGACCTCTTTTTTTTATACTTTCTTTGTGCATTTTTTTACTTCATGTGCTAACTTTATTTTTCTTATGTGCAGTTCCTGATTAATTTCTACCAAATGTTGGAGAAGGATGATGATCTTTGTTCTTCTTCAAATGATGTGGAAGAGGCCTTTGATGGTCTTAAAGAATCTTTGCTAAAGTCTCAACAGGCCTTGAAGACAAAGAAGAAAACTTGGGAGGAGAAGATCAAGCTTGCTAAAGAATCTCGATAAAAGGATGATACGGCTATCCTTGAAGCTAAGAACGTGGAAAAGACTATAGAAGGACAAGTAGCCAAGCTAGGAAAAGATCTATCCTCTGAAAAGGCTAAGAGTAAGAATGCTAGGAAAAATTCCTTCAATAAAGACTAGTGTTGATGTAAAAAACTAGACCAGGTCTAATTATTTAATCACAAATAATATATGTAAATGAAATAGAGACAAAAAGGTTTTTAAAGTGGTTCGGCTATAAGGGAAAAGCCTATATCCACTTTATTTCTTATTGCGTTGTATTCTATTTTGCCTTTCGTACTTTTTAAAGGTTTCAACTTGCCGTAAATAAAGGGATTACAATGTATTTATAGTATCATAAGGAGATAGAGATGTGGAATGTAAAAGGAGGGAATGCCTTTATAAATTAGGCATTTACATCAGTCCATGGCATTCACAATGTACATGACTGTTGACGCTTTAGTAACCCTGTTGGTCAGTCTTCTTATTGTTAGTCAGCATTCTGCATGTTGGTCAGCGAGTCGAATGACTAGGAATTTTTTCCATGTTGGATGTCACATGTTTATTTCTGATTGGTCCACGTAGGTGGATGATTTCTAGTATCAACATAAGCCCCTAATGTTCCATGCTTAATTCTTTCTTGAAAGTATAGAGGATTTAGTCTTGGTAGTTTCTTGAGCTATATTCCTAATGCTTGGTCAGTTATCGACTTTCCATGCTTGTAAAATTTTATTGCTACGGTTGGTAGCGTGTATTGACGATGAATTTTTTGTAAATATTCCGAACTTTAGTGAATAGTCTTAGGGCAAATATGCCTTTTTTTGCCTCACCGCCAAAATTTTAATCGTCATTTCTCTTTAATCATTGCACTCTTCGATTTTCGAGGCAATCCATAAAAGGTGATTCATTTTTTATTGTATCTTAACTCAAACCATCTAAGTTTTTGAAAAAATTTCTTGAGCTTTCGTGCGATCGTTCTTCCTATCTTCTAGTTCTTGCTGAATCCTTAAGTTTTTGCAAGAATTCTTTCTCTTTATTCTTTTCTTCACATCAAATCATGGTTTACATTGTTGTATCTCTAGGTGAGTTTAGAGAGGAATGGAATATATCAGACTGAGTAGACTCAGAGTTCCCTAATCCCCCTATAGATTTTTTCTGTTTATTTGAAGTCCATTGGACTCCTTCCTTATTCATAGTTGAATGTGGCTTCATTTTTTCCCCGAATCATTTTTTCTTAGAGTTTTATCAATTCTTTGATATTATACCTTCTAGAGTAGCCCCAACACCTGAAGAATAATTAATGGTTCCCATAGTCTTAATCAAATCCATGGGACCCATATCGGTATCCCTGAGATCATGTTCTATTACAAATGGGTCACCAGTGACAGTACATATTATTTGAAAACTAAGTCTGTTAATATATCTCTAGTCATCAATCTTCCTGATTCCAATAGGGATTACTTCAATCATGGAGTTATTGCTAAAAATTGGCAATATATACCTCTTGAAGGGAAAAAAGTATATACTGGACCAATATGCCCTTAAGATGGTCATGGCATAGGTTGTACTAAATATATTTTATACAATTATGTTGCCAAATTACCAACTGAAATGTTAATTAACATTAGTTGTTTGTTTACTTGCAATTGATAGGAAGAGAAAGTGTCCCAACGAGGGTGATATTAAGCTTGACAAGCTCAAATTTCTCTGGAGCCTTCATAAAAAAATTAGTGAGGAACATACTAGGTCAGACTTACACTTGCTAAATACAGGAGTTTTATCATCTCCTTTGTTGCCCAACCTTCTACTATTGCTCCTACCATTGTTCTTGACTTGGACTAGGACCTAGTGTCCACTTCATTAGGCAGTGGTGAACTTGTTGTTGGCCTTTCTTCCTCCAATGAGTTAGAAATTCTTCTCTCTGCAGCCATGGGCAGAAGAAAATTTTCCATCCATTTTAGAGATGCTGCTGCTGCTGGATGGTGGGACCAAAAAGAAGGGTGGTGTTGGGTAGAAGCCCTCAGCCACCAACGAAGATGATTCTCTCTTAAAAATATTTAGGAGAGGTCCTACTTCTAAGAAGGTTGAAGAAACTATTGATGCCGACTAATATAGCTTGATCGGCGTTACTCCATCTATTGTTGGCTCCTCTATAGCCATAGGTCCTAGCTTGGCTAGGAAATCAATTAAGTTTGGTACTCTTCCAGACCATAAGGGTATTGTTGCTTCAATGCCCCAACTTAAAATTTCTGAAAGGGCTTCTCAAAGCCTTGCTATGGTGAGAATTAATATTTTTCTCTTTTGTAGTTAGTACCTTGTCTTATTGTATTGATTTTTCCTTTCTTCTTTATAGTTCCTGGTTGATTTTGACTAGATGTTGGAGAAGGATGGTGCTCTTCGTTCTTCTCAAAACTATGTTGATGAGGCCTTTACTAGTCTCAAAAGGTCCTTGCTTGACTTCCAACAAGCATTGGAGACTGAACAGAAATCTTAGGAGAATAAAATAAAAGATACTGAGGAAGCTTAATAGAAGGCTGAAGATAAGGATGCTAAGGATCAAAAGCAACTAGTTCAGCTGGCCAAGGGCCTAACTACTGAGAAGGCTAAAAGGAACAAGGTTAGGGAAAATTCCTTCAATAAAGGCTGGGATTAAACTATCACTGTTGCCTCTACTCAGATTGAGTATGCAAAGAAGAAAATTTTCAAGGATGGTTGGTCGGCTGCACTGAAGGAGGTTGGCACAACAGAAGACTCTGAGCTCTTCCAAGGCATGAGCATGGCTCTCCACCCAATATGGACGATAAAGTTCAAGACAATATTGGTTCTGGGAATTCATCTCTGGTGGTTTATTCTTCAACCGACTAACCTAAGGATGTTGTTGAGTCAATCCTCCCATCCATCGAGCAAGTCACTCCAGTCATCCCCTTTGTTGTACTTTTTTCTTCATATTGTTTGTTGTTTCTTGGTTATTCATCATTTCTTGATTGTTGTCATATATTTCTTTTCTTATTATTGATTGGATATCTATTTATTTTTCTTGTTCATGACCAAGATGGAACATATTTCTTCCAATGATTCGGATCTACTCAAATGTTGTAACAGTTTGTTCAAGGCTGGTCATATGACTTTATCCGGGGAAGATTTATAAAACTTTCTCAGGATAGATGCCACTGATCAAGCCAAAGATGCGTATATTTATCTCAAGTTTCTTCTTGATCGGGTTGTGGATAATAACGTGGATTACTTTGAAATGATTGAAGAACTTCAAGAGGAGCATAATGAATCTAAGGCTCTCCTTCACGCTGATTATGAGCTAAATACAAGGTCTTAAGTGGAGCTTCGGGCTTTGAGGAGAAATTAGAGAAGCATCACTACAAGAAAAAGCCTTTTTATGACATTTTTTAAGCGTCATAAAACGCATTTTATGACGCTTTATTTTTCATTAAAAAGCATCATAAGTTTGGGTGTCATAATTGATACCCATAAGAAGTGTCATGTTAGGTTCGATTATATATGACTTTTTTTTAAAAGTGTCATATCTGGAACAAAAAATGGTCATAATATACTCTATAAGATTTCATATGTGATTTAAAAAGCGCCATGATAAATAGTTTTCAAAATTTTAAAAAGGTCATAAAAAATTTCATCACATGAGGGTTTAATATAAAGGTCATAAATTAAACATATAAGAAAGAAATTAATAACCAATATTAATGTCATAGCTGACAAATAAATCTAAACACAAATCAAAATTTATAATAACATAAAAAGAGTCATGATTTTTTTTGTATTTGAAGTCACATACACCTAAAATGCACCAAACCAATACATTTGTCCATATAAAAAAAATTGTGGGACACAAATAGATATACCCACCATCTACATTAATTATCCACAAAAAAATAATGACCTATTACATGTATCATAGCTAGATATACCCACTATGTACATCATTCAAAAAAATATCTCCAAAAAATATACATCGAAAAATCACGCATAAATGTGTCAGTCCTCCTTTGGCTTTCTTGAAATTGGGTCGACAAAGTGATCCAAATCATGTAATATAAGGCTGAATAAATTCAATGAACTCATGTTGAAGTTCATTGATCTCATGAGTTTGATATGACGATTTTCCAGCCAACTCCTTCATCTAAATAAGACAAATTAAATTAAACTTAGCTTTTATCATGTCTAAATAAAAAAGAATGTAAAAAAATATTAAAAAACATGTTACCTTCATATTTATAGACTACGGTGAATTTTTCAAGAGCTCACGCATGAACTTCAATACAAAAAAACCACACACAACTTCTACTCGTTGTTTAGGACCCTGAAAATAAAGGAGTTAGTATATTACTCATGTCAAATGCGAATACCTAAATATTAAATTTAAATTATCTAACAAATACCTTAACTTTCTCCCAGTTTAGTAATGGTCTTTGTCCTTTGATTGTCAAAAATGATCTAATTCCACTTCAATAAAAAAAATAATGACATAATTATATTACAATTATGTATCAATAATTTTATTATAAGCATTTATTTAGGACACTACTTACGTGTTTATATAAAGCTTAAGGTCCAAGCTTGGTTCCCCGTGTAAAGAATCAACCCAAAGCACAATGTTCAAAATAAATTCGATCACAAGCAAAACCCAATGATACCTATATTATGAAGAATTATTGGAGAATAGGAATATTATACATACACACATTTATTATTCGAGAAAACTTTTACATATTTATCAAACTTACCCGGTATTGAATGTAATAACAAATATTTGTTTGTCTAATGCCTTCTGTAGAGTTTCTATTACAAATTGATGCCCCAATGTTTTTAGAAAATGCGTGCAGAATGGAAAGGGGATTTACTAATCTAATAACTTCAAAACTCCTTCCAAATTTGTCATATAAGCATCTATACATAAATCGAACACACGTGAGTTAGAAGGGCATTCATGTATGCAAAAATGAAAACTCCATCTAACCTCATGTATGAATTCATGAATTAAATAAAACTTGGTAAAACTTAAATCTAACATCATGTATGCGATAATGCAAACTCCATCTAATTCTTGCATCTTACAAAACCATATTGATTCATTTTTTGGAATATAGGTGATCTCAAGATCATCATCAAAAATAACCACCAGAATCTTCACCGTATCCTTCATCATGATGTTATCAAGCATATTAGCAAATGCAATAATTGCGCCATCTTTGCCACCGGAATCTTTCTTTTTGTCATTACTTTTTACCTGATCAACAATGTCAAAATACAAAAGGTCAAATTACAATTATCACATTAACTAGTCCAAATTAAGTACAAACTAAGGAATTCACTATAAACTAGCATTGTCACCCCTAGTAAGGGTGTATGCTGAGTTTAACTATGAATAATAAAAGCATATTTAAGACCAATCCCGGAATATGCTTATCTATGCTTGTGCAGGGCATTACAATTTCGTATATTCCAACTACAAATTTTAAACATCTAATGAGATTTATATCTTCACCTCCTCGCCCCACCACGTCCCGATTTTTTTCCCAATAATATATAATTTTTTTATAGGCATCGGGTCAGACTTCTTATTTCCTTTATCAATCTCATTCGCTAAAACTTCATGTTCAGAATTTAAATCCCTATTTATATTCTTCTCAACCTTCTACAATTCTATAGATTCTAGCACTTTAAAATAATTATAATTAACCACAATGGGAGTTTCAACTTCCTTTGTAGAATTACTTCTAGAAATCATGGAAATAATTGTATCTCCTTGATCTTCCACTACCAACTCTGTCTCGTCCACTACAGTCTTCCTTTAATCACCAGCCAAAATTGGTTGTAGGATTTTTGATACTAAACTAACTCCTCCATTAGTAGACTTTATGGCATTGCTAGTATGTCTAATTTATTTCCAGTTCAGATCAGTCCCAAACTTTTGTCACGTACTATTTTTTTTCTTTGCTTACTCTACAAATCATTAAGTTCCTCTCATGTGGAGAATTGGCCCTTTCAAACGGACAACTGATGAATTTTAGCTGCAATGATAGAAAATTTCTTGAACTCGATAAAATTCAGCTGAATTTGAAGCATGAAACATACATCCTATATTGATGGGGTAAATGTTTTAATATGATCTCTAAGGTGTGGATGTCATTGAAAATGATTATCAAAAGTTTAAACGGCCAAAGGTGCACATATGCAATTTACATTCCACCCACTAAACCTAGAATTTTTACTTACTCCCTCAAAACAAGATGTCCATAAACCTCCTTGATGCCCTTTTTGGAGCATCACTATGTATTACTTCTATGACACTGGTGAATTTTACAAAACTGTCAATCTGCTGCCATTACCCTTTAAACTGGACCTGGTCTGTGCACACTCATCTCTCTCGCAAGACACGGGATAATAGGGAAAGAGATTACAGTCAGGAGTAAGAAACAAATGTCAGAATCGACTTTTGATAAACAAATACGTACGTAGTACAAAACACATTTTTTGCACATGAAATAAATTTTAATATTTTGCCATATATATATAGTCCCACATTTTTTGCTATTACATATATATTTTTTGTTGTTTTAAGTTCTTTCTCTATATCGATTGAAGGTAATAGCAAATAATACTAGTACGCAAAAGTAACACACCATATTTTACTATGGTACCATACCATGTTATCCCACGTATGGCATGGATAACCCCCACCCCACCTAAAAAAAATAATAAATAAATAAAAAGATCAGTCACTAATAATACCTGTATTAGCAAGCATACCAGATAAAATGATACACTGAGACAATACAAAAGGACATCAAGTATAATTACTTTAAATTGGAATAAATTGAAGATGACTACAAATAATCATATAAAATTATTTATGGGAAGCCCTATTTACCACTTGTTGCATGTTGTCAACAAGAAACAAGAGTATTGAGTCAAATGCTAGAAGGTCCATTTTTTTTTTGCAAGGAGGGTGAGTACGGCATATATTGATATAGTCAAGAGAGGAGTAAATAATAGCCCATGATTCAACAGAATTTGCGAAGTCCAATTTTTTTTATATTACTAAAGTTGTGACAAAAAAATTTACTACATTCTAAAAATATAAGGCTTGGATTAATTTTTATTTTCTAACAACCACAAAGAGAACTAAAGGTTCTTAATGTATGCAACACATTATACAAACAAGCTGTAAAAGCTATATATGGGTTACACATCTAACCATGTTAACTTAAATTTTCAATAAAGATGGCCAGAGATGCGATGAAATTTACCTAGGACTCCATAGGCTAAAAGAGAACAAGATGTAGATTTAAATAAAGCTTGGATCCACCAGCACAAAGGTCACTCAAATTGAGAAGATAAGTGTTTTTTGACGGTGTTACGTATCAGTGTCTGTAAAGACCTAGAAATGGTTTCTTTCTGGCTTCAACTCTCTCCCTTGTAGCCTCCCTTGCTTTAAGTTCAACAGCTTCCTTTTTAGACACATCCTTAGGTTTATCGTTTTACCTTTTTCTCTTGTTAATTCTAAGTGATAAAGGAGACCCTTTAATAGATCTCATGGGATTTAGAGGTACTGAGACGACCCGCTCAGGTTGGGGGCCACTTTTTCTTTGTGAAGATGCTCCAGACCTTGAAGCCGGTGATGGATTTTTTAGAAAAATTCTTTGGGTGGGATCTGAAGGAACTTGAAATGCAGAGTGTGCCTCTTCCTGTGCTACCCACTTACCTATTTTTGTAATGAAAAAATAAAAACATTTACTCATTTAATGTGGTGAAAGTAGATATACTATAAACACGTAACCAAGAAGGACAGTTTTAGGGGAGAAAAAAATTGAGGGGAACTAACTAAATTCAGTTGCAAGTTAAATACCTAAAGCATCTGTGTAGTAGAATCTAGAGTTTAGATCATAGCAACAACCATTGCTTTGATTATAGTAATACCCTAAGGTGATGTCATGCTCCCACTATCCCCAGTCAAAGCTGTATCAATTTAAAAAGAACTTAATCAAACTAACACAACATTCACAAAAGTTGTTGCCATCATGATGATATAAATAATTACTCAATATTTTCCACATTATTTATGCACATGGTACATGAATAAGGAGATGAACATAAATGAAAGTTCTTGTTTGCACCATGTTTTTCTCTTAGCTACTAATCACGCAAAAGTTTATACTTTAGATGGATCGCCCACTTTCCAAATCATCTACTCTACGACTCAAAGGAACCAGCAGAGTACAGCAATGGCAATAAGGTGGACTTATCAAGGTCCCCGCCCCTAAAACAATGGGGTTGGGAGTTCATAATTGGTTAATGGAACGATTATACAACAAAATGGCCAAATTCTCCTTATACGTGTATTTGTGTATATTATATACAACAATATCTTCCATCTAAAATATACTTGCAAAATAAAGATAAAATGGTAGGTTTATGTATAAAAGGGGGAAAATGAAGTGAATGTATCAATTCTAATTAAATGATCCTCTCAGAATTAAATGACAAGTGACCCAAACCCACTTCCAATGACACATGTCAGGTCAAACACTATAATATGGTTCACCCAAAGAAAACTATATAAGCACACAGATGGACTTGTGGCAGCTTGTAATGACATCGTGAGCAGGGAAGAAAAGCATTAATCCTTAAATGAAAGGATGTTTTCTCTAAATATGTTCATATAGGCTCTATCCATAACCAGATGTTACTAACTGGATAAGTCTATTACCTAACAATTGATCAAGTCTTTAACAAGGAACACCCTATAAATCCAAGAACTGAAAGACCATTTAGAGAATCATGGCAAGGAAATTGGACAAGTTCAAGCTCAGAGCCTGATAGACTCTGAATAGAACTCAAGTGTTAGCAAAAGATCAACCATATCGTTCGTGATTTGTTTCGACATACTTAGACATCATCAAACTTATTCATTAGTCTTAATTCAAAATAGAATTTATAGCTCCCTAAGATCTGGCTATTGGATGAATTGTATTAGGCCAAAGTATTATCTAAATTGGATAAGTCTATTATCTAAACTGGATAAGTCTATTACCTAATAATTGATCAAGACTTTAATAAGTAACACCCAACAAATCCAAGAACTGAAAGACCATTTTGAGAATCATGGCAAGGAAATTGGACAAGTTCAAGCTCAGAGCCTGATAGACTCTGAATAGAACTCAAGTGTCAGCAACACATCAACTATATATTTCATGATTTGTTTTGATATACTTAGACATCATCAAGCTTATTCATTAGTCCTAATTCAAAATAGAATTTGTAGCTCCCTAAGATCTGTCTATTGGATGAATTGTATTGGGCTAAAGTATTATCTAAACTGGACCTTAGGATTGGCTATCACCAGGTCAGAATGAAGAAAGAAGACATATCTAAGACTATTTTTTTAACATTAGCCACTATCAGCTTAAGGTTATGCCGTATGAGATTAAGTTTATGGCCTTTTTTGACGATATACTTCTGCAAGTGCGTGCAAATATCACAACCATAAACACATAATCACACTTACATTGTGTTGACCGTTCATTTAATTATGCATATCACTTGTCCTTGTACCCCTTAAAATCTGCAATGGAGACAAAGAAACACACTTATAAGCTACATGTGAAGTTTATACACTATATAGACCTAATTTGAGCTTTCAAGATTTTAGGTATAACACCGAGGTAAAAAAAAATACAGATGATCTAAAAAGGCTTTCTATCATAGTGGACTGTAGTTAGAAAGCCATTGGTTTCCAAAAATTCAAAAGAATGGAGAGTAAAAGAAAAGATATAGGTAAGTCTACTGCTGACTTCATTTATCTATGAAAAATTGGGCCATATGAGAAATTGAAGTAGCAAATTAAGAACTACAAGTTAATTTTTATCTATTAAAAAAAGAACACTGCGCACATGAAAGAACGTTGTGCATATCTACCTGTCAAACAAGAATGAGCTTAGCATTGAAATTACTACCACAACATAAGATTTTCAAAGTGATCTTTACGGAATAAAACCAATGAAACATCATAATTCCACAATTCCGAAAATTACTTTTCACCAAGATAATCAAATTGAATGATTACAAGACATAGAATAACTTGTTGAAAACCACTGCAAATATTGGTTATGCCCCAATTGACCTTGTACTCCCAATGAAATTGCTGATTGAATTTTAAGAACGCTACTATTAGGAATATAGAATGAAACATTATATTTTTGGGGCAAATAAGAGTGTCATATAATTATTATGAAGAATTCGTATCTCTTATTGTAAACTATAAGCCTAAACATCTTTCACTGGGTTTGTTTACATGAATAAAACCACATGCTAACCAACTTTCAATTGCTTTTGAAACATTATGAACGTGTTGAACTGGATTTAATTAAATATAATGACCACACACACACACACACACACACACACACACAGATATATATATATATATATATATATATATATATATATATATATATATATATATATAGAGAGAGAGAGAGAGAGAGAGAGAGAGTAGGTTGTTTCAATCCATTCATACGAATATCCCAATATATATATTTTGTTATTCATTCAAGAAGGTTCTATTTCACTTCATTCCGAACACCATTTAACAAAATATTAGTATAACTCAGTTCTAGAGCTATTCATTGACAAAATACATATGTTGAATTTATGAGAGTTTGACATAGTGGTTGATAAGGTAGTGTGGGAATCAATATTTCATATCTTTGGGAACATGCTATGAAATGAGAGGCAAAAAAAAGCAAGGACAAAAGTAAAATATAAGTACATAGGTTGATTGAATGTCTCTAACAGTGGCTAAATACACCAATGTGATTTCAAAAGAAAGAAATTCCTCCTAAGCAGTCTAAATATAAGTAGCCCGTAAATCCTTCCAAGTAAAATGGTGAACTAAAAAAAGAATGGAAAAAAATCTTCTAAAAAACTATAAACCATGTTATGTGAAAATAAAGAAGCTACATTATATACTATGAAGCACGGACTCAACATGTCAAACGTGTTTCGACACGACACATGAGGCGTGATCTTTTCAAAAACTAGGTACGACACGCTAGGAGACGTATAATATATAATATATAGTTAAATATATATTTTAATGAAATAAAATAGATTTTTTCTAATACTAGGATGCGTGGAGTAGAAACCCAATGCAGTAGGTTTTCGTTCAGGTGCACCACAACCTCGGTTTAACTTGTGTGTAGACTGAGACCATAACCATCGACATCCAATACTAGTATTATGAGAATAGCATGATTGGAACAGGTCCAAGTCGTGCACTATTTACTCACAAGTGGAAGATCTATAGGTTCACATTTTTCCAGACTGCCAGTTACCAAGGGACTTGTTAGCTCTCATGTAAGACTTGTACAAATTACTAGAGGTACACATATTGTTTAAATATTGCTCAATTATGGATATTTTTATTCCAATGTTACTATAATGAAGTTTATATTCAATATGTAGGATGCGCTGAAGCCACAAAGTTGAGAATTTCCATATCCACCAAATGTTACAACAGACAATACACCTTCAACTCCGCATGTCCAGCTTTGCGGAACTCTCAGACACATAACATTGAGCGAGATACACTCCATATGACTATGGATGGTCTATGAACAAGAAAAATTCTTTCAAATTTGACTAGTTTATTCAATGAATAACATAAGCACAACAAGAAGAATGAAATGGGGAAAAGGTAATCGAGAAAGTATCTATCACGTATAATGTCGAATAAAATAAATTATTGTCTCCAATTATATGAACCAACTGAATTCTTATCATCAATTTCATTCATCAACACTCGCATTGAATAAGCTTTAAATAAAGGATGCCACCATTTTAAGACAATTAACCAAAAACAAAAAAGCGTGCTCTCACACCTTCGGTAGTAAATTGGAAAACGGAATGACACAAACTCACCCAACTTTGCAATGATGAAAAATTATATAAACTAACAATTATACATGTGATAATTAAAACATATCATCATAGGTTTGATTCCTCAAATCTGGAGTAAAATAACCAGACAACATAAATACCAACTTAGTATAATTGCCTTTATATTCATTGTTTAAAATATTATAGTCCATCAATAAGGAGAGAAAAAAATGACTTGAGAAACCTATGTTCCAAAAGCAAATTGACCAAAAACATGTCAATAACATGCTCAAATGCTGGTCTTTTACAAATAATAAAAAATAAACTTCATAAACAACCTTCTTATTCTATTATCGGAGTCATACTTTCAATTAGAAGTATCAAACATATCAAAATGCATAAAATGAATGTAATCAAGCATAGACCATCAGTTGCAATGTCTATTTAATATCCTATAGGAGTTTATTCTTTATCGATAAGTCCATGGAGCACATTTATGAATGAAAAATTATTCAACTATATTGTATCATCATCAAACCCGAGTTGGGCATTTTATCAAAACATGCATGGAATTATGAAAATGTGCACGCTGCAAACTGGTGTAAGTGTCAAAAAATTAGAACTAAATTGTATAAATTGATCACAATATGTTTAGATCAAAATGAAACACATTGTCAAAATAGAACATAAATCTATCTATCGATAAATCAATAACAAATCTATAAATAAAATCAATCATCTTAAAAGATAAAAATAAACAAAATTGAAAAAATTAAGAAACTTAATTGATTGAATATAACAAACTAAAGAGTATTAGCTCTAATTATTAAGGATTCTTATTAAACATAAACTTAGATTGTTAAGGCTCCTGAATTCCAATTAAACTAACCCACGGATACACTAACTTATAATTAAGAGCATTACATTACATTAACTAAACATGTAGCTTAGGAAGAAAAATGTCTGCAAGACAAAATCAGAATCCAAGTGTTGGGTTCTTATCCAAACCAAACACAAATTGGAACCCCGAACCAAACACAGACTATGGGGCCATTTCTTATCAAGAATAAAATGAGTTTCATCTCAAATCACAAGTGATATGTTGGCGTTACATACAAAAACAAATGAAAAATTGCAAGGGATGTGTACGTATGTATGCGTGAGAAAAATAAATAAATAAAGTACCTGACAGCGACACGATTCAAAGGACAACGGGAATCGGAGAATCAGGGGGAGATTTTGGGTGTCGTGGGAATGAGGAGGCATTTTGAAATTTTGGGAGGGTTAGGTCCCCAAAAGTTTTCGATGATTTGGGATAGGGGGAAAATCCGTCCAATTATTTTCTTTACCCGCGTTTAAGTTTTTGAGTGTGTGTGACAGTTTATAAAAAAAAGATCATTTTAAGTAATACTATTATACTTTAATGACATTTTGTCTTTTAAATGTCTTAAAGTCATTTTTTTAAAGTGTCATAAAATGATATTTTTCTCATAGTGCACATTTCTGCTTTTAGGAAGAAGTAATTCTTGCTCAAGTGTGAGGTTGATGAAGTTAGAGCCATTGCCAAGTTATTGGAGGAAGAAAATAACAAGTTAATGAGTGAACTCGACTCCTTAAAGGCTCATTCTATAACTTATGTTACTGATGAAGGGGTATCTTTCTTAGAAACTGAGATTGCTAGGCTAAGGGAGGAATTGGAAGCCCTAAATAAATCCAAAACTGCTTCTACTTCCTGACCAAGATCTAGATCTAGCCAACCTATAATAGATGATACCAGAACTAAACAAACACTTGACAATCAGGTTACACAGATAAAGGCCAAGAACTTAACCATTGATGAGATGTCTCAAAAGATACAAACTCAGGACGAGCAACTTTCCACCCAGTCTTCTCAGTTACAAATTAAAGATGGAGTGTTGAAAAAGGTGCAACACCAGGTTGAAAGATTAACCTTTTATTTTCACAACCAACTCAAAGAAGTTGGATGGAAGGGTACAATGAATCCCTCAGACGATTTGACAATCATTTTAGTTAGGCTCAACGCGAAGGCTATAAATGGGGCTGGACCAATTGCCTAACAGTTATGAAGGTGGAACAGGATAGAAAATTATGGTACTAGGTTGATCCTGGGTTCTTAGACTGTAACAAATGTCCCTTCAAGATTGACGTTAGATGGATCCCTATAGAAACCATTCCTTAGTGCTTGATCTCTAAATATTTAGGGGATTATGGTCTGCACGATAAGCTAGAAATAGTTTGGCCCCCTCATTTGTTAAATACTCTAAGAAGTAGTAACAGGAGAATGCTTCATGATTTTAACTTTATAAATTGTCAATACACATTGGATGATCCTCCAGCAAGCATGGGACCAGCGTTGAGTTCCTCTAAAGATTAAGTAATGCGTCTAGTAGAATAGTTATCATATATTTCATTTATACACAATATTTTCATGCAATCATCATTAATATAAATGTAATGCAACTTATCTTGTTAATTTTTGGATGCCCGAATGACTCTGTTGTTTCATTAGTTCTACTAATACACTTAGGCAATTGCCTAAATTTAGTATCAATTACCAATGAGATTATCATAGGTTCTACTGATATACTTAGATTTCAAAGTTTAATATCAATTACCATTGATGTAGCCATAGGTTCCATTAGTGAACCTAGATTAAAATCCAAGTTTAGGACTAGTCACCCGCGGTATTGCCATAGGTTCTACTAATGCACCTAAATTTTTAGGTTTATTATTAATTACCAATGGTGACCAAGAGTATCAGGAATATGTGTCAATATTCTTATTTAGGAATCTTCATAACATTCTTCCTCCATTTTGCTTAGTTTAGATAAAACTTGTTGATTTTTATAGAGACTTTTATCCCTGATTTTTCTTGACCAAGTATCGAGGAATTGAAATCTTATTTTGACTTGGGTTTATGTTTTTCCGATCAAGTATCGCCTGTTCCGACCTATTACTGAATTCCTGACCCCAAGTATTGGGAATGCATGTCACTAATATTCCCCAAAAAAACAAATAAATGGAAAAAACCAACTTTTATTGATATTGAAGAAAATTGATTACAAAAGATGTTGCTTGCTATATTACTGGTAGTATTTCCTTAAATGCTCGACATTCCAAGGATTTTTTAATTCTTCTCCCTCCAAAGTTTCAATTCGATAAGTTCTTAGTCGAACAACTGCTAAGACATGATAAGGCCCATGCCAATTAGCTTCAAGCTTGTTGGTCTTCTGAACCGCCTTTTCAAGTACATAATCCTCCTCTTTTAAGGTTGTCATATTCACCCTCTCATTATAAAAGCGTGATGTTTGTTGTTGATAGGAAACAATCCTCAAGGTTGCATCTTCTCGCATCTCTTCCAACATATCAAGTTCTAGATTTTGCATCAAATCACTAACGGGAGAATCAAAATTTAGCACTATATGAGTTAGTAAAACCTATCTCAGCTGGTATCACTGCTTCAGTCCCAAATGCTAGCATATATTATGTTTCCCCTGTTGCAGCCCTAGGAGTTGTTTGGTAGGCCCATAATACTAAGTGCAATTCATTTATCCAGTTCCCCTTTGCATCATCAAGTCTCTTCTTTAACCCATTGAGCAAAGTCCTATTAGTCACCTCATCTATCCATTGCTTTGAGGATGACCTGGAGAAGAATGAAACTTCTGAATCTTTGACTGAGCGTAATACGCTGCAAACTCATCGTTGTCGAATTATGTGACATGATCGGTAATGAAGTCATATGGCAAACTATATCTAAAATGATGTTTGTTCAGATGAACTGGTACGCCTTCTCATAGGGCATGTCCACTAATGGATCTGCTTCAACCCAATTGGTGAATTAATCAATAACTACGACCAAATACCTGAATCTTCCTCTAGTGGTTGGCAATGGACCTATCAGGTCTATTACCCAAATAGAAAATAGCCAAGGTGAAGTCATAAGAGTTAAAGAAGCATGTTGAGTTTTACGAATATTAGAGAACTTTTTGCACTTGTCACATTTCTTTGCAAATGCTGTACAATCTGCCCTCATAGTCGGCCAGTAGTATCCCTGTGTGTGCATTCTTTATAGTAACAATCTTCCTTCCACATGAGCTCCACAAGATCCCTCATGAACTTCTTCTATCAGATCTTGAATCTCCATTGGGTGGACACAGCGCTGCAAAGTAGCTATTAACCCTATCCTGTATAGCACTCCTTTATCTAACACATATTTCGTCGCTTTATACTTAAGCTTTTTGGCATCAATTGGATCTATTAGCAGAGTTCTTTCCTCAATTTAAATTCTAATGTGATCCATCTAGGAAGGTCCCATATACACTGTAATAAAATTAACCATCAGGTCTTCATCAATGCTCCTACTCTCTAGAATCTCAATGGGGATTATTCTCCTAAGATCAATCCGTGTTGTTGATGAAAGCTGAGCAAGTGCGTCTGCTCAGGAATTCTTTAGTCTTGGAATTCTACTCATCTCAACATCTGGTAATTTTTCTATGATCTCCAGCGCTTTGTCAATGTACCTTTTTATCAATTCTCCTTTGGATCCATATAGACTTAAGATCTGATTTACCACTAACTGAGAATCACTGTGCGCCACATAGTGTTTTAGCCAAACTTAATCCCATAATTAATAGTTCATACTCCGCTTCATTGTTTGAGGCCTGAAACTAGAATCTAAGCACATAATCAATATCAAAACCGTCAGGGGTATTGAGAATAATACCTACTCCACTTCCTGTAGCACATGAAGATCCATTCATGTATAGATTCCATACTAGGATGTTATTGTGATGTTGTTGTCAAAGCCTTGGTCAGACAATGTCCCATAGTGGAATACCTTATTTCTTGCCTCATTATATCTTTGAGCCATCTCATGCATCCTAGTTGATTATTCCAGTAGGTCAAAAATAACTTCTTCTAAACTCTCCCTTGCTGGGGTTTGCTCAGGTTATTTATCGGTGATGACTTCAGTTGAGCTTTCCCCTGTTGGGGTTTTCTCTTCCTGAACTCTTTATAGCCCTTTAACGAGGACCTTGGCTCATGCATAATTTCATACTCCCCCAGTTCTACTTCCCAATACTTTAATCTCCCAAACTTCTCAAGTTTATTAAGACCTTACCAAAGAGGCATGTCAGTGTACACTACTATAATATGCGCATGGAAATAAGGAATTATAAGCCGGGATGGCTCTATAAACGCCAAAGAAAGTTTCTCCAATCGTGGATTTTTAATTTTCTCTCCTCGAAAGAATTTGGTGGTGTAGTAGTTGGGCTTCTGAACTCCATTATCTTCTCGTATCAACGCAAAACTTACAACCAACTCAAAAATGACTAAGTCAATACAATTTTTCTCCCAAAACTCATCGAGAGAGCAATAGGGGTGATCCTAGATTCTTTTTCACGTCCTGAAAAGCCTTTTTGCATTCATTGTTCCATTCAAAGGCCTTCCTCGTCACCTTAAAGAATGGAAAACACCTGTCTATTGCTTGGGACACGAATATATTTAAAGAAACTACTCGCCCAATGAGCCTTTGAATATCTTTCTTACAAGTTGGAGACTGCATTTCAATCAGTGCCTTTATTTTACCAGGAATAGCCTCAATTCCCCTCTGATTCAGTATATACCTGAGAAACATTCCTTCATGCACTCTGAAAACACACTTGGTCGGATTCAGCTTCATCTGGTTCTTTTCTAACTAATCAAAGGTTTGGTTGAGGCCAGAAATATGATTAGAAGCTTTTTTACTCTTCATCAGCATATCATCCACATACACTTCACTACAAAAAAAGTACTTTTTAAGATGGAACCTTTTGAGACTGTTAAAATTTAGGTCTTTAAAACTACTCTTTTGAGACGGCTATAATTGACCGTTTTAAAAACTATTCTTTTTAAGATGGCTTTTATTCCCCGTCTAAAAAAGGATTACCTAAAGAGACTGCAAATTAATAACCGTCTCAAAAGATATACTTTATGAGACAACCCCTTAATATTTCGATTCCCCCTTTCACATTTTACCTTCCCGCTTCTTGTTAGTTCTCGCTTCTTGTTAGTTCCCGCTTCTTATAAGTCTGAGAAGAAAAAGAAAGTAAAAAAGACACAACGAAAAATCCCACACCCTGTTCTTCTTCTTTTATTCACACACCGCACACACCAGCCCTAGTCCTAGATGCGCACCTCAAGCTCTAGCCTCGCCGCTCTGGTCCTAGCCTAAACGCCCTAGTCACTAGCCATCGACATAGCCATCGCCCTAGGTAAGTCGTATATATATTCATATGTATTTTTTATTACTCGAGTTACATATAGATCTATGTTGGGTGCAATTTCTGATTATTTTTGTTAATTTGCAGTGGTGATAAGAAGTTGAAGGTGAGCCAAACTTCGTCGCCCTAGTCACTAGCCATCACTATTTCCCTAGGTAAGTCATATATGGATTCATATTTGTTTTCTTATTACTCGAGTTACATATAGATTCGTGTTGGGTGCAATTTTTTATTATTGTTGTTGAATTGTAGTTGTGATAGGAGGTTGAGGGTGAGTCAATTGAAAATCTGGATTGACAATTGGTTTTTGTAGTATATTTTTAAGTTTAAATTATAGAAATATTTGTGTACTTGTTTGTGTGAATTTTAGTTAGAATTATGGATATGTTTGTTTATGTTAATTAATTAATGACATTTTCAAGTAGTTAATGACATTAATTTGATTTACTATTCGATTATGATTTTATTTTGTGATATATGTGATGGACCCAAATCATTTAAAACATGAACCACCGTTGAAAAATTCACCAATGTAATCCAATACCATATTGTTTTTTTGTTGCATCCAATACCATATCAAATGCTAAATATTTAACATTTAAATCACTAAGGGTGTGTTTGATTGTAGGCTAGAAAATGTGTTGAAAATAAATCATTTCTATGGAAAAAATTTATGAGGAAACTTTTTCCACAAAAATTAGAATTTTTCCATATATGCGTTGTTTGATTACAATTATTTTCTCTGCGAAAAATTCAATTTTTTCCATAGAAAATCTAAATTTTTTTGTTCTATTGGTAATAATTTCCTCTAAAAATTGTCATTTCACGTGGAAAATTGTTGATTTGTTGTTTGATTGCAATATTTTTCCACAGAAAATCAACATTTTCCATTGAAAATGTACATTTTCAAAGCGTTTCTAAATGGATAATAATATAATACAAGCTCATTAGAGCCTTAAATACAAGCCATTTATAAACTTAAACATAACAAAACACCATTTGAACAAAAATCCAAGTCTAATACCAATATTAGAAGTATTTAACATCAAAGTATACATCAAACAAAATATAGTCTCCGTCATTAGATCACAATTTCCATCAATGCTCCAACAAACTAAAAATTAAAATTAATGTGTGGGAACCCGTCCAAACTTATGATCCTAATTACGTTGATGGAAAAACAAGCCTATCAAACACACCCTAAGGTTGTGTTTGATTACAAAGTTGGAAAATGGTTGATAAATAGTTCATTTTTATCAGAGGTAGGAAAATGTGTGGAAAAGATAAGAGTGATTTGACATTACTTTTGGAGTTTTCCATAGAAATCAATTCTTTGGATGGTGGTGAGAATTATTTTTCGTGAAAATTGATAAAAACATGGAACACTTTTCATATTTATATGTAGTGTTTTAATAGAATGCATATGAAATCAAGTACCTCAAAAGTAATAAATGAGATAAAATGAGTATTTTCCATTGAAAATAATTCAACACCAATCAAACGCACCCTAACTATTGGGACACAAGCTCCAACATATGAGGTTGTACCTAAAAGCAAGCATTAGTTAAAATTCTTGTTTACACGGAAATTAGTAAACACAAAAAGGTAACGTCGATCTTTAAATAATATAAAAAGATAAACTTGATTTTTCATTCTCTCTCTGCCTTCTCCAATTACATATCTTTTATCAGAAAATTTTTATAACATTGAAGCAGTACAAAAGGCGGAGGTTGAATAAAATAAAAGATAATAGGTCAAAATTGAAAGAATTGGGAGTCTATAAATTGTATTCGGCAATGCGGGCGAAAATTAAGAGAAGTAAATCAAAGACTAATCAAAAATTAGATGGCGATGATGAAGTGTATGTGCCATACAAAGGAGAAGATGAACGTAGTGATTCGAGCGGGGATGAAAATGGGTATGTTGCTTGAGTTTTTTTAAATATAAATGTTTAATGATGTAGATGTTAAAATGTTGATTTTGTGACTTTTAATTGCGTTGGATGCTGTCATTTCTTAAGATTTGGTGCATTAGTACTAAATTTTGATTGCGTGAATTTTTAATTGCATCACATGCGTTCCTTTCTTGTCTTTGTATGTTGATTATGTTACTTTTTAATGATGTAGATATTAAAATTGATGCGTTGAATTGTTGGGTTATATTATTATTATTCAATTAGTTTTCTATTGATTTTTTTGAATTTATATATCAAATTGTTGAGAATAATATGTTTTTTCATTATTAGGTATCATGGATAAGAGTTGGATTAATTTTTGTAATCGGTGTTCAAAAGAATACAGTGGTTGGATTGAAGGATTTCTTAAATATGCATACAAAAACAAGAACATTGAGACCACAAAAATCTATTACCCATATAAGAGATGCGCAAATCGAGTATACCACACCTGAAAATGGTGAGAAATCACCTTGAGATTCATGGTTTTGACAAGACTTATAAGGTTTGGGGTTTCAACGAAGAGACTTTTGGTGGTGTAGGAAGCAATATGACTTCTTCACAGGATGATATGTTATTTGATGATATACCCTTTGAATTGAATGCTCGAGATACCATGGTTACAATGGTTCAAGAGAAAAGGGGTATGCCTCACACATATGACAATATGAGTAATGATGAGGAATTTACAATCGAAGAATTCTTCGAATCGAACGAAAATATTCCAGAGTATTCTAGACTTTTGAAGGAGGCGGAGTGCAATTTGTATGAAAATTTTCCAAAGGGGGTTACGTAATTGTCATTTGTTGTTGAACTCTTGCATATAAAGAAACTTAATAAATGAAAAAATCGTTCTTTCACTAAGTTGGGGTTTTTTGGGAGGGTATTTTCGAGTGCTAGAATTAAAAAGTCTTAATACTAAGCTAACAAGCTAACGAAGGACTTGGGATTCACGTACGAGACGTGGGATGCGTGCCCAAAAATATGTATGCTATTTTGAAATCAAGTTGAGAATTATGAAAAGTATGGCATGTATGGATCTTCTTCATATAAATATGATGATTTAAGTGTGGGTGTCCAAGGGCCGAAGGTAGCCTTAAAGAAAGTAAGATATTTCCCTTTGAAACCAAGATTGCAGAAATTATTTTGGTCATCCCATTAATCTCCTCTAATGAAACGGCATGCCGAGGAACGAATTGACAATGGTGTCTTCAGGCATCCAACAGACTCTCGTGCTTGGAACACAATTGATGAGCAAAGCCCATCCTTTGCGAGATACGGTCATAAAGATTGACTTGGGTTATCTTCTGATGGATTTAATCTGTTTGATAATATGAGCATTAAGAATGATACATGGCTTGTTATCCTCATTATTTATAATTTAGCTCCGTGGTTGTGCATAAAGCAACCTAATTTGATTTTGTCTATGCTTATAGATGGACCAAATGGACCTGGAGATAAGATTGATGTATTTTTACAATCATTTATTGATGAGTTGATTGAGCTACAAAATGAAGGTGTATGCACTTACGATGCATCTAGTAATGAGTTCTTTCAGTTGCATGCATCGTTGATGTGGACTATTAATGATTTTCCCGCATATGCCATGTTATCAGGATGGAGCGCAAAAGGTACATTTACTTGTCCTTATCGTAATGAAAACCATCATGCAATGTGATTAAAGAATGGTCAGAAGTTCTGTTATTGGGGTCATTGTTGATTTTTAGACCCTCACCATAGGTTTCGTAAGAGGAAGACACCATTTAATGGGAGGGTAGAATTACGACCCTGGCCCATTACAACTTTTAGGCTTGCAAGTGTTGCAACAGTTGAATGATCTTGATATTGAAACTAAATATAAGATGGAAGATGTCTTTAGAAGGAGGGAAATATAGGCGCTAGAAAAGAAAACAAAGAATGTGTTGAAACCTAGAATGGGTTGGAAGAAGAAAAGTGTGTTTTTTTATTTTCCGTATTGGAAGGATAATATTATTCACCACAATTTCAATGTCATGCATATTGAGAAGAACGTGTGTGATAATGTCCTATTTATACTGTTGTGTACTAAAGGTAAGACAATGGACAATTTAAAGTCTCGAAAAGACCTCAAAGAATTGAATATTAGATCTGAGTTACATACTCAACCACGGGGGTCAAATTTAGAGTACATTACCCTAACAAAGTTCATGATGAGTAACAAGGAGAAGGATATTTTTTTTAAAAGTGTTGCGGGATGTTCAACTCCCAATGGTTACTTAACGAACATTTCACGGTGCGTGATCATGCAAGAAAGAAATATTGCAGGATTAAAGAGCAATGATAATCAGATTTTATTACAAAACTTACTTCCTATAGTAGTGTGAAGGGTATTACCAAAGCATATTGTCAAAGCCTTAATTGAATTAAGCAATTACTTGTTGATATTGTACTCAAGTGCAATTACCGCTGCCGATTTGGAAAAGTTTGAAGACCGGATGGCTCTTACACTTTGTAGCCTTGAGAAGATATTCCCGCCGAGTTTTTTTATATGATGGAACACTTGCCTATACATTTTCCCAATGAACTCCTAATTGTTGGTTTTATCCTTTACCATTGGATGTATCCAATTTAAAGGTGTCTCCACACCTTAAAACTATACCTTCATAATCGAGCTCATATAAAGGTCTCGATTGCCAACTCTATTTTTTTGGAGGAACGCATGACTTTTTGCTAATGGTACATTGGTGTGGAAACCAAGTCTAATCGACCATTTAGAAATGATGATAAAGGGGATATGGATGGTTGTGCACATGGGAAAAAAGTTCCATTTCAACTTGATCAAGTAATGTATACACAAGCTCATTGGTTTGTTCTTACCAACGCTGAGTCAGTGACACCATTCATTCAGTAAGTTTCATTATACCTATTTGGATTTTATAAAAACTTTTCTTATAGTTTTGTATGAAATAGATATATGACTACGCTTGTATTTTGTAGAAAACCTCTTGCATAGCTTTTATCAATTTACCCTTAAGATTCACAAAAGCATCATGTTAATTGTCTTCACAACGAAAAGTTCCACATATGGTTTAAGGGTTATGTAAGTAAAAATATCATAACAAATACTTGAATGATAAATAACAATTATATTTATTTATTGACATTTATTTTAAAATACTATAGGTTAGTAGACTGGAAGCCGATGGCGTTGAACTATCCAATGAAATCAAATTCTTGTCTTTAGGTCCCCTTAAAGATGGAGTTAGATTCAAATCTTATATTGTCGGCGGTTTTCGATTTCGAACAAAGGAAGTCGATATGAAGAAAAAAAACTCAAAATAGAGGCATTGTTATAAAAGCCGAAAAAATGAGCTATTCAAATTGAAACGATAAAAATCCTACTACAGATGATATTACATACTATGAGGAGCTGACAGACATCATTAAAGTTTAATATATTAATGTCATGAAGTTTGTGTCATTCAAGTGTGATTGGGTTGAAAATCACATGGGCACAAAAGTGGACGAGTTCAACTTTACGCTAGTGAACTTCAAGAATTTGAAATAGAATTATGGTCGAGAGAGTGATGAACCTTTCATCTCTGCATCTTAAGCAGAGCAAGTATTTTATGTGTAGGATCCCATAGAACAAGATTGGCACATATTTGTTCACATGACACCAAGATATCGATTTAATAGGTATACGATGACCAAAGAAGAATTATTGGTCAATGGATATGAGCTATTTAACATGAAAAATTTGGATGAAGATGAAACTATAAGGTGTGTGAGTCAAGGAGAAAATGGATCAATAGCTGACCCAAGTGTCCTAGAGGATAATGATGATGAAAATAATGAAGATGAAATATGGAGGGGCAATGCTTGAAGGGAATGTAATCCTAAATTAGCTACCTTTTGTTTTTGAGTTTTTTGATGTCAAAGATTAGAACAATGTGAAGACATCATTATGAATGTTGTCCATTTATTTAAATTTTAAAACTTGATGTTATCTTACGCATTATATTTTCAGTATGTATGTGTCCCACATTCTTGCTTAAGAAACAAGCCCAAGCACAGTCAGAATTGAACTCTTGTTCTTCTTCTTTTTGGTTATTTCTCGTGCTTGGTAATAGACTGCGAGTAATGGTTTTGATTGGATTAGTGTTTTCATCTGGATTGTTAAAGTTCAAGTGTTCCATCGATTTTGGGTCAAAGTAGGCAACTTTATTATTCTTGGTTATGATTGGTAGTGCTAAAACCACTAAATTAAGTTTAGGCCTGTCAAAAACTAATGTTAGTTGAGGTCATTCAACTCTTATCTCTATATCCCACAAATAACAACACCTCTAGGAAGAGTATATGTTAAAAAGGGACTTTTGTTAGGGGAATTATCAACAACCGAGTTGTTCTAGTAAAATGAAAGATGAAATCAAGGCTTTGTGATTACAAGCTTAGAAATTTAGAGAATGAAGAAGATGGTCATTCTAGGAGAATAAAAATGGTGATGGAGATTGAATTTCCAAAGGATCTTATTAATCATGTAATTAAGGATATCAATAACGAATTTTAAGTTTGATTCCACACGCATGCCATTAGAATGGATTATAAGCCATAATTCAATACCTAGAGATTGAAAGAACTTGTGGAGAGTTACTTTTTAGTCTACATTAATAATCAACCACGATCTATAATTTGAATTTTCTCCCCAAATTTCTTCTTTCTTTTCATCTTCTCCAAACAATTAATAGCAGTCACATCCAGAAGTTGAGAATGGCCAGAATTTGTAATCAGATGAAATGCACGCCGCATAACCATAGGTTCCCATCTCAATCCATGGATTATAATGCACTTTTCAGCAACTCAAACAATAGATTATAATTAAATATCATTAACATACAAGTCGTTCAGGTGCAACTGCATATAAATGTCCAAATTTAGGTGAGAAAATTCATTATCCAATTTTCTCATCTATAGAGTAGTGACTTAATTTCTCATTTGTGCTTTGTGTTATGATTTAATAATCTTTCTAAATGGAGAGAATAAGAATATAAAAGGTTTTCAACCTTCCTCAGATACTATGAGGATGATACTGGTCAATTAATCAAGAGGGTAAAAGTAGTTTTGGTGTGGAAGACAAAATATGAAAAAATAGGAGTGTAATAGCTGAAATCTTAGGAATTCAATATGAACCTCTTCCTATGCCTTACATGAGGATATGTAAATCTAAAGGGAGACACAAAATGGGACTATTCTTTGAACTTATATGTAAAATTAGATAATAAATATATGCATTGAAACTAGAATTCTTTCTAGTGGGGAAAAGATTATTCTCATTAAGCATGTTCTACTTCCATCCCCATATACACAATGACTTATCTGAATCCTCGTAAATCAATAATTCAAAGGGGGGTTGAATTACAGAAGTATAGAAGACATCATAACAACTATAATATTGATACTTATGAGGAAAATTAAAATTGATAACAGTTTGTGATCTTAATACATGGTGGAAAAGTACAAGAACAAATTGTTTTACGGTAGAGGAGGATCTCATGCAGCAAAGAGAATTAGGAAATTATATGTTTCTTTTCTTAGTTCTCTCTTTCTTGTGTAAAAATGCATGCATACATACATACATGCATACATACATACATACATACATACATACATACATACATACATACATACATACATACATACATACATACATACATATCCGAGTCTAGTCTTTCTCGTGTAGAATTTTGAAACACTCAGGGGCTTATTATTATTCAGAAATATGATCCAATTTGATTCTTTAGATAACAAGTATATATCTGAGTCCACCTTACATTTATCTAGCAGATTTCTTCTTGTTTCAAAACCAAATAATTTTAAGGTATGAATTTTAACATTTAGACAGGTTATGGGAAGTAAGTTTGCTACTAGATTTTAAGGCCTTTCCTACGCTTAGGGATCTGTTTTTGAAATTTTTGATATTCTTCTTCTTAGTAACAACTTTAGTACAATTGTCATTATCAATAGGATTCAATTTAGGGGAGAGGTTGAGGTCTTCAACTACTTAGAGGCATTCTCCTTAGGTAGTTAATTCCACATGTAACTTTAAGTTGTTTGGATACCTAGTTGCATTTATCATATAACCAGTAGTCTCCTATATGAGTGTATAATTCTCCATGGTATTTACTACTTAAGTTTTGTTGTTTCGAGCTTCTGTATCAGTGTATAATTCTCCATGAAATTTGGAGTTCATGGTATGTTCAATCATGTGTTCAATTTTTATAGGCTTAAGTTATTGAATTGTAACATTGGTTATTTGTTTCCATTTCTTCTGCGTGTTGACCAATCACATATAATTTGAATTTTTTAATAATAATTTGCTTAAAACATAAAAGTGGCTCATATACTATCAACATGCATCAAGTGTTCATATAATAAGAAATAAAGCCAGGCATAACGACTAATTTCATCAATCAAAATGCGATTCTTAATATTTCATATTTTTAAAAGGTAACAACAAAATAAGTGTAATTATAAGAAGAAGACAAAAAGATTATTGTTCACTTGTTCGATCAAAAATTCATTCAGTAAACCATTTAAAATGGGTCATATATTATCAACTGCTCAAATAATGAAAAACAAAGTGAGAAACTGTGATAGGGGGTTGCTCGAAACCCGTGATAGGGGGCTACTCAAAACTCGTGATACGGGGCTGCTCTAATCCATGATAGGGGGCTACTCTAAACCTGTGACAGTGGGATGCTCTAATCCATGACAGGGGGTGCTCTAAACATGTGTATCATCTTCTTGTATCATCTCCTATAAGGGGTCTACTTTAATTCGAGCAGTACCCATGTATGTTTTATACCTAGGCATTATATATGTTTTATACCTGTTTGTATTAAACAATTTCATTGTATTAAATGGAAGTTTTCTGATTTTAAAGATAACATAACATACAATCCATCATCTGTTTTGATTTTACTCTACTTGATTATAATTGTTTATGCTCGTATCTTATTACACCTATTATGTACATATGCAAATCCATGACAGAGAATCATTGACGTCGATTGAATATGTGTGATCTCATAGCCGAGGAAAGACAACCCACTCACAACCCCAATGGAAGACGATTTAGAGAGGTATGTTTGTTTCATGTAGAATTAACGTGATTTCTCCCTCTCTCAATTTTATTATTGCACAATTCAATTAATTATGTATGTTATATGTACATATACAGATCCATAGTAGGAAAGCATCGACGTCATTTGAATATGTGAGATATCATTGCCGAGGAAAGATCACTTGAGAAACAACCATTCACAACACCAGTGGAAGATGATTTAAAGATACATATATTTATATCCCACCCAAGTGAGGTGTTGTAACCCCAACAAATGACCCTAGTGGTACCCCAATCAGACACGTCACATCGCAGCTCAAGGGTTCATGTTTCTTTTTTTAGAGCCCTACATGCCAAAAAAAACCAATATATCGAGTAAATTAATGATCTACGAGAAAATGTTGATCCTTCATATAATGACTCGATTTTAGATGTTGAGGATCCCGTATGTATATCATATGTTAGCAATGCAATTTTTATATCACACTCGTTTGATATTATATTTCGCATAATGATAGTTTATCGAATATTTTTTTAGGTACAGAGAGTACCCCGACTAATGCGAAAATGTTAGAAAAGCTTTCAGGCCTTGGATTGAATGGAATAATAATGAAAAGAAGATACTATAATGGAATTAGCTTTGTCAGCTAGTTTGTAGGCTTGAATGCAAATTGATGTCACAATTAGGCCGCTATGCTAGGAGTGGAAATTTATTTTCATTGACAATGTTATCTTGGACCGAGGCGAAAAAAGACACTCTTGAGGGGATTTGGAATGAAGTGAAGGTAGTTTATTAATTCAATTTTATTTATTTGTTTCATTATATATGAGTTTGTTAAATTTCTAACAAATTTATTAATTCAATTTAATTTATTTGTTTCGTTATAAATTTTAAGGAAAACACAAATGCACTAGAAAGTTTTAGACCAATTTGCTTTACAAGGATGGGATCTACTTGGAGGCAGTGGAAGTCCCGATTAAAGATAGATCACTATGAAATTTTTAAACTGATGAAGAGTGGTTGAAAAATACCCCCCCCCCCCGAGTCCACAAAGTTCAATGGCATATTTTAGTGAAGTATTGGGGTCTAAAGAAGGTAATTGCATGACAATTCATTAAGTTTAATATGAGTTTATTTAAATTTACTTCACTAGTAACATCAAATTTATTAATTTCCCTAACTTCTTATTATAGGATATAGCGAAGCAAAACTACAAAAACCGTGAGGGTGAATGTGCTTACTCAAGGACTGGGCAAAAGTCACACCCAAAAATGATCAAGGAGGTTAGAATTTTGGTATTATAAACACTTAAGATTTCTAGTTTAATAAATATTAATATATACATTATTTTTGTTAGAGGGTAGAGGCAGGAGAGCCTGTTGATCAAATCAGCACGTGGCAAGCCACTCGGGCTCCAAATAATGAGACTTTCAATGCTGAACATGGGTCATCAGATAGAGCGATATGTATATATGCTAACTGAAGCCATTCATTAATTTCTAATATATGTTTAAATTAAAGTAATTAATTTCTAATATATGTTTAATTGGTAGGCAATCCTCGAGAGACGACTAAATGACCTACCAGGAGAGAAGCGAAATGATTCGAAAGCGAGGAATGAGATTTTTAAGGATGTGGTAGGACAAGGAGGCCATGGTTATACTTTACAAAAAGGGGTAGGTATTAGGCCAACATCTACATGAACAAGTTCCTCTCTTGCATTATTGGAGGATATTAATCAACTAAAGAAAGATGCTGAAAATCTAGAGGCTAGACATCGGCACGAGCTCGAAGAATTAGAATTTCTCCACCAACAAGCACTACTACAGATGAAAACTGACATGAGAACTGAAATGCAGAGTTGGTTTCAGAGTATTATCCCTAATCATGCTTCCATTACCTCAAGGACCTATACTCTATCAAAAGTGTTAGGTAGGATATATGTATTGGATTTTTTTCTCTTAGTTG
Organism: Sambucus nigra; assembly: GCA_949130495.1. NCBI lineage: Eukaryota > Viridiplantae > Streptophyta > Magnoliopsida > Dipsacales > Adoxaceae > Sambucus > Sambucus nigra. Next base: position 576,596,755 of record OX422209.1, read on the forward strand.
TTTACAATGTTGTGGCTATTTCTATCATTGTTTTTGAGTTAATTGTTATGTTTAAACATGTTGGTTTTCATGATTAAACAAAGGATACTCAGCCGAATTGTTTTAAAAATATTAAGTGTTTAAAAAAATTACTTCTTTATTTACGGTAACCGACATTAAATAAATTTTATTGCAGGTCGAAATCATTTGTGGACAAGGCAAGACACGTTTTGATGGAGGTTGTATTCTTCAAGATTGCGAGTTTACTTTTCTTACATTATTTTATGTTAGAAATATATGGGTTGTTATGTATTTATTCTAATGAGACAAGTGAAATTTTGTAGAGATATATATTTGGTGGGCACAATGTTGAAATTGTCTATTTTATTTTTATATGGATTCTAATTTTAATTGAATGGAAGATTATGTCTTATATTTGTTGAAATGGGATGCCAAATATGTCATATATTATTTTTAAGACTTTTTGTTTAAAAAATATATTGAGCATATTATGGAATGAATGAAAATTTAATTTTGGCGCAAAAATTATTAAAGATGGCTTCTTTGTCGTCTAAAAAAATTCCATAAATGAGGACCTTTTGATACAGTTAAGTTATCGTCTTAAAAAATTCGTTTGACGTCACACACCGTATCTAAAAAAAACTTTAAAAGACACATTTGTAGCCTTCTTAAAAGGGTCCTATAAGCAATAACCTTTTGATAAGGCGTATTTCCCCTCTCAAAAAAACTTTTTGAGACTGTTGTTTCCATCTCAAAAAGCTTTTAAAATGGGGCTCTAATATTACTCCCATTTTCCACCTAAAATGGCATCACAAAAGGTTTTTGAGACGGCCAGAGGACTTTTTGAGATGGCCAGAGCATCTACTAAAAAAGAAGTTTTGTTTGTAGTGCTTCCATGTTCTTGCCTATTTCATCTTCAAAGACATTGTTTACCAACCTCTGGTAGGTGGTACCTGCATTTGTCAAACCAAAAGGCATCACATTATAACAGTAAGTTCCTCGGGGATTAATGAAATAGGTACTTTCCCTATCTTTAGGCTTCATTTTAATCTAGTTGTAACTAGAATAGGTGTCCATAAAACTCAATAGCTCATGTCTTGACGTAGAAACCACAAGCTGGTCAATTCTCAGCAAAGGAAAATGATCCTTTGGACATATTTTATTCAAATTAGTGAAGTCTACACACGTTCTCCACATAATATATTCCTTCTTGACCATAACGAGGTTGGCTAACTAATCTGGATATTTCACATCGTCAATTAATCAAGCTTTTTAAAGATTCTCTACCTCCTCCTTAATAGATTGATTCTTCTTGGGGCTGAACACCCTTTGTCTTTCTTTCATGGGCTTGACATCCTTATTGACATTGAGTTCATGGCAGAGGAAATTTGGATCAATCCCAGGCATATCCTCATGACTCCAAGCGAACACATGCTTTTTGTGTCTCAAGAACGTCACTAGCTCCTATTTAAGAATAGGGTCTAGTGTTAAAACTACTTTTGTAGTTACCTCTAGCTTGTCGTCATCTAATATGATATTCTCTGTTGCTTTAATAATTTGTCCTTTCGCTAGCTCTGTCTCCTCTCTTCGATATAAGGTTTCAACCTCAAATTCGTTATTGTTCTCAGTAGTGTCCACTTGGAAAGTGGTGGTCTTCTTCTTTATTTACTCAAGATCCTCTTGCTCGCTAGAGGAGTAATAACATTCATGGGATACTTTTTGACACCCTTCACCACACCTACTCCGAAGTAAGTCGGGAACTTCAAACACTGATGAACTATTGGGGGAACTATTTTAAACTTCTTCAACTCTACTCTGCCCATGATGACATTATAGGTTGACTTCACATTCTTTTCCATTATAACGAAATGAACTTTCTCGGTCTGACTTGCTAGCCAGGTGCTAAGAAACACCTCCAGCTTGATTTTGCCCAAAGGATAAACTTTTTCACTAGAAAAACTGATGAAGGGCTTATGGTACGGATCTAGATGACTGAGCTTCAAATCCATCTTTTGAAAGAGGGAATAAAACATGATATCTGTTAAGCTACCATTGTCAATCAACACCCAGGAAGAGATTGTATCCTGATATCTAAATTTGACCACTAGAGGGTCGTTATGGGGGTATAGAACTCCTTATATGTCATTTTTGGAAAATCTAATCACCAACTTTTCTTTATTCACCTTCTTCGGCCTATATTCCTTGGCCAGATTGATCCTCTATATATAAGAAAAAGCTAAACCCTCATTGAGGTGAGCTTTTCTCTCAACATTATGATCTCCACCTCCAGCATCTCCACCTGTAATCATTTGACAATCAAAGGAACCAAAACTAAATGTAAATACCTCACACTCTGGTTGTTTGGGTTTTTTTAGGGAAATTGGGATCATCTTCAGGATCATCCTCTTGAGTTCTTTTCTTTTCTTCCCTAGGACTGCATGAAGACTTTGACCTTCGTCGAGCTCCTATGTCGTCATGCCGATCAATAAACTTGTCCAGTTTTCCTCGTCGGATGAGGGTTTCTATCTCATTTTCTAGAGTAATACAATGATATGTAGTACACCCATGGTCCTTATGAAATTCACAGTATTTAGATGTGTCCCTCTTCCTAGTAGGTGCTCTTAGCTTCTTGGGCCAACGTACCTCCTTGTTGTGCTTAATTTCCTCCAAAACATGGTAAATGTCCATCGTTAATGGAGTATAATTGTTATCTTTCCTGAGACTATCATCAATCTTCTTTTGCCTTGAATCCTTCTACTCCTTGTGTTCCTTCTACTACTTCTTTTCTATTTTCCATCAAACTTTATGCTCAGGCCTTGTTTTGCTACCATGGCTTCCTCAGTGTTCATTATCTTGGTTGTTTTGGCCATTAATTTAGTCATAGTCTTAGGAGGATCTTTGGAAAGAGTGTAATAAAGCTTCTCGAGAAACAATCCACTCATGACAGCTGTAATGGCTATTTTCTTCTCGTAATCAATCACCTTTAACTTCTCATTTTTAAAGTGAGTGATGTAATCCCTGGTTCTTTCTCCTACCCACTGCCTCACACTTAGCAAGTGAGCTAATCCTTTTACCGATTTGGCTCCAAAGTAGAAGTTACCAATAAATAGTTTGGCAAGCTGGTTGAAACTAAAAATTTGTCCCCGAGGAAGGCTGTTGTACCAAATCTGCGTAGGACATGTGATTGTACCTAAGAATACATCTCATTTTATCTGGAATAGCATAAATATCAGTTGTTACTTGGTACTGTTCCATATGAAGAACAGGATATGTCATCCCATCATACTTGGGAGTAACCACATGAGCTTTGAACTTTGAAGGAGTAGGAAAATACACAATATCTTGTACAAAAGGGTACCCTTTCATAAAGCTTCATTGTAAAGGGTTTTATACCATTACCATGTCTCCCAACTTATTTCCAATCGTTAAATAGAGCCATTCCATGCATTATTACCAAAATCATATTTATGCATTGCAGCTCCACTGTTATGACCGACTGTTTCTGCTGAGCACTCGTCCTGTGAGGTTTGCTTGGCATGGATAGATCATCAGGCATCGGATATGGATTGGGATGAGCCTTCACATTGATCAGCCGGTCATCAAGTATTCCTCGATAATGCCTTGGGAACATTTCTATTCCCTCTAGGTCCCAAATAATCAAAAGGAAATTCTCTACTTAACCTTTCTAATGCACTTAACCTTTCGGGAGTGAAGAATTTCTCATCATAAGGTTTTAAAGTCCTAAAAAAAGAACTTTCTCCTGGGCGGTAGGACATGTCTCTGGTAGTCCTAGATTAGCTATGCCTGTTGGTTCTTGCAGGTGATTGTGGCTTATTCCTATTCCTGTGACTAGACAAAGTAGGAGATCCAACTTGTAGTGTTTGGGCCAATTGCCTAATAGTGTCCTACATAGCCTCCTGTCCTCTAGCAAGACTAGCCAAGATCCCAATTAGATCATTATTTTTTGGAGGAAGAGATGGAATATGCAGATTGCCATCGTTTTTGGCACTGGATTCATAAATGTCATTTAATTTTGGAATGATGATAAATGAATGAGTGAAAATTTTTAGAAATACGTTCCCATGGACGACACCAATCTGTTGAAGTAAAAAACTAGACCATGTTTAATTATTTAATCTCATATAATATATGTAAATAAAATAGAGACAAAAAAGTCTTTTAAAGTGGTTCGGCTATAAGGGAAAAGCCTACGTCCACTTTATTTCTTATTACTTTGTATTATGTTTTGCCTTTCGTACTTTTTTAATGATTTCAACTTGACCTTAATGAAGGGATTATAACATATTTATAGCTTCATAAGGATATAGAGAGGTGAAATGCCATTTACATCAGTACATGGCGTTCAAATTGTACATGATTGTTGACGCTTTCCTGACCCTGTTGGTCGGTCTTTTTATTGTAGGTCGGTATTCTGCATGTTGGTTGGCGAGTCTAATGACTAGGATTCTTGCCATGTTGGACGTCACGTGTCCATTTCTAATTAGTCCATATAGGTGGATGATTTTCAGTGTCAACCAAAGCACCATTTATCTTTGACTCACATGAGTCTATATTATATAGGTTCTCATCTAGTTTCGAAATAGTGACAAAATTTGTCATATCCTAGTCTACCAAAAACCCTTTAGATTTTACATTTGAATTGCTCTAAAATTCCTAAAGGTATAACACCAACACATTCATATAGGATTGCATTTATGTGTTGCATTCTTCATAATATGGGAGTATGTGATTTAAATCCCATTAAAATAATTTTCTACAAATTTTGTGGATATTTTAAATAATTTTAGTAATTTTTAAAATAATTCTTAAACATTTAAATTGTATTTTATAAAGTTTTGGGGTTATTTTATAATTTCCCTAAGTGCCTAAAACTTATCTTGGGTAGAAATCGAAAGCTCTAGATAATATTGTGTCGAAAATTTGAATTCTTTCAACATTAAAAACACGCGTTTTTTAATTAATCATAGCCTTACACGTGTTTGTATTATAATGGCGAGATTTGTGTTTTTTTACATCACATATCTGAGACTTTACTTGAACCGTTGGATCATTGTTATCAATGGTCTGCATGTCTTCTAAAGCGATCCATGTGTTAACCCTTTGAACCAATCAGAGCGTGTTTAAAAGAGGTACATCATCAGCCATTATATTTACTTGGATCATTTGTATTCAATCTTGATCTTTGATTTGCTTCGTCCTTCTAGAGCCTTTCATTCTCTAGTATAAATAGGACTCATATGTACAACGTTTAAAATTTTTGGATAATTTTCACATCTGAGAGAAAAAAAAGAGTGAGAAGAGAGAGAAAAATAAAACCCTAACCTAACTCCACCTAAATTTTCACCAGAAAACCCTTCTTAGAGTTGATTTAATTGGATATTTTAGAAGATATATCCTCTCTGGTTCTTAATCTCTTGTCCAACTAGAGTCAAGTAGTTCTAACCACATCTTCTTTCATAGAAGTTGATATTTGCGACTCTGTGATACATATCACGTAGATATTACTGAGTTTGATTTATTCTTTCGAGAAATATTTATTTTGTTGGCTGTTTTCAAAATGTTTATGTTTCTTTCAAAACCTAAACCAACAAAATCAATTCTGATTTCAGTTTCTCGGAATATCCAGACTTAGATCTAGTTGAGATCTTGATTGGGCATTTACACTTTCAAATATTTTACATTTTATGAAATATTTGTACATTTTCAAATAAAGAAAGTGTCTAGGATCTTGGCTCTTTTATATAGAAAGATTCCCTCTTAATCTGCAGATAAATATAAAGATCAAAAGGTCTAAGAGTTTTGATCAAACTGATTTTAGAAATTTCTATTGCATATTAGAAATTTGTTTGTAATTTGATATTCATGTGTTAGGCACATCACATCATAACACTTTCAAACTACAACACTAAAACGTGTTGGTAGAAAGATTTGGGATTTTAAGAGTCGACGTAAAGCTAAAAGGAGCGAAGTTACAAAGCTAAGACAACATCTACAACATCAGAGCCTTGGGAGAAGTCATAATAATCTAGAGGAGCTGGTGTATTTTCTACACTTAGATTAGGTCTGATTGTGTGTTTAGATTGTTAAATAGTTTGTAATATGTTACTCTATTTTAGTGGATTTTTGTTTTAAGGTGTAGACACCCCCGTCGATGTTTCCCTAATTGGGTAGGGTTTTACCACGTTAAAAATCTTTATGCACTTGCGTACTTAATCTTCCTCTCAACCCTTTCTATTAGCGTGCTAATTCAGAACTGTTTTAGTTTTAGTTTTCAAAACTTGGTTACATATACCAAAAATATCTCGTTCATATTTTCTTTTTACACATCTTATGTTAGTTGTTTATTTTAAAAAAAAGTTTCTTCCGAAAATTATTCGGAGCCATTTAGACTGTTTAATCTTGAATTAAACAACTTAAGTGGTACTTTTTCAATTGGTATCGTAGCTTTGGTTTTATAAATTCTTTAGATCTTGAGTTTCTGAAATTTTTTTCTCAAAACAAATAAGGGACAAGAAATTTAAGAGATTAGGTAACTTATCCAGGCCCCATCTCTTTGATGAAATCAACTTCCCTTGCTAGAAAGTGAGGATGGTTGCTTTCATCAAACGAACATTAGGAGATGATGTCTGGGATGCTATTGAAAATGGTTATTCTTTTTCTATTAATCCATCCGCTGAAGGAAGTACTCTGAGGATTAGAAAGTTACTAAGTGAATTCACTAAAGAAGAGAAACAGACTTCCCTTAAAAATAACAAAGGAAAAAATGCTACATTCATGTTAATCAATGAACACGAATTTAAGAGGATATCATTCGGTCCTACTTCTAAGGAAGCATGGGACACCCTAGTGACTGTACATAAAGGAGACACACGTGTTAAAGGTTCTAAAATCTAAATATTAATCCACCAATACAACACTTTAGTCGTGACTGAGACTGAGTCATTTGATGACTTCTACATTAGGTTGATAGACATAGTGACTAAGTTGCACGCTAATGGGATAATCTATGATAGAAAAGAAATTGTCTCTAAAATTCTAAGGTCACTTTCACAAAAATTTGATAATAAGCGTTATGCAATTGAGGAGATGGACGATCAAAACCTTACCCCTGAACTCCTCAGTAGCAAGCTAAGAACTATGGAAATGGAATTAGAGTCTAAGAAACAATTAACTCAGACCCATAAGAAATAGATTGCATCCAATCTTGTCTTTACCTCTAAGTTGACTAAACCTGAATGTCATTTACCTGAAATTAACTTAGATTCTGATGAGGACTATAATTTAGAGAGCTTGGATAACCAGATTGCCTTAATGTCTAAACATTTCAAGAAAATTGTGAAGTTGAGAAATAAAATTGCAAATAGACAAGGCAAACCTACCTATTCAAACAACTCTAATAATAGTCCTCATGAGAAAAGACTCGACAACACACCTAGAGAAACCTTAAGAACACTTAATGCTATAGATGTAGCAAGTTAGGACACTTAGCCAGTGACTGTAGAATTAATTTGAATAAGAATAATAATACTAGGGCTACCTTGGGCAAGACTTGGGATGCCTTAAGTGAATTAGAATCTTGTGAACCTGAGTCATCTAATACTTATGAGCCTTGTATGTCCTACTTTGCTAAAAGCATATACACTAATGATAAGGAACCTGATGATGCTATGTTAAATGATGCTATTCCTACTGATTTTTCTACTTTGTTACTTGAGAATGTTGATAACGCTTCAAACGCGATGTGTGTGAGTCAAAAGGAATGCTCTATTATTGATGCCAATGGGTGTGTGAGTTCTAAAAATGAATCGCTAGGGGACACTGCACACAGCACACTTAGTGACTATGACTATAAAGACCTTCCTGACATTCACACACTATACATAAAAACTCTCAAGAAAAGCACTAGACTTGAAAAGATTGTTAAATATCTTACCCAGAAGATAGAAACCCTAAGTTATATGATCAAACAGAATGATGAAGACTACACTTCTCAACGTCTAACTCATGAGAATGAAACTAAAAATTTTGAACAAAAACTGAAAGAGTTGTCTGACTCAAATAAAAATATGGAAAATAAATACAAAGGAACGTTGAGAGAATTGGAAAAAACAAAAGAAAAGACATCAACAGTCTTCAAAAAGTTTACTAAATTTGAAAATAACTCTAAGTGTTTTTAAGACTGTGTTACTGAAAGTAAGACCAATTCTGATGACATAACTAGAATAGGCTTTTGCCCCAACAATTCCAAGCAAACAAAAACTTTTGAAGCAATCAAGTTTATCTCTGGTGGCAAAAGACCTGTTGAAACTTGTCCAGATTTTCAAACTTTGAAAAATGATTTTGACTCAAAACAACAAAAGTTAGACATTGGTGAATCAAGTAACTTTAATCATAATGTTGAACATAAGGCTAAATAGGTTTGCCCCCTACTAGAGAAGTTGATTAGTCATTTAATCATGTTCCACCTAGGAACAAGACTAGAGCTCAAAACCTAGACAAGCCTTCGAATAACAATTTTCCTAAGGTTATAAGTTCTACGTGCCATATTTACTGCTCCTATTGTGATGTATATAAACATTACCTTGATAGTTGCTATTCCAAACGTCTATATAATTCGTTCTATAACTCTCCTATTTACCATAACTTCAACTATTCTAGGAGAAGCCGAAACAATTATATCCTTCCTAGATAGCCAGACAAGAATTCTAACTATCAAAATAAGAAGAGAATAACTAATACTAAAAGACCATCAACAAAAAGGAATCCTAGATTCTTTTCTAAACTAAATGCTCAAACTGTCTATGATACTCATAAACATGCGCAAAAATATTTTAAATAAAAGACAGAAGCTCACAAGTTTTATCAAATACGATCTAATAAGTGCAAATTGAAAGCTAGAGAAATTTGGGTCAGAAAAGATGATCTATTACCCCAGATAAAATGCAACATTTTATTAGTGCTTTTGAAGCTGAACACACAACATCTGGATGGTATTTAGACTATGGATGTTCTAGACATATGATCAGGGATAATTCCAAACTTTCAAACAAAACTAACTTCTCTGAAGGAAAAGTCTTTTTTGGAGATCGTGTATCTTCCCAGATCATTGGTAAAGGAACACTCCATGAAAAATGATTACCTATTCTGAAGGATGTTCTCTTAGTAAAAGGTCTTAAAGACAATTTACTAAGTATATCCTATTTTTGTGACTCCAACCATATTGTCACCTTTTCAAGGAACAATTACAAAAAATTTAATGAAAAATGTGATTGCATTATTACAGGACTCCGTACTCCAGATAACTGTTATACAGCCAATCTAAGTACAGAGGTTTGTAGCATTACTATAATGGACGACAGTGAGATATGGCATAATATGTTGGGTCACATTAATTATGAAAGTCTTAGTAAACTGTGCTCCCAAGAGATAGTTAGAGGTCTTCCTATGATCAAACCAATTTCAAACATCACATGTGGTCCCTGTTAAGAAGGAAACATTGTTAAGGCTCCCCACAAGAAAGTTAAAGAAGTTATATCCACTAAACCTTTAGAACTCATCCAAATGGACCTAATGGGTCCTTCTTGTACTATTATTCTTTGTGGAAACATTTATATCTTAGTTATGGTTGATGACATCACTCGATTTACGTGAATTGCCTTTTTAAAACACAACTCACAAACTTTTCGTAAGTTTTTGAAAATCCTAATTTGTATAGAAAATGAAAAGGATTCCCATATAGAGAGAATTCGTAGTGATAGAGGAGGAGAATTCATAGATTCAGGTGTCATCGAATAATGTGACTATACTGGTTACAAATATGAATTTAGTTCCCGTACGACAGCTCAACAAAATGGAATTGTTGAGCGTGAAAATCGCACTCTTCAAGAAATGGCCCGTGTGATGATTCATGTGAAGAATCTACCTAAATATTTACTAAACTATTGGATTATCTTCGATTTGAATCTTTGCGGAAATCTAGTGGTATGGTTATGGCAGAATAGTGATTTATTGTTTCAGACCTGTTATCTTTGCCCTTTGTCCATTTAAGACAAAATAGGGGAGAAATTTAAGTCTACTTATACATTCTTGTTGTATTCTCAACTAAAGATCTTAGTTGTCTCATTTTCAGGAATCAGTAACTTCGTTTACATCATAATTTTGTTAGGGTATTGGTCTGTAACTAGTTGAGTTATGTAATTTTCTTTTTCTAGGATATTGGGTAGATAGAATTTTTGTATAGGAATAGTTTTTTCTTCATTATTTTGTATACCTACGAGTCCTATATGACTCGAAGGATATTTTGTATCATATTTACAAAGGTAAAGATTGAAGAACCGTATGTGTTTGACTCACTTGAGTCTATATTATATAGGTGTTCATCTAGTTTTGAAATAGTGACAAAATTAAGTCATATCCTAGTCTACCAAAAAGCCTTCAGACTCTATATTTAAATTCCTTTAAAGTTCCTAAAGGTTAATAATCAACACATTCACCTAGGGTTGTATTTATGTGTTGCATTCTTCATAATATGGTAGTGTGTGAGTTAAAGCAATTAAAATGGTTTGCAACAATTTTTGGGATATTTTAAATAATTTTAGGAATTTTAAAATAATATTTAAACATTTAAAATTAGATTTTATAAAGTTTTGGGATTGTTTTATAATTACCCTAAGTGCCTAAAACTTAGCTTAGGTAGAAACCGAAAGCGGTAGATAATATTATGGGGGAAATTTGAATTCTTTTAATATTAAAAATACGCATTTTTCAGTTAACCATAGCCTTACACGTGTTGGTATTATAACGGCTAGATTCATATTTTCTTTACCTCACATATCTGAGACTTTACTTGAACTGTTGGATCATTTTCATCAATGGTTTGCATGTCTTCTAAAGCGATCCATGTGTTAACCCTTTGAACCAATTAGAGTGTGTTTAAAAGCGGTGCATCGTCAGCCATTAGATTTACTTCAATCATTTGTATTCAATCCTAATCGTTGATTTTTTTCGTCCTTCCAGAGCCTTCCATGCTCTAGTATAAATAGGACTCATATGTGCAACGTTTACAATCTTTGGATCATTTTCACCTCTAAGAAAAAAAGAGAGAGAGAGAGAGAGAGAGAGAGAGAGAGAAATAAAATTCTAACCTAACTTTGGCTAAATTTTCACCAGAAAACCTTTCCGAGAGTTGAGTTAGTTAGAGATTTGAGAAGATATATCCTCTCTAGTTCTTAATCTCTTGTCCAACTAAGTCACGTATTTCTAAACTCATCTTCTTTCATATAAAGTAGATATTTGAGACTCTGCGATAAATATAACATAGATATTACTGAGTTTGATTTATTCTTTTGAGAAATCTTTATTTTATTGGTTGTTTTTAAAATGTTTATATTTCTTTCAAACCCAAACCAACAAAATCATTTATGATTTCAGTTTCTGAGAATATCCAGACTTAGATCTAGTTGAGATCTTTATTGGGGATTTACACTTTCATATATTTCACATTTTGTGAAATATCTGTACATTTTTTAATAAAGAAAGTGTCTAGGATCTTTGATCTTTTATATATCAAGATTCCCTCTTCATCTGCGGATAAATATAAAGATCAAAAGGTCTGAGAGTTTCAATCAAACTAATTTTAGAAATTTCTATTACATATTAGAAATCTGTTTGTAATTTGATACTCATTTTGTCTGTAATAAGTGTGTGTGAGTTGCATGCATGTGTTAGTCACACCACATCACAACACTTTCACACTACAACACTAAATCGTGTTGGTAGAGAGATTTTGGACTTTAAGAGTCGACGTAAAGCTAAAATGAGTGGAGTTACAAAGTTGAGAGAACATCTACAACATTAGAGCCTTGGGAGAAGTCAAAATAATCTAAAGGAGCTGGTATATTTTCTTAACTTAGATTAGGTCTAATTGTTTGTTTAGATTGTTAAAAAGTTTGTAATCTATTACTCTATTTTAGTGGATTTTTATTTTGAGGTGTAGAGAGCTCTGTGGATGTTTCCCCAATTGGGTGGGGTTTTACCACGTTGAAAATACTCGTGCCCTTGCATACTTAATCTTCCCGCCACCCCTTTCTATTGGCGTGGTGATTGAAAACTATTTTAGTTTTACCTTTCAAACCTTGGTTACATATACCTGAAATATCTCGTTTATTTTTTGTTTTTACACATCTTGTGTTAGATGCTTGTTTTAAGAAAAGAATTTCTTTAAAAAACTGTTCGGAGCCATTTAGACTGTTTAATCTTGAATTAAACAAATCAAGTGGTACTTTTTCGTCAACAGCTGTGATAAATCTATCAGTCTTGCCTCTACTCAAATTGAGTATGAAAAGAAGAAATTTTTTAAGGATTATTGGGCAACTACACTGAATGAGGTCGGCATAGTAGAGGACTCTGAACTCTTCCAAAGATATGAGCCTGGATCTCCCCCTAACATGGATGATGTAGTTGAAGATGATGTTGGTTTTTGGGAGTTTTTGCCCAGTGGTTGAGTCTTCAGCCGACCAAGGAAAAAATGTTATTTATTCATCCATCACCCCAACCGAACAAGATAACCCCCCAGTTGATATAGTTGCCCCTTCTGATAACTAAGGTGGAAAGCTTGAAGTTGAGACTGATAAGAAGAAGGTGTTAACTTTTTTGACATTTAGTTTTTGTATTTCGCACTTCCCTTTTGTTTTTTCTCTGTTGTACTTGTAACTTCCCTTTATATATCAATAAAAGAAATTTTTCTTCATATTGTTTGTCGTTACATGGCTATTATATCTTCTTTTTTAATTGATCGACTGTTACTTTATTTTTCTAGTTTATGAACAAGATGGAATAAATTTCTTCCAATGATTATGATCTACTCAAGCGCTGCAACAGTTTGTTCAAGGATGGTCACACGACTTTAACCGAGGAAGAATTGTGACACTTTCTCTGCACAAATGCTACTGATCAAGCCAAGGATGCATATATCTATCTCAAGTTTTTTCTTGATCGAGCTATGGCCAATAACGTGGCTTACTTAAAAATAATTAAAGAACTTCAAGAGGAGCATAAAGAATCTAAGGCTCTCCTTTACGTTGACTATGAGGCCAAGTTGAAGCCTTTAAGTGGATAGGGGGGCTTTGAGGAGAAGTTCGAGAAGCATACCTATATATATGGGAGAAAATAATTTCTAATCAAATGCGAGGTTGATAAATCCAGGGACATTGCCAAATTATTGGAGGAAGAAAACAACAAACTCATGAGTGAACTAAGAACTTTGAAAAACCCTCCTGCTAGTGGTGCCGATGAAGGTGCATCTTTCCTCGAGAGTGAGAATGCCAATCTGAGAGAAAAGTTAGAAATTCTAGAGAAGTTTAAAACTGCCTCCTCTTCCAGATAAAAAGTCAGTCGACCAATGACTCATGAGGCTAGAACACATAAAAAGCTAGTTGACCAAGCTGCCCAGCTAAAGGCCAAGAAACTGAGCAATTGTTGAGTTATCCTAGAAGCTAAAGACTCAAGATAACACAAATTTCCAACCAATCCTCTCAGTTATAGGCTAAAGATGGAGTGTTGAAGAAACTTCAGCATCAGTTCGAGAAATTGACTTTCCAATTTCACATGTAGCCTAGAGACGCACTACAAGAAAAATGAGTATTAGGGACGGGAGTATTAGGGACGGTCGTGTCATTTTGTCCCTTTTGATATACCAAATGGGACGGTTGTTAATTACTGTCTCTTTTGATAAATCATAATAGGGACGGTTTTTAAAATCCGTCTCATTTTCTATACCAAAAGGGACGGTTTTTAAAAACCGTCCTTTAAAGTGTATGGGAATTTTTAGCGCTTATTTTTCCCGGACTAATATAAGGGACGGATTTTAAAAACCGTCCCTTTTGGTATAGCAAACGAGACGGATTTTAAAAACCGTCCTTTTTGATATAGCAAAAGGAACGGTTTTTAAAATCCGTCCCTTTTGGTATACCTATAATTTTTAGCTTTTGTGACTTATCAAAAGGGACGGATTTTAAAATGTGTCCCATTTGGTGTAGCAAAAGGGACGATTTTAAATTCCGTCCCTTTTGATATACCAAATGGGACGGTTTTTTCTGACCCTTTTGGTATTTTCCCTCATTTTCTATGTGCACTTTGCAACCCTTACCAAATTGAACTCTCTCTCTCTCTCTCGTGAAATTGAAGCCCGCTCATCTCTCTATCTCGCGCTCCCTCTGTCTCGCGTGATCCCTCTCTCTCTCTCGCGTGTTCTCCCCTCCCCATCCCCAGCCCCCTCCGCCGCCCCCTGCGCTGTCCGCCCCAGCCCCCTCCGCCGCCCCCTGCGCTGTCCGCCCCAGCCCCAGCCGCCGCCCACCCCCTGCGCTACATCCTCTCCCTCTCCCTCTCCCTCTCACTATACAGTCCTCTCTTTCTCCGCCTTGGGCTTGCGCCGCCCCGCCACCCCACCAAGGCGCATCAAATCCTCATCGGTTTTGTATTCTGCTGTGCACATCAAATCCTCATCGGTTGTTATTATTTTACAGATCCAATCTGGCATCATTTACTGTGTTTTGTTCTTTGTGTTCTACATTTCTAACTCTTTTTTATTCTATTAACCTTTTATATTTTTTGTTGTGTTATGTTTGGTAGTGAGTTTCAGCAATTTCTATGGACATGCCATCTTTCAGAGGTAGTCTTATTAATAATGCCATCTTTCAGAGGTAGTCTTATTAATAATGTCATCTTTCAAATGTAGTCTTATGGGTGTGATGGAATTGATGTGTTTTATGGTCACGAGCATATGAGTATTCAGAGTAACAGTCGTGTGCCTTCCGAACTAGCAAGATACGAGGCTTCGAAGTCTAAGACAATATCAACTGTGAACTCTGTAAGTGTTAATTTTGTTCTTGGCCTTTCGTATTTTTAATTTTGTTTTAGATTTGTCCTTGTGAAAAAAAAAAGGAATAGATATATACCTATTTCAATTAGATTGGCGTTGGCAATGACCTAGAGTTTCTTAGAGTTGCTTCAGAAACAACAGGTAGTGCCAAGCTATATTATGATATACCTGTTATGCTATTTTATATTGTTGTTGAAATTGAATAAGTATTGGATATTGAAATGTAATTAAAATCAATTGTAATCTTCTCAATATGTGTGCATCTTATTTTTTTCTCAGCTACGTGAAATAAAATATCAACAGTTTTGGTGAAAATTGTTACTGCCTCCACCACTGCAACATATGGTTTGCCGAGCAATGTGGGGTAGATGGAACACTAGTGGAATCCAGTTATTGTGTTTCGTGTTTTTTATTCTTCTTTTGGAAATTCAGGAACATTCCTCGCTTAATTTTGAAGGTAGTCCTTAGTCAAAAATAGTTTTAACTCCCTTAATTTGATTTTATTGTTGGACATCGTTTGACTTTATTGATTTTGTTTAAAATGGATATGTTGAAATTTGGGGATGGAGTTGATTATAATAATTATGATAGATTCAAAAATTGGAACTTTGATGATTCTAACCCATGCATGTGGTCGGATGTTCACTGTGTCGATGGTTAACTGCAAATGTTGCAAGTCCCTGTTATATTTCTTCTTCAATTTATACAAAATCCCATTTATTTCAGCGTCTTATTTCGTATGTAAACTTTTTTTTTACTAATCTATAGTAGAATAAGTTTGAAATTGATATGAAATGTTTTGTTCTTGATGACGTACTAATCTCAACGGGCTTTCTTTGTGAGGAGTACTCGCACCAGAGCTTGCGAAACTCACTCACTTAAGAACTCTGTAAGTGTTGTTTCTAGTTGATTATGTTGTGGAAGTGAAAGTAACATACTATTGTTCTAAACATTTTTTCCTAATACAAATATTATGTCACAATTTATGTGGCTTTAAAATATTTTTACTGGTTATGTATATGATTTGTCTCATAATTGATCTTTATTTGTTTGATTTGTTGGATATTGTAGATAACAATGACCACATTTGGATGATACCAGTTGATTACAGCTTTTAAAGGCCGCATTCGTAGATCATTTACCTCATTTTAGTCATATGTTAGTTCAAATATCAAACAATCACCTTTGAATTTACCTTGAGAAAGTGACCCCAAATTGCATCTCACCTTTTTCATACTTTTTGGATCTAGGTAAGATTTGTAGATTGAAAAATCAGAAGAATAATAGTACTTCAATTTCCCTAAAGTTAATGCCATGATATATTATATAAAATCCTACTATTTCTGAGGCACCAAATACTTATTTCTGCACACGTTCATTTGATTTATTTTTTGTTTTAAATTGTGTGCACAAATGATAAAGGTCACCATGTTTAGGTCTGTACATGCCCAACATTGATTGTCTTTAAATTGGTTTTATTATTTATCACAATCTCAATTGTATAAAAGGTTAAAGTCTTCCATTGTTTCTATTTAGTTTCCTACTTTTGTAGTTATACGTATAGGCCGGGGAGCGTAGTAACATGGAGGAGATAGCGGATAACTCATTATTGTAAAAGATAAAGAAACTCCATGTGTACGTGGTCAATGAGTATGTATTTGTATATTTAGGAGTGTTATTGCATTCATTCAACGACCCTTTGAGCATTGGTATTTTTAAGAGTTTGATTGCATCGATTTTGTGTATTTTCTTTTATGCAGACTTAACTGTGGCATACTTTGGAGAAGAATTATTTGACCTTATTTTCATATGTATAGTTTTGTTTACTTGTTTAATTTTATTATTGATCTTGTTCACTTGTTTCTATTGGAAACTTTCTTCTAATTTATCACTTAATTGTTGAGATCATGCCTAATTCACACTTATGATGGTGCAATTTGGATTGCTTTCCCAAAATATTGATGCGAATATTATTCATAGTTGTTTGGTGAGCAAGAATCTATTATCCGCATCTTCAACTATGTTTTCTTGTTGTTCGTCTTGTAAAAATTTACTATTGGTTCTTCTCATACGAAGGTGTGATGTCTGTGTTAATGGGCCTCCCTAAATGCAGGATTTGAAGACTGAGGTGCAAATTTTCATGCAGATTATTACTGGTCATTATGTGAGTACTCTTGCATCGCATCTGTTCTTTAGTTTCGATATTGACTTGGCTATTTGAAGTCCCTCGAATTATTGATAATGCAGCTCGTAATTGTTGTTTGTATGTGTTTGTATTGATATTCACCGAGTGTCTAGTTCATATTGATCACTCAAATTTTTTCTTTGGAGCATTACTCTTCCTTTGCGTAGTTTTGAAAGTTAGATATAAGTATGTTAGAACTACTTTAACATCAAAAATTACATTTAAAATTTGCAAACAGTTAGGCATAGGAACCGACCGCGTAGTCACGGGACTCGCAGTTTGAGTATACCACGAGAATTTGCAAAAATTTAGAGTTAGGCTTAAAAACATGGTGTCAAAGGGTGAAAACGTAAAACAATCACAAAACGTCCTCATAAGAGGCACGATCACCTCACACGGGACCAATATAACTCATACGAACCGATCGCGTAGTCCCCGGCCTCCCGGTTTGAGTATACGACATGAATTTGAAAATTTTAGACTTAGGGTTAAAAACATGGCATCAAGGGGTGAAAACGTAAAACAGCCACAAAACGATCCCGTAAGAGGCACGAGCACCTCCCACGGGACCAATGTAATTCGTAGAAACCGACCGCATACTCACCAGACTCTCGGTTTGAGTATATCATGAGAATTTGCAAAAAAATATGCTTAACCTTAAAAACAAAACGTCAAGGGGTGAAAATGTAAAACAATCAGAAAACGGTCCCGTACGAGGCACAAGCACCTCGCACGGGACCAATGTAACTCGTACGAACCGATCGCGTAGTCCCCGGCCTCCCGGTTTGAGTATACGACATGAATTTGCAAAATTTAGACTTATGCTTAAAAACATGGTGTCAAGGGGCTAAAATGTAAAATAGCCACAAAACGGTCCCGTAAGAGGCACGAGAACCTCCCACGGGACCAACATAACTCGTACGAACCGACCGCGTAGTCATCGGGCTCTCGATTTGAGTATATCACGAGAATTTGCAAAAATTTTGACTTAGGCTTAAAAACATGGCGTCAAGGGGTGAAAACATAAAACAACTACAAAACGGTCCCGTAAAAGGCACGAGCACATCCCACGGGAATAATGTAACTCGTAGGAACCGACCGCGTAGTCACTGGATTCTCGATTTGAGTATATCAGGAGAATCTGTAAAAAATAGGCTTAAGCTTAAAAACATGGCGTAAGGGGTGAAATCGTAAAATAACCACAAAACGGTCCCGTAAGAGGCACGAGCACCTCGCACGGGACCAATGTAACTCGTACGAACCGATCGCATAGTCCCTGGCCTCCCGGTTTGAGTATACGACATGAATTTGCAAAATTTAGACTTGGGCTTTAAAACTTGGCGTTAAGGGGTGAAAACATAAAACAGCCACAAAACGGTCCCGGAAAAGGCACGACCACCTCCCACGGGACCAACGTAACTTGTACGAACCGACCGCGTAGTCGCCGAACTCCCAGTTTGAGTACACCACGAGAATTTGCAAAAATTTAACTTAGGCTTAAAAACATGGCGTCAAGGGGTGAAAACATAAAACAGCCACAAAACGGTCTCGTAAAAGGCACGACCACCTCCCACGGGACCAATGTAACTCGTACGAACCGACCGCGTAGTCGCCGAACTCCCGATTTGAGTATACCACGAGAATTTGCAAAATTTTTGACTTAGGCTTAAAAACATGGCGTCAAGGGGTGAAAACATAAAACAGCTCCAAAATGGTCCGGTAAACGGCACGAGCACCTCCCACAGGACCAATGTAACTTGTACGAACCGACCGCGTAGTCACCGGACTCTCGGTTTGAGTATATCACGAGAATTTGCAAAAAAATAGGCTTAAGCTTAAAAATAAAGCGTTAAGGGGTGAAAATGTAAAACAATCAGAAAACGGTCCCGTAAGAGGTACAAGCACCTCCCACGGGACCAATGTAACTCGTAGGAACCGACCGCGTAGCCACGGGGCTCCCGGTTGGAGTGTACGACGTAAATTTGTAAAAAAATAGACTTAAGCATAAAAACATGCCATCGAAGGGTGAAAACATAAAACAGCCTTAAAACGGTCCCGTAAGTATCACGAACACCTCGCACGGGACCAATGTGACTCGTAGGAACCGACCGCGTAGTCACGGGGCTTCCGAATGGAGGGTACAATGTAAATTTGCAAAAATTTAGACTCAAGCATATAAACATGCCATCGACGGGTGAAAACGTAAAACAGCCATAAAACGGTCCCGTAAGTGTCACGAACACCTCGTACGGGACCAATGTGACTCGTAAGAACCGACCGCGTAGTCACGGAGATCCCGGTTGGAGTGTACGACTTAAATTTGCAAAAAATTACACTTAAGCATAAAAACATGACATCGAAGGGTGAAAACGTAAAACGAGTATAAAACGGTCCCGTAATTGTCACGAACACCTCGCATGGGACCAATGTGACTCGTAGGAACCAACTGCGTAATCACGGGGCTCCCGGTTGGAGTGTACGACATAAATTTGCAAAAATTTAGACTTAAGCATAAAAACATGCCATCGATGGGTGAAAACGTAAAACAACCATAAAACGGTCCCGTAAGAGTCACGAACACCTCGCACGGGACCAATGTGACTCGTAGGAACCGACCGCGTAGTCACGGGGCTCCCGGTTGGAGTGTACGACGTAAATTTGTATAAAAATAGACTTAAGCATAAAAACATGCCATCGAAGGGTGAAAACATAAAACAGCCTTAAAACGGTACCGTAAGTGTCACGAACACCTCGCACGGGACCAATGTGACTCGTAGGAACCGACCGCGTAATCACGGGGCTCCCGATTGGAGTGTACGACGTAAATTTGCAAAAAATTAGACTTAGGCATAAAACATGCCATCGAATTATGAAAACGTAAAACGAGCATAAAACGGTCCCGAAAGTGTCAAGAACACCTCGTATGGGACCAATGTGACTTTTAGGAACCGACCGTGTAGTCACGGGTCTCCCGGTTGGAGTGTACGACGTAAATTTATAAAAATTTAGACTTAAGCATAAAAACATGCCATCGAAGGGTGAAAACGTAAAACGAGCATAAAACGGTCCCGTAAGTGTCACGAACACCTCGCACGGGACCAATGTGACTCGTAGGAACCAACTGCGTAATCACGGGGCTCCCGGTTGGAGTGTACGACAAAAATTTGCAAAAATTTCGACTTAAGCATAAAAACATGCCATCGAAGGGTGAAAAAGTAAAACATCCATAAAACGGTCCCGTAAGTGTCACGAATACCTCGCACGGGACCAATGTGACTCGTAGGAACCGACCGCGTAGTCACGGGGCTCCTGGTTGGAGTGTATGACGTAAATTTGCAAAAATTTAAACTTAAGCATAAAAACATGTCATCGATGGGTGAAAACGTAAAACAGCCATAAAACGGTCCCGTAAGAGACACGAACACCTCGCACGGGACCAATGTGACTTGTAGGAATCGACCGCGTAGTCACGGGGCTCCCGGTTGGAGTGTACGACGTAAATTTGCAAAAAATTAGACTTAAGCATAAAAACATGCCATCGAAGGGTGAAAACGTAAAACAGTCATAAAACGGTCCCGTAAGAGTCACGAACACCTCGCACGGGACCAATGTGACTCGTAGAAATCGACCGTGTAGTCACGGAGCTCCTGGTTGGAGTGTATGACGTAAATTTGCAAAAAATTAAACTTAAGCATAAAACATGCCATCGAAGGGTGAAAATGTAAAACAAACGTAAAACGGTCCCATAAAAGTCACGAACACCTCGCATGGGACCAATGTGACTCGTAGGAACCGACCGCGTAGTCACGGGGCTCCCGGT
The DNA here is from genome assembly GCA_949130495.1 of Sambucus nigra. NCBI lineage: Eukaryota > Viridiplantae > Streptophyta > Magnoliopsida > Dipsacales > Adoxaceae > Sambucus > Sambucus nigra. Next base: position 576,617,659 of record OX422209.1, read on the forward strand.
TGGAGGGTACGACGTAAATTTGCAAAAATTTAGACTTAAGCACAAAAACATGGCATCGATGGGTGAAAACTTAAAACATCCATAAAACGGTCCCGTAAGAGTCACGAACACATCGCATGGGACCAATGTGACTCGTAGGAACCGACCGCGTAGTCACGGGGCTCCCGGTTGGAGGGTACGACGTAAATTTGCAAAAATTTAGACTTAGCACAAAAACATGCCATCGATGGGTGAAAACTTAAAACATCCATAAAACGGTCCCGTAAGAGTCACGAACACCTCACATGGGACCAATGTGACTCGTAGGAACCGACCGCGTAGTCACGGGGCTCCCGGTTGGAGGGTACGACGTAAATTTGCAAAAATTTAGACTTAGCACAAAAACATGCCATCGATGGGTGAAAACTTAAAACATCCATAAAACGGTCCCGTAAGAGTCACGAACACCTCGCATGGGACCAATGTGACTCGTAGGAACCGACCGCGTAGTCACGGGGCTCCCGGTTAGAGTGTACGACGTAAATTTGCAAAAATTTAGACTTGAGCATAAATACATGCCATCGAAGGGTGAAAACGTAAAATAGCCATAAAACGGTCCCGTAAGAGACACAAACACCTCGTACGGGACCAATGTGACTCGTAGGAACCGACCGCGTAGTCACGGGGCTCCCGGTTGGAGTGTACGACGTAAATTTGCAAAAAATTTAGACTTAAGCATAAAAACATGCCATCGAAGGGTGAAAACGTGAAACAGCCATAAAACGGTCCCGTAAGAGTCACGAACACCTCGAACGGGACCAATGTGACTCGTAGGAATCGACCGTGTAGTCACGGAGCTCCCGGTTGGAGTGTACGACGTAAATTTGCAAAAAACTAGAACTTTAGCATAAAAACATGCCATCGAAAATTGAATACGTAAAACATCCATAAAATTTGACTTAAGCATATTATTTGATTACTGATATCTTTTTTGTTTTGTTTCTTGTGTTTTTTTGCAGGATAACATTTTTGGGTTATATTTTATTCGCGTGGAACACATGAACAAAGCAATGGTTTGCGAGTGGTAGATTGCTTATTTATTATTGTTGTTGATATGCGAGATTGTTGTTTTATTTTTTTTTACTGGCCGTGCGGGCTGTTGTGTTGATTAAACAGGTTGGTTTTCATGTATAAACAAAGGAGACTCTGCCGAATTTTTTTAAAAATTGTATTGAATTGTTGATTTAGGAGATTTTTCAATTTTTTAAAGTCGTTCTGCTTTTGTGTTCATTAAACAGGTTGGTTTTCATGTATAAACAAAGGAGACTCTGTCGAATTTTTTTAAAAATTGTATAGAATCGTTGATATGCGAGATTCTTATAGCTGTGCGGGCTTTTTTATTGATTAAACAGGTTGGTTTTCATGTATAAACAAAGGAGATTCTGTCAAATTTTTTTAAAATTTGTAAAAAGTTGGTACGATTAATTAATATATTTGGATATTTTATTTTACTATAATATTATTTTGATAAAATGATTATTTATTGATTGCAGGTTGTGCACAAGAAGTTGAAGAGACGTGATTTTGAGTGTGTCTACTATATGCGGCACTAAGAGAAGTTTTTGAAGCGTGACAACCATATTTGTCATCTTAATTTAGGGATGATATTTTTTTTGACAATTGTATATCTTATTAATTAGTATGATTTTGTACTCATTTAAATATTTCGACTTGAATGTAGTTTAATGGAAGAAATTATTATTGGATTCGTGCTTCAATGAATGTGGCTGATATATTGTGTTTTTGATCGAATGATTTGATTTGTAATGCATATTAGGCGTCAATTATTATTTCAACATAAAACATATAATAATATAACTATTTATGATACTTTTTTATTTATTAATTGGGACGGTTATAAATCGTCCCTAATACTTATTTGTATTAATTGAGAATACCTTTTGGGACGGTTTTTACCGTCCCTAATACCCATTTTTTCATCAATTGAAATTACCTTTAGGGACGGTTTTTACCGTCCCTAATTGGGTTAGCAGTATCTCAGTAGTATTAGGGACGGATAAACCGTCCCTAATACTATTGGCGGGAGCGGGGATTTTTTCGCGGGAACACCATTTGGGACGGTAAAATCTGTCCCTAATGTCAAATACAGAGTGTCCATGAATTAAAATTTAGGACGGTAAAATCCGTCCCTAAAATATTTAGGACGCCTAGTATAAGAGACGGATTTTTTCCGTTGCAACAACCGTCCCTAATACTCTTTAGGGACGGTTTTTTTACTTTTAGGGACGGTTTTTTACCATCCCTAATACTCATTTTTCTTGTAGTGACGTATGGATGGAAGGATATAATGAGTCCCTTGGGCATTTTGAAGACCACTTCAGTCAAGCTCAGCGTGAAGATTATAATTAGGGTTGGACCAATTGCTTGATTGTTATAAAGTTTATCAAAACAGTAGGTTGTGGTACTAGGTTGATCCTAGGTTCTTAGACTGTGACAAATGTCCCTTCAAGTTTGACATCAGCTGGATCCATATAGAAACCATTCCCCTATGCCTGATATCCAAATACTTAGGGGATTATGGACTGCATGATGTGTTAGAGGTAGTTCAGCCTCCACATTTATTGGAAATGCCGAGCAATAGTAACACGAGAATGCTTTGATATTTCAACTTCATTAATTCTCCATACACTTTAGATGATCCTCCAGCAAGCATAGAGCCAGTGCCGAGCTGTTCAAAGGCTGAAGGAAAGTGCCTCGCAGAGTGATTTTGAGAATAACTTGTTCCTATATTATACACAATATTTGCATGTAATCATCATTAATATAAATGAAATGAAATGAAATTTTATCAACTTATCTTGTTTATTTTTGGTTGGTTTAATGACTTTGTTATTTCATTAGTTCTACAGATACACTTAGACATTTGCCAAAATTTAGTATCAGTTGCCAATGAGATTATCATAAGTTATGCTGATAGACTTATATTTCTAAGTTTAATACCAGCTACCATTGATGTGGCCATCGGTTCCACTGGTGAACAGAGATTAAAATCCAAGTTTAGCACTAGTCACCCGTGGTATTGTCATAGGTTCTACTAATGCACCTAAATTTTTAGGTTTAGCATTAGTTACTAGTGGTGTCCAAACGTATTTGAAATATGTGTCTACGTTCCAATTTAGGAATCTTCATAATGTTCTTCCTCCATTTTGCTCAGTTTTGATAAAACTTATTGATTTTTATATAGATTTTTATGCTTGATTTTTCTTGACCAAGTACTGAGGACTTAAAATCCTCTTTTGACTTGGGTTTCTATTCTTTTTCGATCAAGTCCTAAATTTATGTTGAATTGTCAACCAAGTATTGAATTTTTGCCGACCACCAAATATTTATGGGGATGCACATCACCAATACTCTAGCAAAAATCAAAAAAAGAAAATGGGATGAACTAATTTGTTATTAAATACTGAATCAAAATGATTACAAGAGTTATTTCTGGTTACATTACTGGTAATATTTCGTGAGATGCTCGGCATTCCAAAGATTCTTGAATTATTCCCCTTCCAAAGATTTAATTCGATAAGTTCCTGGTCGGACAACTGCTGAGACACGATAAGGCCCATGCCAATTGACTTCAAGCTTGCTCGTCTTCTAGATCACCTTCTTAAGTACATAATCCCCCTCTTTCAAATTTGTCGGCTTCTCCCTCTTATTGTAAAAGTGTGTTGTTTATTGTTGATAATAAATATTCCTCAATTTTGTATCTTCTCGCACCTCTTCCAACATATCAAGGTCTACCCTTCCCATCAAATCACTGATGGGAGAATTAAAGTTCAACATTCTATGAGTTGGCAAAACTATCTCCACTGGTACCACTACTTTAGTCCAAAATGCTAGCATTTATGGTGTTTCCCCTGTTGTATCCCTAGAAGTTGTTCGGTAGGCCCATAATACTGAGTGCAATTCATTTATCCAGTCCCCATTTGCATCATCAAGTCTCTTTTTCAACCTATTGACCAAAGTGTTGTTCATTACCTCGGTCTGCCCATTTCCTTGAGGGTGACCTGGAGCAGAATGTAACTTCTGAATCTTAGATTGGGCACAATATGTTGCAAACTCCTCATTGTCGAGCTATGTATCATGGTCGGTAATGAAGTCATATGGCAAACCATATCTACAAATGATGTTTTTCTAGATGAACTGGTACACCTTCTCATAGGGCATATCCATCAATAGTTCTGCTTTAACCTATTTGGTGAAGTAATTAATAGCTACGACCAAGTACTTGAATCTTCTTCAAGTGGTCGGCGGTGGCCCGGACAAATCTATTCCCCAAATAGAAAATGGCCAAGGTGAAGTAATAGGAGTCAAAGATGCATGTGGAGTTTTACGAATATTGGAGAACTTCTAGCACTTGTCACACTTCTTTGCAAAAGTTGTATAATATTCCCTTATGGTTGGCCAATACTATCCCTGAGTGTTCATTCGATGTAGTAATGATATTCCTGCTACATGAGCTCCACAAGACCCCTTATGAACTTATTCTATCAGATCTCTAACCTCTAATGGATGAACTTAGTGCTATAAAGTATTTGTTAACCCCCACCGGTATAAAACTCCTTTATCTAACACATACCTCGCTGCTTTATACTTAAGCTTTTTGGCCTGAACTAAATCTGCTAGCAGAATTCCTTCTCTAATGTAAGATCTAATGGGATCCATCTAGGAAGGTCCCATATATACTACAATGAAATTAATCATCAAATCTTCATCAATACTCTGACTATCCGAGCAAGTGCATCAGCTTGGGCATTCTCCAATCTTGGAATTTTTTTCATCCAAACAGTGGGCAATTTGGATATAACCTCTAAAGCTTTGGCGAGGTACCTTGTCATTAATTCGCCTTTGGCTCCATACAAACTTAAGATTTGATTAACCACCAATTGAGAATCACCGTGCTCTACAACTTGCTCGGCGTTTAATGATTGAGCCAAACTTAATCCCATAATTAATGCTTTATACTCCGCTTCATTATTAGAGTCCTAGAACTGGAATTTAAGTGCGTTCTCAATGTCAATCCCATCAAGGCTATTGAGTATAATACATGCTCCAGTTCCTGTCTCACACGAAGATCCATACACATATAAGTTCCATACTAGGATATTGTTATCAAAACCTTAGTCTTACCATGTCCCATAATGGAATATATTCTATCATATCTCATCAAATTTCTTAGTTATATCCTACATCCTGGTGGTTTATTCCGATAGGTTGGAAGTTGCTTCGTCTGATCTCTCCCCTATTAGGGTTTGCTCGGGATGTTGGTCGATGGTTATGTCAATTGACCTGACTCCGATTGGGGTCTTCTCTGCCTGAATACCTTGTTACTCGAAACCTCTTGATAAGTAAACTCTGCAATAAATTATGCTATAACTTGGCCCTTTAATGAGGTCCTCGACTCAAATATCATACTCCCCCAGTTTTACTTCCCAGTACATCAATCTCCCGAACTTCTCAGGTTAATGAAGATCTTGGCGAAGAGGTATATCAGTGTACACCAATATAGTATGTGCTTGGAAATAAGGCTTCATTCGTTGTATGACTCTATAAGCACCAAAGTTAGTTTCTCCAGTCACGGATATCTGATTTTTGCTCCCCGAAAAGCTTTACTGGTGTAGTAAACCGGCTTCTACACTCCATTATCTTCTCGCATAAAAGTTAAAATTATAGCCGACTAAGAAAAGACTAAGTAAAAGTACTATTTTCCCCCCAAAACTAGTCAGAAGAGTAATGGTGGTGATCCCAGATATTTCTTCAGCTCCCGAAAAGATTTCTTGCATTCATCGTTCCATTCAAAGGTCTTTCTGAGAACCTTAAAGAAAGATAAACACCTGTCCGTTTCTTGGCATACGAATTGGTTCAAAGGAGCTACTCGCCCAGTGAGGCTTTGAACTTCCTTTTTGTTAGTCGGGGACTGCATTTCAATGAAAGCCTTTCTTTTATCTATATTAGCCTCAATTCCCCCTCTAATTGACTATGTAGCCGAGGAACATCCCTTTTTGCATGCCGAACACACATTTGTTCAGATTTAGCTTCATCTGATGTTTCTCCAACTGGTCAAAATTCTGACTGAGGTCAACAATATGATCAGAGGCTTTCTTGCTCTTTTTTAACATATCATCCACGTAAACCTCCATATTTTTTCCTATTTAATCTTCAAAGACTTTGTTCACCAACCTCTCATATGTTGCACCTGCAATTTTAAGACCAAGAGGCATCACATTATAACTATAAGTTCCTCGAGTTGTAATTAAAGTTGTATTTTCTCTATCTTCAGGTTTCATTTTTATCTACTTATAACAGAGTAAGCATCCATAAAGCTTAACAATTCATGCCCTGATGTAGCATCCACCAGTTGATCAATCATGGGCAAAGGAAAGTGATCCTTTGGGCAGCCTTTATTCAGATCTATAAATCTACGCACATTCGCCACTTGTTATTCTTCTTTTTTACCATAACGACATTAGCCAACCGCTCTGGATACTTCACATCTTCCATAAAAGAAGCTTTTTGAAGCTTCTCTACCTCTTCCTGGATAGCTTGATTCTTCTCTGGATAGAACACTCTATGTCTCCATTTGATCGGCTTGGCCTCTTTGTTGACATTAATCTCATGACAGAGGAAGTTGGGATCAATCCTAAGCATATTCTCATGACTCCAAATGAACACATTCTTTCTCTGCCTTAGGAACGTCACTAGTTCCTATTTAAGAACAGGGTATAGCGTTGAGCCCATATGTGTAGTTCTCTCTCGCTTGTCATCATATAAGATGATATTCTCCATTGCTTCCATAATTTGGCATTTCACTAGCCCTGTCTCCTCTCTTAGATATAAGGTTTCAAACTTAGATTCTCGATTAGGCCGGTAGAGGAGTAATAACATTCATGGGATACTTTTTGACACCCTTCACTACACATACTCTGAAGTTGGTCGAGAACTTAAAAAATTAATGGACAATTGAGGGAATTATTTCAAATATTTTCAACCCTACTCTACATATGATGACATTGCAGGCTAACTTGACGTTCTTATCCATTATAAAGAAATAAAATTTCTCGATCCGACTTGCTAGCCAGGTGCTAAGTAACACCTCCAGCTTGATTATGACCAAAGGATAAACTTTTTCACCAGAAAAACTAATCAAGGGCCTGTGGTATGGATCTAGTTGACTGAGCTTCAAATCCAGCTTTTGGAAGAAGGAATAAAATATGATATCTGCTGAGCTACCATTGTCAATCAACACAGTGGAAATTATTGTATCCCGATATCTAAATTTGACCAACAGAGGGTCGTCATGGGGGTACAGAACTCCTGATAGGTCATTTTTAGAAAATCCAATCACCAACTTTTCTTTATTTACCTTCCTCAACCTATCTTCCTCGGCAATATTGATCCTCTGGATATAAGAACAAGCTAAAGCCTCATTAAGGTGAGATTTTCTCTCAATAGTGTGATCTCCATCTCCAACGTCTCCACATGTAATCATTTAGCAATCAAAGGAACCAAAACTGAGTGTAAATACCTCACGTTCTGGTTTCTTGGGTTTTTGGGGGAAATCGGGATCATCTTTATGATTTCTTTTCATTTCTTCCCTAGACCTGCATGGAGACTTTGACCTATGCCAAGATCTTCTATCATCCTGTTGATCAATAAATTTATCCAGTTTTCCTCAACAGGTGAGGGTTTTTATCTCATTTTGCATAGCAATACAATGATCTATCGTATGCCCATAGTCCTTATAAAATTCACAATATTTGGATTTATCCCTCTTTCCAATAGGTGCTCTTAATTTCTATGGACAACGTACCTCCTTGATATGCTTAATTTCCTCCATAATATGGTGAATTCCCATCAATAATGGAGTGTAGTTGTTGTACTTCCTGGCCTATCATCAATCTTCTTTTGGTTTGAATCGTTGTGATCCTTATGCTCCTTCTTCTCAGTTTTTCCCTCTGACTATGTAACTGAGCTCTGCTTCGCTGCCATTACTTCCTCGATATTCTTGATCTTGGTTGCCTTGGCCATCAGTTACGTCATCGTCTTAGGAGGATCTTTAGCGAGAGTGTATTAAAGCTTCTTGGGAAACAGTCTACTCATGAGAGATATAATAGCTATTTTCTCCCCGTAATCAATGACCTCCAACTTTTCATTATTGAAGCGAGTAATATAATCTCCTGTACTTTCTCCTACACATTTCCGCACGCTTAACAAGTGAGATACTCTCTTTACTGGCTTGTCCCTGAAGCAAAAATTACCAATAAATAACTCGACAAGCTGGTTGAAATCAGAAATTTCCCCCGAGGAAGGTTGTTATGTCATATCTGGGCAGGACCTGTTATGGTAACTAAGAATGCCCTACATCGCATCTCTTCAAGAACAACGTAAATGTCTACTACTACTTGATATTATTCTTTGTAAAGAACATGGTCAGTTTTTCCATCATACTTGGGAGTAACAACAGGTCCTTTAAACTTCGAAGGATTAGGAAAATCCACAATAGCTTGAATAAAAGGAGACCCTTTCACAGATATTCATTGCAAAGGCTTCTTCGCCTTCACCATTTCTCCCAACCTGTCTTCCAACCTCTAGATTGAGCCTGTCCATGTATGATTACCCGTATCAGATTTATGCGATGGAGCTCATCTATTTCGACCAACTATCTGTCAAGCTTTCCTCATAAGAGGTATGTTCGATATGGACAGATTATCGGGTGCATTATCTGGATTAGGCTGATGCCTCATGTTGGTTGACTAGGCATCAAGTATGCCTCGATAATGCCCCAGGAACATTTTCATTCCTTCTGGGTCCTAGGCGATCAAAGGGTAATGCTCGGCTCAGCCATTTTAAGGTACTTAACCTTTCAGGAGAAAGAGACTCCTTATCATATGATTCTGAAGTACTGAGGGAAGAACTTACTCCTGGATGATAGGATGTATCAATGGAAGTCATGGAGTCCCTATGCCTCTTTAGGGAAGAAATTTCTCATGAACGATAGGATATATCTCTAGAAGTCCTGGAGTGGCTATGCCTACTAGTTCTTGGCGGGAGAAGTGGCATAGTTCTGTTAATAGACAAGGCAAAAGATCTAACCTTTGTGTTTCATCTAATTTCCTGATCGTATCTTGCATGGCATCATGTCCTTAGCGAGACTAGACAAGATTTCGGTCAGATCATTATTTATTGAAGGAGCAGATGAAATAGGCAAATTGCCATCGTTTCTAGTAATGGACTCGGTAATGTCAGTCATCTTTGGGTTATCGTAAGTGAATGGTATTGAAAACGTTTAGAAATATGTTCTATAAGGGAAAGTATACGTCCACTGTGCTTCGTATTGCCCAATATTTTGTCTTGCCTCTCGTGTTTTGAATGACTTGAACCTTCCCTTGATGAAGGGATTACAATGTATTTATATCCAAGTAAGGAGATAGAGAGATGTAATATTAATGGATGGAATGCCTTTATAAATTAGGCATTTACACCAATACATAACGTCCATAATTCTCTTGGTTGTTGGTGCTCTGCTGATTAAGTTGATCGTCTTCCCATTAGTGGCCGGCCTTCCTAAAGTTGATCGACAGTCCAGGTCTTGGTCGGCGATGCTATAACTTGCTAACTAGGATTATTACCATGTAGGATGACATGTATCCGTCCTTGGTAGGTCCACTTAAGTGGGTAATTTTTTATATCAATAATAAGATTTCCTCAAACAATGAAATATTTACAAATATTTTACTTATAGTTATAAATAATAATTATATGAATAATATATGTTTATTTTTTGTTAACAATTATCTTGCTTCCTGCAAATTAATTTCAACATGTCATTTGTAATTCATTTGTTATTCATCAAGACGTTATTCATCAACATGTACAATTACTTCAATATATTTCTTTGTCATTATAGTTGATATGGACAAGGAAGATGATTTTAATTCAAAAATTCCAGATGATTTAGCAAAGTCATCACAAAATTCCAGTAATAAACAACGAAAGGTTAGAGGCGTGGATGTTTTAGAATGAATAAGCAAAAGTGATTATTGTGGTCGAATACTAGTAACTCACAATAGAAAAGGACAACCAAATAGTGAAACAAGGAAGGATTTTGCAAGTTATAGGAGCTTTTCACAAAGACAATGGTGCCCATAAGTTATCCATGTTGGCCCAAAGTCCCAAAGTCATTAAAAGAGAATTTATGCATGGCTATGGAGGTAAATGCTAATAATTTATATTGATGTTATTTGAAGTCTATATTGATACTATTTTAATTCCATTATGTAATATAATATTCAATAATTATAGGTTAAGTTCAATATGGACCATAAATCAAGTAAGAGAGTTATATCTGCCATTGGTTGTTCATCGAAGTATTTCAAATGAGAACTCACCAGGAGTTGTGTCAAGACATTTAAAGATGATCCCTGTAATCTTTGGAACTATCTAGAAAAGTTTGAAAAGTTTATTGATTAGGAGGATTGGGATGAGTTTGTAAGAGGAAGGTGTATATTAAATTCATTTTATTATGTAAATGTATAACATTTATCCACAGTATGGTTAAATTCTTACACTGTCATAAATTCATTACGTAGAAATTAAGTGATGTACAACGAGAAAGGCGAGCAAAGAATAAGTTCAACCACAAGCTTAGTAAGTTGGGGTATGCAGGTCTTGAGGATATTATGGTATGTGATTGAATTCTTATATTATTTGTAGAGTATACAACTATAATTAATTCATTATGGGGATTTTTTGTTATGTGCTTAATTTATTATATTTTATTTTATAATTGGGACAAAAAAAAATAAGGAGATGCATTTGATGAGGATGATAGGTCTCTAATTGGATAATTACCCGACAATTGATAAATAGACAATATGAAGACAATGCAATCAAGGAAGTTGGTGAAAAAATTTTGAGTTACTTTCAAAAGTAAATAAAACATATTTTTTATATAATGTTTACAAATATGGATATATACTACATTTGAGGATTATAAAGAATATGATTTAACAACACTCTTGATTTATTGTAGGATGCTTTGAAGAAGCAAGTCCATGATGGGAGTTTAGTAACTCAAGGGACTTTAGACGTCATAACCTTGGCACTTAGTACTCCAGAGTATAGTGGTCGAGTAAGGGGGTGGGAAAATGAGTCACTCCAACAACTTACTTTCATATCACTAGGCAAGGATCGAAACAACATCTTCAAGAATTAGAGTCTAGACTTCATTAAGAATAGGAGAAGGCGAAAGAAAAAGATCGACAACTTTAGGAAGCAATGGAAGAATTGAGGAAGTACCAAAGTAGATCACTTGCACCGTCATTAATTGAGAATATTTCCTCAAATAGTTAAAAAGGTGATAATAAAAAATACGAGAAGCATTCAAATTATGTGACTGAATTATGTAATTCTTCGTCTAAGAGGAAAAAAGAGAAGGTAATCGCATAGTTGGAAAAACTTTATTATATTTATATCTCATACTTTACTATACTTATTTTGGAATATTTCATGTGTATATAGGCCTAAAGCAAATAGAGAACGTATAATTTCACCGCTAGATCCTAAATATAATATTGGGAAGCTTTGTAACAAATTTACTTATATTAGTGATGTTTATTTTTTTAATAGTATATATATATATATATATGTCATTCATTATTCATTATGCTTTTTTATATAGGAAAATGATGTAGATTGGCATTGAATTCACGTGCGAATGTTGTTGCGTCTAGAGTGTTTTTTATCGTATTTCACCTAATGATACCGTCCATAACATTCTCTTAGGGTATAATTACACACATGTATCAATAACTGACGTTCTCTCTCCCGAAGCATATCTTCCTGTACCGGTACCTGACGCAGACATGTATGTTATTAAAGATGCACACAATTATCATGTTCCTTGGCCTAAAGAGTTTGTGTTGTCGTGTGTTGAGGTAACTTCCCTTTTTTACATTCCATGCCATATTTTGAATTCATTATCCATGCCACATTCAATAACTTGAGCTCATTATCAAATCCATGGCCATATCAAATCCATGCCTATGATATTTTGTTATTTTTTGGAATAATTGAAATGACTAAGTGACCATAACATATTTTTAATTTTTTTGTTGATAATATATGCATTAAAAATGATGACTGGTGGGTGGTTGTATGTTGTGTATTATTTTATTGAATGAGGTGCAGAACAAAAGTAAGTTTACTGAAGCAGTATCAGGAAGCTCAAGCTAAAGAGATCATCGAGAAGTACTAACATGTGGAGTAACTTGAAGGGAATGAGAGTGTGCCAAATGAAAATGTGAGCTACTATTCTTTTTGTTCTTGTTATGACATTTCCTTAGGCATGACTTCTTAATATGGGTGCTATATAGTTCATATTCTTTCACTACTTTTGTTTTCTCGATTATGTGTAAATCTTCTTAGAATTACTTTCAAATTATTGCTACTTGGACTTTCACAAATGAGATATACTTTCAAAAATGACAGTAATTTGTAAATCTTACTTAGATTCCTATCCTTAACTGTTGTGTGGAAGAATTTAGAGTTAACCTCACTATTAGTGGCCCATTTAATGTTAAACTTTTGTCTCCATTAGTCTTATTTTCTTCGGAGATGAGTGAGATATTGTTCATTGGATTTATTATAAGTCTATTTATTGTGGATATAAGGATTCAATTCACACTCCAACTCTCTTAGTAACACATCATGTTCTGCGTTAATTGAGTTTTGAAAGATGTTACCATATTTCTCCTTGCTTCACCTTCTGAACACATACTATAACTTTTTTAGATTATTGGACGAGGGATAGAAATGATTTCCATCCATGTAGTTCACCGAGTTACTCTGAATTATATGTTTAAACTCCTTGTGTTTGGTCCAAAAATAAAGGAATCTGAATCTTTTATAATTAGTACTGATGTTACACTGGATGCACCTATACTCTAATAAGTAATTTTATATCACATCGAAATTAGTGATGTTAGTTACAAACTTTAACCAAACTAATATGATAGGTTACTTCAGCTAATTGATCCAATTCTAAAAATCCCTTCTTCAACATCTTTTTCACTTGGTACATTACTATTGGTTTATTGTGTGTTCAATAAAATCCAATTGATAGACCCATCATGTCTTACATTCTTATTGTGTTGGGAAATGAACAAACGACACTAGTTTCACCCAAAAGACCTGGCTTTAGTTGGGGAGACAATGTCAAGTGGAATATCGGGTATACCTAATTTATGATTTCCATTATACATTGAAAATGTATATTCACCTTTAACTTTGTTTCTTTCTTGTAAAATATTTGAAAATATTAAGATTCACTTTATTATTTATCTCACTCCTTTGATATTTGTCTTCCATCATGGTTTATGTTTATGATTTTATGATCTCGAAGTAATTATCTTTCTAAGATTTAACTCATTAAGTACAGGATATGTTAAACACAAAAAAGTTTGGAGATGTTTCATTCAGGGACAAGGATTTCATTAATGCAGTTGATTATTATTCAAAGGTATGTACTTCACAAATAAATTCATTCACTTACAATCTCGCTATTCTTTTTCTTGAACTTTGTTGAATATGTTATTGTTTGATTTGTTAAATGACAAATAACAATTAAGTTGCTCATCTATGATTAGGGCTTACTGCATATCGACTTCTTTTTTTGGGTTAATCCTACCTGTTTTAGGGATTAATCAAGTTAAGTAATGGACTTTGAACAAAGGAAGTTTTGGTCATTCAAAAAATCTATTGTTAAAAGTTTGAACCAAATACAACATTTATACTACACCTTTCTCACGTAGGACATGCCGGGTAGTAAATTTTATATAAACCCATTCATGTAGTGTTGTGTGAGACGAAAAATGTATATGTTAACATTATCATTTTTACAATGTCATTTTTTATTTTTATTGTTTATGCTTATCTTATCAATCCATTTTGTTTATTATTGTTTGTGTAACTCCATAAATCTTTGCACATTGCGACCAAGTCAGTTTTAGACAAACCTTTCCCCGAGATGGTTCTCGTGGTATTATACTTGAATCATGATGGTCAATGTAATCATGTATGATATGCAAATGTTTTGTCTTTGCTGGAGTTTAGTTAATTCATTTTGTGACAACCTTTGATGGTCATACGGATCCCACGGTGGATGTCATATTGCTTAGTTTAGTGTGTAAAATTGTGTTATAATGAACCCCTTATGATTTAGTCTACATTTTAAAAGAATACAATCATTAATCATTAGGATTGGAGGTGTTGATTCTTAGTTGGGTGATGTTTTTAGTCTACGGGATGGGAATAAATTACTACTGATAAAATTGTGAATTTAAGCGACTTGGAAAGATATGGTTAATAATTGTAAGGAGTTTCAATCTCTTACTTTTTTTTAAAACAACTATGGGTTATATTTTTAGTTTTTTAATATCTTGGGGGTATCCAGGCCTGTTTGAGAACCTAGATAATGGTATGTTCAAATAGCAATTAACATATGAGGGTTTGATGATGGGATCCATTATCGTCTATGCGGATTGATTTAAGATCAAGTTTACTTCTTGATCTATGGGTAGATCGAATTTGATTTTCTCGAATCAGATCCATTATGAATGGATCACAATTATGATGTTATTGGTGTAGGAAAATTCACGCTTTGATACACAACATAGGATCCGGTATTTGTTGATGGGATTTTAGTATCACATGTTTTGCTATAGTGATTTGAACGATGGGGATCATAGTTCCCGCGTTTGATTAAGAGGAATCATAAATCATATATTTTAGATATGTTTGATAAAGCAAGTACGTTGAGAGCAGTAAGGCTTTTGTAGTCTGACCATATATATTGCATTTCCCTTAGTAACCACCTTATCGATTACTGGCTTTTATAGAAAGATTCCCTTCATTTCCTCTAGGCTGTAATCATAAACTTCTTGCATTTTTATGTGGACTCACTGTTTAGGAAATATGATTCCTCTTGTCAGTGAAACGGATACTGTTTTGTGTAATATGAGAGCGAAGAAGAAGAAAAAAAATTATTGAAAAGTTAAATGGCATGATGTTGAATAATAAGTAAGTACATGTAGAGCCCTTCCTTTGTAAGCAGGAAAGGGAAATGGTTGTGGACAAGACTAAATTTACTAATGTCTATGTAAAGAATCTATCAGGATCAACCACTGAGGAATATTTAAACAAAACATTTGGTGAATTTAGAACACTCACTCGTGTCATTGTGATGAAGGATGGGGATAGGAACTTGAAGTTCTTTGGGTTTGTTAACTTTGAGATTGCTGAGGATGCTGGTAGAATTGTGGAGGCTCTTAATGAACACAAGTTTGATCAGAAAGAGCGGTATGTTGGGAAAGCCCGAAATAAATCTAACATGTTATCCATAAAGGATGGTCACAGGTACGGATGTCGTGTCTGACACGCCGATAAAACAAATCTAAAAAAATAAGGACACAACAGTGGAGAAACACGATGATATATATATATATATATATATATATATTCATCTATTTTGCACATAAAAACATACTTTAGTTTTCAAACTAATTTATCAAAATTAAAATGGTTGAATATTTCATACGGTTAAATTGTAAGTCTAAAGGATGCATTGAACTCAAGGGATAGACTAGATTAATTATTTTAACTTTTCTTGGAAATCATAAGAGATTTAATTTTACATGATGTATCTAAAATATATTAATTTTTCGTCTCCAATCGTGTCTGCTTTTTGTAAAATTCAAACAAGTCTGACACGCCATGTAGCGTGTCAGACACCTGTTCAAGTCGGGTCGTACACATATCAGACTGTCCGACAGGGGCACGTCACCTCTGAAGAAGTGTTTTCACTCCCTAGATAGTTATGCAATAATTTGACTTAAACCTATACAGTAAAGAGTACGTAAAATAATAATGAGAACTAGGAGTATCGAGGTATCATTTACCATTTTTATTTTTATTTTGTTTTTTCTAGGGGGTGGGTGGGTGGGGGCTGAAGGTAAAAAAATGAATTTTTCATTTTGAAAACAAACATAGTTACTTTAAATATTCCAACGTAGTACTTCAATAACTTATAGATTTGTAAATTCCACTTTTCACTCTTTAAACTATATTTATAATAAGGAAAAAAATACATAGCCCTCATGAGAATCCTAGAAATAAAAGAACTAAAAGGAATCTTTCTGAATTACAATAAGTTATCTGCATCGAAACCTAAGAGGTCATATCTTAACAACGGGGGAAAAATATACTCTTACCATAAATTAGTGTATACTTATCATATAAACATATTAGTCCAAATAACACCCACATACACACACCTTAGTATCGGAAAAAACATACACGTATTGACCCCAAAAATGAAAACTTTTGATCCTTCTCGGAAAAAATAATCGTGAGTACCTTTTTATTTCCCCAAAACTATTTGCACAGGTAATTCTACGCACCGATAATTCACCTTACACAGGGAATGTAGTTATTAGGCAAGGATTATATATATATATATATATGTGTGTGTGTGTGTGTGTGTGTGTGTGTGTGTGTGTGTGGATAGTGAGAGAGAGTGGGTGAGGAATTAATGGGGCAGAAGCCTTTGAAATAAAATACTTCTTAGTAATCTTAAGGATCGTAGAGAAATCCTAAAAGGACCTTAGATATTCAAGGGAATAAAAGAAAATAGAAATTTGAGAAAACTTTCTGAATATATTAGTAGGAAATATCACAAATTAAGTGTCTCCTTCAAATAACAAAGAGTCATATTTATAGCCTTATAATTCTACTAGCATATTAAGGATAATTCATTCATTAATGTATACTATAAGATACTTGAAGTACATTAATGAATATATTTCCCAAGTTACTAAAATACATAATAATAAATAAATGTAAAGTGCATATGCATGAATCTAATTAAAACATAAATTAATGAAGTAACAAGGAGTGTACATTTAACTAGACCGCTAATATAAATTGTATGCATTTAAGGTAGTACATCAGGTTCATTGTCTATTTTGACAAAACTCGCCCTCGAGTTGGTATTGTTATAAAATAAGTTCATCCCACAACTGCTACTCCAATAAATCAAACACTAAAAATATTTGAAATTTTCATATTGTCTGGAAGCTTAATCACATAAGCGTAGTCATTAATCTTTTGTGAGATGCTGCATGGATCATACTTCTTATTTTTCAATTTGTTGTGGAAATTTTCCTTTTCACTGATAAACCATGACTAAATCTCATACTTTATAAGTTTTGACCCTCCATTGCTTGTCATCTTTCACATTGGATTTCTCAATATTGGTTTTCCTCTAACCGAATTTGTTGCACCTTTTTTTGTCATATGTCAAATCCTTGAAGCTTAGGCAATGTCACCAAGTCTAGAGCATGATTAAGCTTATTCACATACACTATCTCAAAAGGGGAACTCCATTTTTTATAATTTTAGATCCAATTGTTTCGGCTTCTCCCAACATAAACATCTTGACATGTTACTAAGTGTTTGATTAGTAACTTTGGTTTGCCTGATAATTTGAGGTGATAGGTGTTATTGTTTCGTAGTGGTATCAAAAACATTCCCAAAAAAAATAGCCAAAAATGGCTCTGAAACTTCACGTCCCAGTCTTCAACAATGACTTTAGGAAATCCATGAAAGTGAGAAATCTCATTACAAACATCAAAGTCATCATCGGTCTTCGAGCAATAAATGAGCCATTTTAGAGAATATACACCAAAAAAAATAAAGTCCTCATTTATCAATTAAAATGAATCAATCTATGTGGAGTAAACCAAATACAAAGTCCATGGACAGGTCCTCCCATATCAGTTAAGGGGCGTTGGAGAAATAAATGGCAGAAGTATTTGAAATTTACAAGAGGAATATGGGTTCTAACAACTAAGCTCTAATTTGGCATATGTTAGACGATGTTGGCCCAGGATGTGACAGAGCATAAAGGGAAGCCCATAACTGAATGAACATGCTTAATCTAGAATTCCATGCAATAGTCCATAAGTTAAACGAAAGGTTCCTTGGAAATGTATGTATCATAAAGATTCATTGCATGTCTAAGAGTTATGTACCTAGAAATCAGTCTTAAATTTATCTAGAGAGGGATTATTTAATAACTTTAAATATTGTTAGAAATTCAGTCAATAGCTTTGTCTCAAATGAATGTATTAGTCTACAGTGCATGTTTCCAATGTCATTTATTATTAAGAAGAGTCTATAAATCATGGACGTTGGAAGGTCAATGTAAAAATATATACAAGGACTTGTAATCTACTTTTCTGGGATATCAATAGAATTTCCAAAATTTCTAGAAACATTTGATCATATATCTTAGAATTGTGTGATGTAGCTCATCAATCTTCAATTATTCCTCACGAAGGGGAAGTAATCTTCCATGGGTTTTGCTTTATGTTTTGGTCACTGCTCATTCATGTCAGTTGTTAACTATGAAGCACAGACACTCTTTCGAAAGCCATGAGTTGTGTATTATGTCTAAGCACGTTTTATGTGCACAATCCGACACGTTACTGACACGTTGTGGACAGGGTGGGGCATATGATGATTATTTTATTTTATTTAAGATTTTTAAAGTTAAATTTCATTTGAATTTTGTTTTGTATGGTCCATTTCTTAATTTCATAATTTATTTTAATCTTAAAATCTATTTTGTTTTGTATTTGAATTTGGCCTTATATATTTTGACATTGTTGATCAGGTAAAAAGTAAGGAAAAAAAAAAGATTCCGGTGGCCAAGATGGTGCAATTATTTCATTTGATAATTTGTTTGATAACATCACGACGATGACTGCGGTGAATATTCCACTGTCTATTTTTTGATGATGATCTTGAGACTATCGATATTCAAAAAACTAAATTAATACGATTTTGTAATATGTAAGAGCTAGATGGAGTTTGCATTATCACATACATGAGGTTAGATTTAATTTTGAGCATGTTTTACTTAATTCATGAATGCATACATGAGGTTAGTGTGACACCCAGATTAATTAAATACCGGGTAGCTACTCCTTTATTAAATCAATACAAAATGACAAGTTGGTCCAGTTAATAGCATCACTGTCGAAAACATTTTTAATGATTACTAACCACCTAGTATTTAAAAAGTGAGTTGTCAAATTTTAAATTAATTCTGATTAACATGCAATAATTGAAATATAGAAATGTAACACAACCATTCACGATAAAGTCCAACTATAATGAATCAACAAGTAAAGATGAGTCTCGAGGAAATACTCCTCACAACAATCCCAATATGAAACGAAATAAAACAAGTCTGCATCGTGAATTAATTACAAACCAAAGTCTGAATAACTGAAATATAAAATGAAATGTCTCTAAAAGAAATGGGCGACATGCCCTACAACTGATGAAATCTGAATATAGAGTCAAGGCAAATGAAGCGTCTAATAGCAAGGCCCTGTAACTTCCACAACAGCTACAGCTCGTCACCTGACTGGAAATACTATGCATGGTGTCCTTATGGCTGGGCACCTAAAAATGGTTTTTACAAAAGATAGATTTGAAAGCAAACGGGTTAGAGCCTGAATGTGGAGAGTATTTTAAAAACAGCAAGTGCTTTAATAACAATTAAAACAATGAATGCAAGATACATGTTAGGACGTGCTCTCACATGAAATACTCACCTCTCGTCTAACAGTGCACTCCTAACGTTCCTGTACCCATTCATGTGTTATTTATCTAACTAAACCATCATAAATTCTAACCCAGCTACTCGATTCACAATATGAATTCCCAATGTTATTAATTAAATAGATAGCTTTACTTGAACTCGGATTCTCAATTGTTAGCATTACAATTCACAACATGTTATCCCTTTTTAACTCTACAAGTAGTTACTATAAATTATTCTTGCAATTTAAACATAACAAATTCCTTTTCATTGAACCGTATATTATTCCCATCATAAATATACTATACAAGCACCCCGAGGCTAAGTTGTGGTGCACACATACTCTGCTATCCATCCCGGTACATCACGTACATAAGGATTACAAATTCCGAATCTCTCAGGAATTGTTAGAATAAACACCACACACAAAAATGGAGGCGAACATAATTCAACATATCCATGGTCACGTACATACCTACGCTCCATAGTCAGCTGGCTTAATAACTCACAATTAAGTCGTTCCCTTAAACTATGTTCTCTAGGTTCCAAACTAAATCCGGGCACACAAGGATTAGAAGGCCCTAAGCGAACGTAAACCTCCCGTGATAGCAAGTATGGTAGGTATGTCATACACATAAGGTCATATACTAAGCATGCACACATCTTAGATATCTCAATATTAATAAAGGTATTATCTACATCCTTATACCATTATTCCAAATGTATACATTTTAATTCTTCCGATAATATATAATGTAGACTGTCGACACATCTCACGTCATAGATTCTTATACTTAAAACCTATCTCAAAGGGGTTATTAAGTTTCCTAATATTCCCATATTTTACATCATTATTCTTAAGGTCCTTAATTATGCCCCAAACCTCAATTCATCAACTTATTCAAAATTACTCTATTAATCCTAATATTATCTCACTTATCAATCTTCAATAGATTTTAGAATAATTATTCAAATTAAATTCTAATTAAGGTCCGAACTTTATAACCATACCTACTGGTCTTCCTTAAGTCTAAGGATATTCATAAGGTCTCCAATAATATTTTCCAAGGGTTAACATCATTAAAATTTAACTAGGGAGATTTTACTCTTTCTGGGAAGGTCGATCGATCAACCTTGACCTTCGATCGATCGATCGACTGATGAATGTCGATCGATCGAACGCACCAGGTAGGCTGCGGACTGCTTCATTTTGCAGTTTTCAAATCAACCCAAAACACCATTAACAAGAATGAAACTCTAAGATAACGTTATAATATCATCATACAACCATCCTACAACAGTGTTAACGTTCTAAAACCAATAATTCATCATTCAAGGGCTTTGTTTGGATAAAATCTTCATCAAGAATTCCAGTTTTCTATTTCTTTCAAGAACATTATTAAACTTCTTCTAAAATCCGTTTTTAAATCATCAAGGGTCATAATTATGAATTCATAATTCATCCAGAATGTTTCTACATGCAGTCCCTAACCTAGTTCATAGTTTTACATCTTCAAATTCATGGGTCTAATCAATCTTCCAAGATAAATTTGATAATTTCCTAAACATGGAAAAGCATAGCATTAAATCAATTGGAATTAAACCACTTGCCTTAATCTTTCTCTGAATTTGAGGTTGAATCTTGAAGGTTGAATCTGTCCTCTCTCTCTCTCTGCAGAATTCTCCTCTTTCTCTCTCTCTCTACAAGTTCTTCTCAAGATGATAATGGAGGTGGGGTTGGTATTTGCCACGTTTTAAAGTTTCTAACTTCTCCTGTAGCCCACTACTTAAATTGGGGTTGAAAATGGCTTAGTGGGTTAAGACTAAGTCAGATTTTTAACTCTAATTTTCGTGGGTTTTAATTACCCAATTTCCGAAATTACCAAACTACCCTTTTGGGTTGCCGGTATGGCCTAAAAATGTCCCGGGACCCAAACTAAACTCCCGGGTAGTGTTTTCTGACTATTTCGACCCTTCCGGACTCGTTGGCGCACTCAAAATGACCATACGGGTGATAAAAATAAAATTCACTTTTTAATTCAAATAATTATATTCCTGACGCGACTGTCACGCGCGTCCCAACAAAATTTCTCAAATTTCCGTATTTCAATCTCGCGACAATTTCAATAGTTCCAATATTCATATATTGCCATATATACAAATTATAATCAAATACTAACTCACATCTCGTTAATATTTTATCCGGATTAATTTTCAATTAATACACATTTAATTCAATTAATCCCCAAAAATAAATATCACGAAAATACGGGGTATTACATACTTCCCCCCTAATAACTGAATTTCGTCCCGAAATTCGAAACTAGAAAGTACCTGGTAAGAACAACTCTGGATAGCGTTCGCGCATCTCATCCTCGCTCTTTCATGTGGACTCCTCGACATTATGATGTCGCCACTGAACACGTACTAACAAAACTATCTTTGACCGCAGTTTCCGCTCACTTCGGTCCAAAATAGCAATCGGCCCCTCCTCATAGGAGCTATCAGGCTGGAGATCAATGTCCTCCAAATCAATATGAGAATGAGCCAAATCGTCTCTAAGATGTTTCCTTAGCGAGGAAACATGAAATACATCGTGAATTCGATGCAAATGCTCCGGTAACCCAAGTTTATACGCAATCGGTCCAATCCGCTCAATAATAGGAAATGGTCCCATATATCTCGGTGCCAACTTCCCTTTCTTCCCGAAATGCATAATCCCCTTCATAGGAGATACTCTGAGCAAAACCTGGTCCCCCACTTGGAACTCCCTGAAGAACCTCTTCGCATCAGTATAGCTCTTCTTCCGATTCTGAGCTACTCAAATGCGACTCCGTATCAATTCTATCCTCGCCGAAGTATCCTGAATCACTTTCGGCCCAAATAGCTTGTTGTCCCCCACCTCCAATCAACATGCTAGGGAATGACAAGGTCTACTGTACAACGCTTCAAATGGAGCCATACCAATGGTGAACTGGTAGGAGTTGTTGTAAGCAAATTCCACCAGTGGAAGATACTGCTCCCATCCACCCCCGAAGTCAATGATGCACATCCGCAACATGTCTTCCAACATCTGATTTGTACGCTCGGTTTGCCCATCGGTCTGCGGATGATAAGCCGTACTCAACCGCAATTCCGTGCCCATGGCCTCCTGAAAACTTTCCCAAAACCGTGAAACAAATATCTTGTCTCGGTCAGACACGATATTTAGGGGCACATCGTGAAGTCTCACTATCTCTGCAATAAAGAGTTGGGCATACTGTCCCGTAGTGTAGTCTGTCCTTACGGGTAGAAAATGAGCGATTTTGGTCAACCTGTCCATAATTACCCAAATGGAGTCGTGACCTCTCTGTGACGTAGGCAACCCCGTGATAAAGTCCATGGAGATGCTCTCCCACATCCACATCGGGACCTCTAATGGCTGTAGAAGTCGTGCCGGTCTCTGATGGTCCACTTTTACCAGCTGACAAGTGGCGCATTTAGAAACAAACACAGCAATATCTCTCTTCATCCCGCTCCACCAATACTGACGTCTCATGTCCTGGTACATTTTGTCCCCACCGGGCTGTACCACGAACCGTGAGCCGTGCGACTCCGCCATCACCTCGTGTTGCAATTCCTCCCCTTTCGAAACTACCAGTCTCCCATTGAAGCGTAATCCCCCGTCTGAGCTAACGGTATAGGACTCAGCTCCCTCTGTTAATAATCAAACTATCGGCTCCTAACAGAACGAGTCGTCTGCTTGTGCCTTTACGACTTTCGTGACAATCTGCGGTGTAATAGTCATCACTGACATGAATGATCGAGCCACTACATCCTGGTATCCCAACTCCTTCCACTTTGCCTTCCACACCCCTGCCACCTCATCTTCTGGCCTACGGCTCAACGCGTCTGCTACCACGTTAGCCTTCCCCGGGTGATATTGGATATCAAACTGATAGTCCTTCACAAACTCAAGCCACCTTCGCTGCCTCATATTCAGCTCCTTCTGCATGAATAGGTACTGTAGGGACTTGTGGTCTGTGAACAATCGAAACTTCTCCCCCAAAAGGTAATGTCTCCAAATCCGAAGGGCAAATACCACTGCCGCTAACTCTAAGTCATGGGTAGGGTAATTCTTCTCGTGAGTCTTAAGCTTACGGGAAGCATAATCTATGGCCTGACTCTCCTGCTGCAGTACACCTCCAAGTCCTTGTAAGGGCGCATCGGTGTAAACAAGGTACTCAACTCCTGGTCTCGATAATGCTAACACAAGTGCTGAGGTTAACTTGTCCTTCAACTCATCGAATGTTAACTGATAGGCATCACTCCAAATGAATGGCACACCTATACGAGTCAGATGTGTCATGGGACCCGCTATCTTGGAGAAACCCCGAATAAACCTCATGTAGTATCCTGCTAAGCCCAAGAAACTACGGATCTCAGTCGGTGTCGTGGGCTGTCCCCACTCCCTCACCGCGGATACCTTCCCCGGATCAACAGATATCCCCCGGTCGGAAATAATATGCCCCAAAAACTGAACCTCTTTCAGCCAAAACCCGCACTTCTCATACTTTGCATACAGCTCGTTCTGACGTAGCGTCTGCAAAACCTACCTCAAATGCTCGGTGTGCTCCTCCTCTATCTGGGAGTAAACCAGAATATCATTAATGAGGACAATGACGAACTGATCTAGGAACTCTCTGAACACCCTATTCATCAAGTCCATAAACACGGCTGGAGCGTTGGTCAAACCAAAAGGCATAACTCGAAACTCGTAGGAACCATATCTCATTAAGAAAGCAGTCTTCTAGACGTCCTCCTCCCTGATACGCAACTGATGGTAACCAGATCGCAAATCAATCTTCGAGAAGAAAGAAGCTTCTCTCAACTGGTCGAATAAGTCATCGATTTGGGGCAACGGATACTTATTCCGTATCGTGACTTTATTCAACTCCCGGTAATCCACACACAACCTCAACGATCCATCATTTCTCTTAACGAACAACACAGGGGTACCCCACGGCGAAGTACTCCTCCGGATGAACCCCTGACTCAACAACTGCTCATTCTGATCCCGTAACTCTCTCATCTCAGCTGGAGCCATACGGTAAGGTGCGCGGGCAATAGGCCGAGTGCCCAGCGTTAAATTAATCACAAAATCTATCTCTCTACTCGGAGGTAATCCAGGTATATCCTGAAATATATGGCGAACTCACTAACAACGGGTATCGAATCAAGTGCTATCACCACTTCCTTAGAGGTCTCCTTCTCTACGTAGTACAAATGAGTGGACGATCCTCCCTCAGGGCGAGGCATCGCCACTAAAAACATTTCTTGCCCGGGAATGGCAAAGGTAATATGCCTACTAAAACAGTCAATTATGGCTCGGTACGCTACTAGCCAATCCATACCAATAATGGCATCACACTCGGTCATCTCTAACACTAACATGTCCGCGGGTAATACCAAACTACCAATCTCTACCCCCACTCCCCGGCATATAAAGAAAAAAATGAACCATTTCCCCCAGTGGTGAGTCTACCTACGTTACAGTGCTAAATGCAGCGGTTAATAACCCTAAGGTCTTCGCATAATAAGTAGCTATAAAATAATTGCGTTGTCCTAGTAACAAACAAAATTCAACCCAAAAGTCTCATGTATATAAAACATACCCCAAATCGCGGGTGGTGCCTGTGGGGCGGCTGCCAGGTTGATATTATAGATATGTCTGTACTGTAACTGCCCCTGCTGCACTGGAGCTACAGGAAAAGTTGGTAGGGCTAGTACTTGAGCTGGTGCTGGGAGGGCGGCGGGAAACATTGGCCTCTGCGGCTCCTGTCGGGCACCCTGCTGCTGCTGCTGCTGCTGCGGGGCCCTGCCCCTATCAGGACAATCCTGGCGTTTATGGCCACGTGTGCCACACACGAAACATCAGCCTCTGAAGTTACTCCCCCTCTGACCCTGCTGCTGACGGTGTCGGCCTTGCTGACTTGGGACCTTATTCCCCTTTCTAAATTGCTTCATTTTACCACGTTGTTGACTAGAACTGGCTCGGTCTTGGGTAGTTTGTTGTCGAAATTTCGGGGTCTTCGCACATTTTTCAGCCTTATTCACATGCATTTGGCTAACCTCTCTAGGTCTTTTGCCTCCTTTAAGTTGTATGTTGCGTTCTTGGTATTGTAAAACTGCAGTGGTAACTGCTTGTGCCACGATACCTGCCAACTCGGCGGATGATATTCTCTCTGGGGATACCTAAGGTGTGAGTCAATTTTGCCCGTTGACTCCCTTAACCGTTTTAGCTAGTTCTTTTTTACGGTCCATCTAAAAATTTAAGTAAATTTGGATGAGTTCATCATTCAAATAAACAATCGCGGGAGTACGAATTCCCAATGTATAGAGATGAATACAACATTCCTAGTATTAGGGCTCTATATCAAAGAAAGCTCAGCGAAAACATAATAAGTCGTACAGATCCTAAAAGACACTAGAACCTGATGCTCTGATACCACCTGTGACACCCCGATTAATTAAATACCGGGTAGCTACTCCTTTATTAAATCAATACAAAATGCCAAGTTGGTCCAGTTAATAGCAACACTGTCGAAAACATTTTTAATGATTACTAACCACCTAGTATTTAAAAAGTGAGTTGTCAAATTTTAAATTAATTCTGATTAACATGCAATAATTGAAATATAGAAATGTAACACAACCATTCACGATAAAGTCCAACTATAATGAATCAACAAGTAAAGATGAGTCTCGAGGAAATACTCCTCACAACAATCCCAATATGAAACGAAATAAAACAAGTCTGCATCGCGAAATTACAAACCAAAGTCTGAATAACTGAAATATAAAATGAAATGTCTCTAAAAGAAATGGGCGACATGCCCTACAACTGATGAAATCTGAATATAGAGTCAAGGCAAATGAAGCGTCTAATAGCAAGGCCCTGTAACTTCCACAACAGCTACAGCTCGTCACCTGACTGGAAATACTATGCATGGTGTCCTTGTGGCTGGGCACCTAAAAATGGTTTTTACAAAAGATAGATTTGAAAGCAAACGGGTCAGAGCCTGAATGTGGAGAGTATTTTAAAAACAGCAAGTGCTTTAATAACAATTAAAATAATGAATGCAAGATACATGTTAGGACGTGCTCTCACATGAAATACTCACCTCTCGTCTAACAGTGCACTCCTAACGTTCATGTACCCATTCATGTGTTATTTATCTAACTAAACCATCATAAATTCTAACCCAGCTACTTGATTCACAATATGAATTCCCAATGTTATTAATTAAATAGATAGCTTTACTTGAACTCGGATTCTCAATTGTTAGCATTACAATTCACGGCATATTATCCCTTTTTAACTCTACAAGTAGTTACTATAAATTATTCTCGCAATTTAAACATAACAAATTCCTTTTCATTGGACCGTATATTATTCACATCATAAATATATTATACAAGCACCCCGAGGCTAAGCTGTGGTGCACACATACTCTGCTATCCATCCCGGTACATCACGTACATAAGTATTACAAATTCCGAATCTCTCAGGAATTGTTAGAATAAACACCACACACAAAAATGGAGGCGAACATAATTCAACATATCCATGGTCACGTTCATACCTACGCTCCATAGTTAGCTGGTTTAATAACTCACAATTAAGTCATTCCCTTGAACTATGTTCTCTAGGTACCAAACTAAATCCGGGCACACAAGGATTAGAAGTCCCTAAGCGAACGTAAACCTCCCGTGATAGCAAGTATGGTAGGTATGTCATACACATAAGGTCATATACTAAGCATGCACACATCTTAGATATCTCAATATTAATAAAGGTATTTTCTACATCCCTATACCATTATTCCAAATGTATACATTTTAATTCTTCCGATAATATATAATGTAGATTGTCGACACATCTCACGTCATAGATTCTTATACTTAAAACCTATCTCAAAGGGGTTATTAAGTTTCCTAATATTCCCACATTTTACATCATTATTCTTAAGGTCCTTAATTCTGCCCCAAGCCTCAATTCATCAACTTATTCAAAATTACTCTATTAATCCTAATATTATCTCACTTATCGATCTTCAATAGCTTTTAGAATAATTCTTCAAATTAAATTCTAATTAAGGTCCGAACTTTATAACCGTACCTACTGGTCTTCCTTAAGTCTAAGGATATTCATAAGGTCTCCAATAATATTTTCCAAGGGTTAACATCATTAAAATTTAACTAGGGAAATTTTACTCTTTCTGGGAAGGTCGATCGATCGACCTTGACCTTCGATCGATCGATGGTGGTCGATCGATCGACTGATGAATGTCGATCGATCGAACGCACCAGGTAGGCTGCAGACTGCTTCGTTTTGCAGTTTTCAAATCAACCCAAAACACCATTAACAAGAATGAAACTCTAAGATAACGTTATAATATCATCATACAACCATCCTACAACAGTGTTAACGTTTTAAAACCAATAATTCATCATTCAAGGGCTTTGTTTGGATCAAATCTTCATCAAGAATTCCATTTTTCTATTTCTTTCAATAACATTATTAAACTTCTTCTAAAATCCATTTTTAAATCATCAAGGGTCATAATTCTGAATTCATAATTCGTCCAGAATGTTTCTACATGCAGTCCCTAACCTAGTTCATAGTTTTACATCTTCAAATTCATGGGTCTAATCAATCTTCCAAGATAAATTTGATAATTTCCTAAACATGGAAAAGCATAATATTAAATCAATTGGAATTAAACCATTTGCCTTAATCTTTCTCTGAATTTGAGGTTGAATCTTGAAGGTTGAATATATCCTCTCTCTCTCTGCAGAATTCTCCTCTTTCTCTCTCTCTCTACAAGTTCTTCTCAAGGTGATAATGGAGGTGGGGTTGGTTTTTGCCACGTTTTAAAGTTTCTAACTTCTCCCGTAGCCCACTACTTAAATTGGGGTTGGAAAAGAATTAGTGGGTTAAGACTAAGTCAGATTTTTAACTCTAATTTTCGTGGGTTTTAATTACCTAATTTCCGAAATTACCAAACTACCCTTTTGGGTTGCCGGTATGGCCTAAAAATGCCCCGGGACCCAAACTAAACTCCCGGCTAGTGTTTTCTGACTATTTCGACCCTTAAGGACTCGTTGGGGCACTCAAAATGACCATACGGGTGATAAAAATAAAATTCACTTTTTAATTCAAATAATTATATTCCTGACGCGACTGTCACGCGCGTCCCAACAAAATTTTCCAAATTACCGTATTTCAATCTCGTGACAATTTCAATAGTTCCAATATTCATATATTGCCATATATACACATTATAATCAAATACTAACTCACATCTCGTTAATATTTTATCCGGATTAATTTTCAATTAATACACATTTAATTCAATTAATCCCGAAAAATAAATATCAAGAAAATACGGGGTGTTACAGTTAGATGGATTTTTAATTTCGGCATACATGTATTCCCTTCTAACTCACGTGTATTTGGTTTATGTTTAGATGCCTACACTACACCAAATCTTCCGAATTGTCACGGTCATTGACCTTGACAAGTTGGACTTGTCAAGGTCAATGGCCGTGACAATTCTAGGGGTGACAACTTTTGTTGTCACGGACTTGTCACGGTCATGTCACGGTCCTTGACCTTGACAAGTTTTGTCACAGTTAAGGACCGTGACAAGTCCGTGATAATGTTAAAAAAATTGTCACGATCATTGATCGTGACAAGTACGTGACAACAATCCTTTGTCACGGACTTGTCACGATCAATAATTGTGACAATTCTGGACAAAATTAAAAAAAAATCTGATGGGCAGTTTGGCCGCTGCCACTGTCCAGCAGTATATTTGTACATGTTATAGCAACGTTGTACCTGTTCAAGCATCATATATCCAAATAAAATAGAGATAATGCAAATATACATTCAAAATAGAGACAATATGCATCACGATATAATCCAAATATAATTCAAATGTACCAACTTAAAAGTAATTCAATTCAAATAATGTCACTACATGTCTTAGGTAAGGTTAAACCTGAGGAGGTGAGTAGGCCACACGATATACGAATTGACACACCCACTGATATACATCGTGTCGCATTATTTGCGCAACCACAATGGGGAGTTATCCTTCTCGAGTATCACATGCGTGACGAGCAACTTGGACTCGATGTCTTGAAGCCCAAGTCCACGAACTAGTCCACCCTGGACGATATTCGGGTCCCTCAACCCCCCTATCCGCTGGCCATCAAATATGTCCAGTATAAAAACGGTCGAAGGAAGCCAAATAGGAAAGTGGGTCATCAAAGTCCACACGTGTTGGCGATGAAGCAGCGAGGTCCACATCCTCGTCATCCTGCACCTCGTCCTCCCACACCTCCTCCTCCACCACCTTCTCCTTCCCTTTACCCTTGCATTTTTCGCCCAAAGAACGTTTCATGAATGAGAACATATCTTGGACCATCGCCTCCAAACGGGACAGCTTCGCATCATGCGAGTCCACCATTCGAGCCAACCCGGTGTCGCTCGTCTCCAATCCGATAATCCTAGATTTTTCCACCCGCGGGCTCACCCCCTTGTCCTCCCCTTGCGATCGGAGCCAAGCACTTGGCTGAGTGCGTCTGTGGACAAAGATTCCTTATCGGCATCAGACTGCAACTCATGTACTTCCTTAAGCTTTGCCTGAAACGACAAAAAGCACATGATTAGTAAAATAAGTAAATTAAAAAATTATAACGTAATTAATAAAAAGTAAACTATCGGATTACTTACAATCGTGGACGCGACGCTCGATTAAACCTACTTGTCCTTCCCCTTCTTCGTTCGAAGAGCGACATAAGTATCGAGCCTATGTGGCCTACCCCCGGGGCCAATCCCTGTCCCCTGAAATAAAATAAAGTAAAATTAGTATCGGCCTCGCAAAGTAAAATAATGCAAAATAATATATTTCTATAGTTATAGAAAAATTAAATCTTACCATCATCCTATGCTCCACCTCGGCGTAAGACGTCCGACCGGAGTAGTGCACGTCCGTCGTTTTTTCCCAGTTTTCCCTCCCCGATTGGCGAGATGCTAATTGTTGCTCTCTGATCTCATTGTCAATGAACTATTGCCATTTTGCCAATGAGATCGGCTCCTTCGACGGGACAGATTCACGCATTCGGATAACGAACACTCGTGTATTTCCAAAGTATCGGGTCCGCATATTTTTCTTCCACGTCTTGTGTTGCTCCCTCAACTGCTCTAAGACGAAATCGCGTAGCTTTGGATCCAGGCTGAATTGTTCCTATCCAACAAATACAATGTTAGTTGCGAATAAATATAAACATAAATATAAATGAAATTAAAATTAAAATCGAAATTGAAATTGAAATTGAAATTGAAATATTCATATAAATATAAATATAAATATAAATACATTACCTGTAGTGCCACCCAAACAGCTAACTTGAGCTCATATGGAACCTCCTTCCAACTAATGTACCCCGGGACGATGATCGCCTTTACCATCTCGAGGGATCTCGCTAATAGCCCTGACTTGTTCTCGTTGGCCATTCTAATTTTCCATATTTGGGGAGCCGAGGAGCCCTCATCACCTCCGCCACCACCGAGCCCAGACGACATCATCATAACCTGCATCATCATCCTCGCCTTAATACTTGAAGGAGACATTTGTTGTAAAAGAATGTTATTAGTACAAATCAAAATTAATTAGAAGAAGTCATGCAAATATGTACAATTACTACAAATAGAAATGAATTGTTACTGTTAAACACCTCAATTCTGAATTCCAAAACAATAGCTACCTCATAATATGTACAATGACTAAAAATTCGAAACAACCCCACCCCCACCCATAATGCCCACACACACGCACACTACATAAGAGTGAAAATGATAAAGTGAAAATCAATTAAAAGCATTAAAAATGGATGTTTCGGTACAAATTGATGCTTCGGTACAAATTAAAAATGGATGTTTCGCTGCTTCTTCCCTGACTTCTTCGAGCATATCCAGGTCTAATCTTCTCATTAAATCACTGACAGGAGAATTCAAATTAAGCACCATATGTGTAGGTAGGACCAATTCAGCAGGTATGACAGCCTCACTCCCAAATGCCAACATGTATGGGGACTCTCCCGTTGCTGTTCGTGGTGTGGTGCGATAAGCCCACAACACAGAGTGTAGCTCGTTAATCCAATTTTCCTTTGCATCATCCAGTCATTTCTTCAATCCATTCAGTAGCGTTCTGTTTGTCACCTCAGTTTGCCCGTTGCTCTGGGGATGGCCTGGTGCAGAGTGGGTTTTCACTATATTGGATTGATAACAATACGCAACAAACTCCTCATTGTCAAACTGGGTTCCATGGTCGGTAATGAATGCATGTGGGAGACCATATCTGCAAATAATATTTTTCCAAATGAATTGATAGACTTTGTTGTATGTCATATCAATGAGAGGCTCAGCTTCCACCCATTTTGTAAAATAATTCGCAGCAACCACAAGTTATTTGAATCTTCCCCTGGTCATTGGGAGTGGCCCGACCAAGTCTATCCCCCACATGGAAAATGTCCAAGGGGACATTATAGGTGTTAACAATGCTTGGGAGTTCTTCGGATGGACGAGAAACGTTGGCATTTGTCGCACTTCTTAGCATAGGCTGTGCAATTAGCTCTCATCGTCGGCCAGTAGTACCCTTGCGTGGTTATTCTTTGCAAGAGAGTCCGACCTGCTATATATACTCCACAAGACCCTTCATGAACTTCTTCGATCAAATCTTTCACTTCGAAGGGATGGACACATCTTTGTAGCCCTTCTATAACTCCTCGTCTATACAAAATGCCACTGATCAATACATAACGAGCAGCTTTAAACTTCAGTTTCTTGGCTGCGAGTTTATCAGTTGGTAAAGTCCCCTCTTCAATATAGGCCCTGATGGGATCAATCTAAGATGGTCCCAAGTCGAGGGCAATGAAATTAATCATCTGATCTTCGTCTATGCTCCGACTAACTAGGATTTCTATTGGAATTATTCTTCGTAGCTCGGTGCGTGTGGCTGATGCCAATCGAGCTAGTGCGTTTGCTCTTGCGTTCTCCAATCTTGGCATTCTAATCAACTGAACTGCAGTAAAATTTGATACAACCTCCATTGCTTTTGCATGATACTTGATCATTAATTATCCTTTTGTTACATACACTCCCAGAATTTGATTTACGATTAACTAGGAGTCACTGAACACAACGACTTGCTCAGCTTTCATGGTTTTGGCTAGGCTTAGACCCACGATCATTGCTTCATATTCGGCCTCATTATTAGAAGCCTTAAATTGAAAGCGCAGAGCATACTCCACGTCAATCTCATCCGAACTGTTTAAAATAATCCCTGCTCCACTGCCTGTAGAGCACGAAGATCCATCCACATACAAATTCCATATAGGTACTTCATTATCAAACTCTTGATCAGAAAGAGTTCCTCGGTGGAATATTTGATACTTCCTTTTGTCCTCCTCCAACACGTCTCGCTGATCGTTTATCGACTTAAGTTGGTCGGGGTTTAAATTTGATGATCCTGTAACATCCACAGGTTGGTCTGTGTTCAACTCCTGTTCTTCGAAAGAATTTTCTTGAGTGAACTCTGCGATAAAGTCTACTACTGCCTGCCCTTTGAGTGATGATCTAAGTTCATAAATTATATCATATTCACCAAGTTCCACTGCCCAATACATTAATCTTCCTGATTTCTCCGGCTTATTCAAAGCTTGCCTTAATGGCATATCGGTATACACCACTATAGTATGGGCTTGGAAGTATGGCCTCATTCTTCTGCTTGCTTCAATCAGTATTAATGCCAACTTCTCCAGCCTTGGATATCTGATTTCTGCTCCTCGAAAAGCTTTGCTGGTGTAATATACTATTTTTTGTACTCCGTCCTCCGCTCTTATCAACGCCGAGCTCACTGCATTTTTTGAAATTGCCAGGTATAAGTATAGCCTTTCTCCCATCACTGGTCTAGATAATAATGGAGGTGTCCCCAGATACTTCTTCAACTCTTGAAAGGCCTCTTCGCATTCATCATTCCACTCAAAAGTTTTTCGAAGTGTTTTGAAGAATGGGGGACATCTGTCTGTTACTCGTGACATAAATATGTTAAGTGCTACAACTCGCCCCGTGAGGCTTTGCACTTCCTTCTTCGTCGTTGGAGATCGTAGCTCCAATAGAGCCTTTATCTTTTCAGGGTTCGCTTCAATTCCTCGTTGGTTAACAATATATCCGAGAAACATTCCTTCTCGTACTCCGAATATGCATTTGGTGGGATTCAACTTCATTTGATATTTCTCTAGTTGATCAAAGGTCTGACCTAAGTCAACTAAATGATCGGCAGCTTTCTTGCTCTTCGTCAACATATCATCAACATAAACCTCCATGTTATGGCTAATTTGCTCTGCGAACACCTTATTCATCAGCCGCTGATATGTGGTACCTGCATTTTTAAGTCCAAAAGGCATAACATTATAACAATAAGTTCCCCTTGGGGTGATAAAAGAGGTTCTCTCCCTGTCTTCAGGCTTTCATCTTAATCTAGTTGTAACCAGAATAAGAATCCATGAAACTCAATAATTCATGCCCCGAGGTTGCATCCACTAGTTGATCGATTCGGGGTAAAGGAAAATGATCCTTTGCGCATGCCTTATTGAGATCGGTGAAGTCTACACACATCCTCCACTTGTTATTTTTCTTCTTCACCATCACCACATTTGTTAGCCAATCAGGATATTTGACATCTTCAATAAAAGAGGTTTTTTGTAGTTTCTCTACTTATTCCTGTATAGCTTGGTTCTTCTCAGGACTAAACACTCTTCTTCGCTGCTCTACTGGCTTGACTTCCTTGTTCACGTTGAGCTCGTGGCACAAGAAATTCGGGTCTATCCCTGGCATGTCTTCATGACTCCATGCGAAAGTCTACTTTCTGTATCTTAGAAATGCTATCAGCTCTTCTTTTATTGATACATCCAATTATTCACCAATTTGAGTTGTTCGTTCTGGATGTTCGTCGTCTAGAATGATATTTTCGGTAGCCTCCATGACGTGGCCCTTAACGAGTTGAGAATCATCTCTAGGGTCTAAAGTTTCAATCTTCGCATCTTCTATTTCATCAACCTAATAAGTAGTAGTCTTCTTCCTGGATTCTTCACGCTCCTCCTACTCGGCAGATAAATAGTAGCATTCCTGAGCTACTTTCTGGTCGCCTTTCACAACTCCCACTCCAAAATTGGTTGGGAATTTTAAACATTGATGTACAGTAGATGGTACTGCTTCGAACTTCTTTAGGCCTACTCTTCCCATGATGATATTGTAAGTTGATTGGATATTTTTATCCATTATAAAAAAGCGTACTCTTTCTGTTCGGAAAGCAGGCCATGTACTGATAAGCATACCCAACTTGATCGTCCCAAGTGGAAAAACCTTCTCGCCAGTAAAGCCAAGGAGGGGTCTATGATAAGGATCCAACTGGGCTAGCTTCATATTCAAACTGTCAAAGCATGGATAGAACATGATATCTGTCGAGCTACCATTATCCACCAATACCCGTGAAATCACCACTTCCTTCATTCTCATCTTGATCACCAATGGGTCATTATAAGGATATAGTACACCTGTCAGGTCATTCTTAGAGAAACCAATGACCAGTTTGTCCTTATTCACCTTTCTCGGGCGATCATCTTCAGTCAGATTTATTCGCTGAATGTACGAGCAAGCTTGAGCCTCATTGAGGTAAGCTTTTCTTTCCGCAGTTAGATCTCCACCTCCTGCATCTCCACCTGTAATAAAATTACATTCTAATGATCCAAAATGGATTGAAAATACCTCACGTTCTGGATGCTTTGGTCTTTTGGGGAGATCGGGGTCATCTTTGTCATCTTTTGGGTCTTCTTCATGACTTCTCTTCTTGTCTTCTTTTGCTCGACGAGGAGATCTGCATCTTTGCCTTGTTCGATCGTTGCACTTTCCACCATTTTGACGATCAATATATTTAGCTATCTTTCCTCATCTGATGAGTGCTTTAATTTCATTCTGGAGAGCTATGAAATTTTTGGTCGTGTGATATGCCCTGAATGTACCCCTTCGACTCAAGGATATCAACCTCGGCCTTGGATATGGCCGACGATTGGAAGGGCCTTAGATCAATGACCAGCGGTCTCATCCCAAGCAAGGTTGGTAATGGCCTACATTGTGAGAGGTTTTCATGATCCGAGGGATAATAATTCATCAAGCCATCCAGGGTATGACAACCTCGGTTGGGAGTAAGCCGAGGTTGCAAAAGATTTCCATCAAGGCCAGTTTCTGCAGGGAATCAGCCGATGTTCCTAGCATGTCCCAGCTCAACCTCGGCCTAGGCCGACCTTATGGCATTGCCTGCCTAACCTTGGCCCCACATAGGTCGAGGTCTTCATGAATAGCCTCGGCTTGGATATCATCTTGGCTTTGCCAACCTCGTACCCTTCCAAACCTAGGTTGTGACCAGGTACGGATAGCCGAGCTCTTATACGCATATGTTCGGATAAGGACACGTGTACATAAATCATTTATAACAAATCATTCTCCTCACGTGGGGGGAATATTTCATCATCATTCTCTACATGTGACAGGGACAGATGTCTTCATCATACTGGATAGATCAACACACGCATGCTCATTGCATGCATGGGGGTTACACTACACCCTAGGCACTATAAGTCTTCTCCTTCTTGGAAAGAGATCCCCCAAATTAACAACCCTAGTTAAAACTCTGTCCAAGTATACAGTAGAGAGAGAAAGCTTGAGAGATTGTATCTATGGCCATTAGATCCCTTATATAGTGATATTAATCACACACTCGCACAGTGGACGTAGGCCTGATTGGCTGAACCAGTTACATAATTGTGTTCATCCTCATCTCCTCACCTCAATCTCTTATATTTACTATATACCCTTATATTGCCATTGTTAACACTGAATTGAGCTCGTAAACACCTTGAAGGGTGGTGTTATTTTCAGCATCATCATTTTGGCGCCGTCTGTGGGAATCGAGAAGCTATCTCTTCCTCATCTGTTGCTTAGCCTCACCGGAGACTCTGGTGGTGAATCAGGCCTCCCCGCTTGCGCGGAGCTATTTCACCATTGAAAGAGGTCCTGTAAGGTATTAAGCTTATTTACTACACCAGCTCTTTTGTGCTAATACATGGCACCGGAATTACCACCGCCTCTTCCGTCGCCTGGTGCGGGGGGACCTAGCTCTAGCTAGGCACCACCCCAATTTGAAATGGCGGAAGTGGCAGCAGCTTTGAG
The DNA here is from genome assembly GCA_949130495.1 of Sambucus nigra. Lineage (NCBI taxonomy): Eukaryota > Viridiplantae > Streptophyta > Magnoliopsida > Dipsacales > Adoxaceae > Sambucus > Sambucus nigra. The sequence goes on from OX422209.1 coordinate 576,654,723, forward strand.
GTCTTTGGCTGCAACGCAACACGCAATGCAGGAGCAATTCGCACAGCTCAGCCAAAACATAGTGAGGCGACCTGGAGTCTCACCGAAAATGATCACTCCGGTGACGGTTCAACCTTATCTTGACGCCAGGGGACCACCCCAAGCATCGCAAAAACACTAACCTGCGCCCCAGCGGAGGAGGGACGTTGCTGACCCTAGGCGCTTGTGCCTGGGGAGGCAAGGAAACCCTTGCCCTGAGGACAGGTTTGATGATCTAGAGGCGGAAGATGTCTCAGAAGATTGTTAGGAATCGTATGAGGTTTTGAACAATACAGTTTGTCCTATCCAACGGAGCCAGGGTTGTGGAGGCAGAAGAGATGGAGAAGCCCAACAAAGAGGATCAGCTTTTGATCGACTGAGTAGAGGGTCAGCCTTTGAAAGGCTGGGCCCAGTAAATGACCTAAGACAAAGTTTGTCAAGTTCGAGGAGTGGAGCTGGCTCACAAAGGGAAGAGAGGCAACGTCGGCCTCATCGAGAAAGAGGAAGAGACCAAGAAGAGGTCAACAGCAGACGTTGTGCCGTGGCTGGGGAACCGTCAGCCCATCCCCTAGAGGTGACTGGGGATAACCTTGGCCAGGTCGACGTTGTAAGACCATGGAACGACTCTATTCAATGTCTTGAGAACAAGATAGGAGACCTCATCAAAAGCCAGGATCCATTGCAAAGAGGTTTCTCATAGAGCTCCCCGTTTGTGGCTAAGATAGTAAGCTTCCCTACCCCAGCTAAGTTCAAGCCACCTACAGTGACTCCCAAGTATGATAGTAGCACCAACCCTGTACATCATATTGAGATATACTAGTCAGTAGCGGACATCTACTCAATACCGGATGAGATCAAGTGCAGAGCCTTCTTCGGGACCTTAACGGGAGCTCTGCACATATGGTTTACATCCCTTCCGAAGAATTCAATTGAGAACTTTAAGGGCTTGCTTGAGCGGTTCATTCACAACTTCTGCTTTGGGGTAAGACCTCAAAAGAAGACCACCCATCTGTTGTACGTCAAGCAAGGAAAGCATGAGAGCCTAAAAGACTACATCGCCAGGTTCAACAAAGAAAAACTTGAGGTTGAAGATTACGAAAAGAATATCGCCATGACGGCCCTCATAGGAGGTCTTCAGAAGGGGAAGTTGTTGTAGAAACTTGCGAAAGACCCTCCAAAGTCCATGGCGGGGCTACTGGCAACTGCGGGGAATGTCAGGAACACTGAAGAGGCTATGGCCGCTAAGTACGAAGACGAGAACGGCAGTAGCAGTGGGAAGTTCCAAAGAAAGAAGAGGGCATCTGATGACAAGTTTGCGCGTTACACCCCTCTTACAGGAAGCTATGAACACATCCTTAATGAGATCAAGAATGACCGATCCCTAAGATGGCCAGAGAAGTTGAAGGTTCCTCCACATAAGAGGAACCAAAACTTATGGTGTGAATTCCACCAAGACCATGGCCATATAACAGACAAGTGCTTCGCCTTGAAGGATGATATCGAGAAGATGTTGAAGTCAGGAAAGTTGAGTAAATATATTGATGGTAAAGCTCCCAAAAGGGGAAGGGAAGACCCCAAAAAGAAGAGACACGAAAAATGTCGTGAGGATACCACAGCAAGAAGAGATAATGGCACGGATGACGAAGATGAGGACAATCCGGACCTCCCACCAAAAGACGATAACACCCCGGTGAAGAGAGTTGGTATGATCTCCTTTGGTGTTAACACGATATGCGGAGGACTCGCGGGAGGTGGCTCTGAAGTGGCTGACAGAAAAGCACATGTGGCAGAGGCCAAATCAGTAGCCAAACTTGAAGTGGTAAACCTGACGTCTTTCGATACTACGCAGAAGAGAAAGAAGGTGGACATGGATACTCTCGTAGTTGGGTTCTCCCGATTCGACTTCAAGGGCATCCTGGCTCCACATGATGACCATTTGGTGATCACAACAAGAGTTCATGGATGTGAGGTACAGAGAATTCTTATAGACGGATGAAGCTCAGCAGATGTGATGTTTTAGCCTTGCTTCAAGATCCTAGGTCTTAGTAAAGCTAGGCTGGTACCCTATCATCATCCGTTAATGGGCTTCAGCGGTAAAAAGGTCCATCAATTGAGCATGTATGAGATGGACGTGCGAATGGGTGATGAGTGGCCTAAAAGGTTAACCCAGAAGATTATTTTTTTTGTTAAGGACGAAAAAGTCTTCTCAGCCTATAACCTCATCATAGGAAGAGTAGCCCTTAAGGAGTTTGAAGCCGTGCCGTCGACGGTCCACCAGATGCTAAAATTCCCGACCCCCTATGGGGTAGGGGAAGTGCAGGGTGACCAGACCATAGCACGAGAATGTTACTTCAATTCGGTTGAAGAGAGAGAGGCCTACAAGATATCTACTACCACTTATAACATTGATACACTTGACCCAAGAGATGAAACAAAGTTGAAGAAGAGAGAGGCCGCAGAAGAGGTAGAATCCATCGTCCTCAATGAGGATGAACTGGAAAAAACCGTCCAAGTCGGCAAAGCTTTAAAAGTGGAGATCAAGGAGGAGCTGATAAACTTCCCGAGGAAGAGGCAGAGTGTCTTCGCATGGAGTCATGCGGACATGCCAGACATTAGCCCTGAAGTTATGTGCCACAAGCTGAATGTGACTAAGGATGCTAAGCCAATCAAACAGAGACGAAGAGTATACTCCAGGGAGAAGTATGACGTTATTCGGGAAGAGGTCCGAAAGTTAGAAGAGGCTGAATTCATCAGGGGAAGTGATATATCCGGAGTGGCTATCAAACACAGTCATTGTGCCCAAAGCCAACTGAAAGTGGAGAATGTGCGTAGATTTTACTGACCTGAACAAGTCCTGCCGGAAAGATAGTTACCCCTTACCTCGGATCGATCAGATGGTAGATACAACTGCAGGACATGATCTCATGAGCTTCATGGACGCGTATTCAGGCTACAACTAAATCTTCATGGATGTCGAAGACTCAGAGAAGACAGCCTTCATTACCGACAAAGGGATGTATTGCTACAAAGTGATGCCCTTCGGATTGAAAAATGCAGGGGCAACCTATCAACGTCTTGTGAATAAGATGTTCGAAGACTAAATAGGCAAGACTATGGAGGTGTATATAGACGATATATTGACGAAGAGCTTAAAGTCCTACACTCATGTGTCGGACCTGGAAAAGACCTTCAATACCATGGACCTGTATAGGATGAAACTCAACCCGGTAAAGTGTGTCTTCGGGGTAGAAGCTGGGAAGTTTCTTGGATTCATCGTCAATCAAAGAGGAATAGAGGCGAACCCAGAAAAAATCAAGGCTTTGCTCGACATGAAGACACCTCGGAGTATCAAGGACGTTCAGAGGCTCACTGAAAGAGTGGCTGTGCTCAATAGATTCATTTCCAGGGCAACCGATAAGTGTCTTCCGTTCTTCAAGGTGCTCAGAAAGGCCTTCGAGTGGGACAAAGGATGTGATGAGGCTTTTGATCAGCTCAAGTCATACCTTGGATATCCTTTGCTCTTATCTCGACCAATAGTGGGGGAGAGGCTGTTTGTTTATCTAGCGATCTCTGAATCAGCTATAAGTGCGGCTATTGTGTGGGAGGACGTGATACTTAAACAGTAAGGCCCTTCAGGGATCTGAGCAGAATTACCCTCACATGGAAAAGTTATCCTACGCCTTGATACATGCCTCTAGGAAGATGAAGCCCTACTTTCAAGCCCATTTTATGGTCGTCCTCACTGACTCCCCACTAAGACAGGTCCTCCATAAACCTGAGAAGTCAGGAAGATTGATGGCATGGGCCATTGAGCTAGGGGAGTATGACCTTACCTACCAGCCTAGGACGGCCATCAAAGGGCAGGCACTGGCAGATTTTGTCGCAGAGTTTACATGGGAAGAGGTCGAGGGTGAGAATAACCTAGAGGCCATAAAAGGGTCAAATAGCAACGTCTTTCGACACCCGAAAGAGGTCATGCCCAAGAGAGTCAGAGATGGGATAGCCGAGAATAAGGAAGACCGGTACCTCTTCAGGCAGGGAATCATATTAAAAGAGGGTTTCTCATCAAATAAGGACATATGGAACCTCTTCATCGATGGGTCCTCTTACGAAAGTGGGAGCGGTGCAGGCCTGATACTTTCAAGCCCGGATGGTACCAGCATCGAATATGCCCTAAGGTTCAACTTCAAGGCGTCGAACAATGAGTCATAATATAAGGCCATGATAGCAGACCTCTCCTTGGCAATAACCGTTGGTATAAGACGATTACTCCTTCACAGTGACTCAAGGTTGGTTGTTAATCAAGTATTGGGGGTTTATGAGGCCAAGGACGAAAGGATAGCCAAATACCTGAAGAGGTTGAGAACAGTACTTGAAGGCCTCGAGGAGGTAAAGATGAAGAGAATACCTCGACAAAACAACAGTCATGCAGACGCATTAGCAATACTAGCTTCGGCAATGAGGACAGATATCAAAAGGACAGTCCCAGTTGAGATCTTCCCCCGAGCAACCATTGAAGAAGAAGAGGTTAGTAATCTTTGTCTCAATTTGGACCTAGGGGACTCATGGATGGATCCCATTATCAGATACATCAGAGATGGGGTGTTACCGGAGTCAAAGTTCGAAAGGAGGAAATTGAGGTACAGGGAACCAAAGTTCTCAATAATAGGAGATGTCCCATATAGGAAGGGATTCCTGTTACCTTTGCTCAGATGCGTCCATCCAACCGAAGTTCCCTACGTCCTACAGGAGGTACACGAGGGTTATTGCTCCATTCACATAGGAGGAAGACCTTTGGAGAAGAGGATTATCACGCAAGGATATTGGTGGCCAACCCTGGCCAAAGATGTGGCAGCTTACGTAAAGAGGTGTGACAAATGTCAGAGATTCTCCATAATCCCCCATCAACCTCATCAGCCTATGACATCTATCAGTTCCCCTTGGCCATTCTAAGTGTGGGGGATTGACTTAGTAGATCCCCTACCAAGGGCTACAAATAATTACAGATTTCTTATAGTTGCCATTGATTACTTCTCCAAGTGGATAGAGGCAGAGCCGATGATCATGATTACAGATCGGAAGACCTTCCAATATATTTATAAGTACATCATATGCAGACATGGCCTCCCAAACACCCTCATTTCGGACAACGGAACACAGTTCAAGAACTCTTCCTTAGAAAAATATTGCGAAAGAGTTGGGATAAAGCATTTTTCTCTTTTCCTGGCCGACCACAAGCAAACGGTCAGACCGAAGTCACAAACAGAACGATCCGTGACGGGATCAAGAAGAGGTTAGAAGAGGCTAAGGGTAGATGGACCAAAGAAGTTTATGCTGTGCTATGGTCCTACAGAACAACGGTTAGGACGCCGGGAGACCCCATTTATGTTATCACATGTCTTAGAGGTCGTCATACCAACAAAGGTTGAACTCCCTACTCATAGGGTGCAGACTTTTGACCCTGAGAAGAATGGGGAGGAGAGAAGACTCGACCTAGACTTGATCGAGGAGAGAAGGGAAGACGCAGAAATCAGGCAAGAAGCTTACCAACAAAAAACAACAAAGTTCTACAATCAAAGGGTGAAATCAAGACCAATTGTCGTGGGAGACTTAGTACTGAAGAAGACACTGCAGAAGGAAAATAAGCTTCACCCAAATTGGCACGGTCCCTACAAAGTGATCGAAGAGGTTGTACCCGAGAACTACATGCTAGAAAACCTAGAGGGGGAACCTTTTTCCAATCCCTGGAATGCTGACCATATAAATAAGTATTGCATATGATGTTTCCAGAGTTTGTTCCAATGTATTATCTTATGAAGAGATTATTAATGAAAAGATCAAATTCCTTTGACAGTTCTTGATGAGATTATGCATTAAGTTGGTGAAATTATTTATGAGGATAACATCTTAGTTGATTACCTCAAACCTTATAACATTATGATTTGGTGACAAGGTCTGAGGTCAGACATCATACTTGGATGACCTCAGACCCTTAACATCATTAAGTTGGTGAAATTATTTATGAGGATAATATCTTAGTGATGACCTCAAACCTTATAACATCATGATTTGGTGACAAGGTCTGAGGTCAGACATCATGCTTGGATGACCTCAAACCCTTAACATCATTAATTTGGTGAAATTACTTATGGGGATAACATCTTAGTGATGACCTTAGGCCCTAACATCATTATTTGGTGACAACGTCTGAGGTCAGACATCATACTTGGATGACCTCAGACCCTTAACATCATTAATTTGGTAAAATTATTTATGAGGATAACATCTTAGTGATGACCTCGGACCTTATAACATCATGATTTGGTGACAAGGTCTGAGGTCAAACATCATGCTTGGATGACCTCAGACCCTTAACATCATTAATTTGGTGAAATTACTTATGGGGATAACATCTTCTTAATGACCTCAACCCTTAACATCATTATTTGGTGACAAGGTCTAAGGTCGAACTTCATACTTGGATGACCTCAGACCCTTAACATCATTAATTTGGTGAAATTACTTATGGGGATAACATCTTAGTGATGACCTCAGGCCCTAACATCATTATTTGGTGACAAGGTCTGAGGTCAGACATCATACTTGGATGACCTCAGACCCTTAACATCATTAATTTGGTGAAATTATTTATGTGGATAACATCTTATTGATGACCTCAGACCTTATAACATCATGATTTGGTGACAAGGTCTGAGGTCAGACATCATGCTTGGATGACCTCAGACCCTTAACATCAATAATTTGGTGAAATTACTTATGGGGATAACATCTTAGTGATGACCTCAGGCCTTAACATCATTATTTGGTGACAAGGTCTGAGGTCAAACATCATACTTGGATGACCTCAGACCCTTAACATCATTAATTTGGTGAAATTACTTATGGGGATAACATCTTAGTGATGACCTCAGTCCCTAACATCATTATTTGGTGACAAGGTCTGAGGTCAGACATCATACTTGGATGACCTCAGACCCTTAACATCATTAATTTGGTGAAATTATTTATGAGGATAACATCTTAGTGATGACCTCAGACCTTATAACATCATGATTTGGTGACAAGGTCTGAGGTCAGACATCATACTTGAATGACCTCAAACCCTTAACATCATTAATTTGGTAAAATTATTTATGAGGATAACATCTTAGTGATGACCTCAGACCTTATAACATCATGATTTGGTGATAAGGTCTGAGGTCAAACATCATACTTGGATGACCTCAGACCCTTAACATCATTAATTTGGTGAAATTACTTATAGGGATAACATCTTAGTGATGACCTCAGGCCCTCACATCATTATTTAGTGATAAGGTCTGAGGTCAGACATCATACTTGGATGACCTCAGGCCCTTAACCATTAATTTGGTGAAATTACTTATGGGGATAACATCTTAGTGATGACCTCAGACCCTTAACATCAATAACTTGGTGAAATTCCTTGAGGATAACATATTAGTTGATGACCTCGGACCTTAAAACATCATAATATGGTGGCAAGGTCTGAGGTAAGACACCATTCATTGAATTTAACATTGTATGGCAAAGAAAAGCATTCAGCAAAGCAAATCAATAAGTGAACAGGTAAAAGCCCTCCTCAGGGGTTGAAGTTAAGTTATAAAGTGCAAGGATGAAAATTATGATGTTCATCAGAGGTTACAACAGATCAGAGTTAAAAAAAAATACCCTATCAAAAACTAAGCGTCTGCAGCTTCAGGGTTGATGGTCGTGTCTGCTTTTCCTTGGCCGAGTGTGGCCACTTCCACCCCTTCTTCTCGAGGACCGACATCCTCAGTCATGGTGTCCCCTTGTGGGGAAATTTCGAAGGGTGCAGCACCTCCCTCTTATTCAACCTCCTGAAGGGCCTAAGAAAACTTGGGGTCGGTGAAGTTAGCAGCTAAAAGGCTCCTAGATTCCTTCTGTTTCATGGAAGCCCATTTACCAGATGCCTTGACCCCCCCTCTTCAGTTATTCAAAGCCGAAGCCTAAAAACTCGTCAAAGACCTTGTACTCCTCCAAGATCTTCTCAGAGGCATCTTCTAAGGCAGCCTTGACAGCAACGTCGACCTTGTGTTGAAGGGAGTCAGCTTGAGCCTTCACGGCAGTGTTATGGTCTTCCCTTTGCTTGTCCAAGTCCTTTTGAAGCCCCTTGGCGCTGGTCTCGGCCTTCTTCAGGGTGACCTTCAGATGCTCCACCTCGGCGTTTAGAGTGTCTTCAGTCTTCTCAGCCTCTTGGCCCTTCTTTATCAAGGGAAACTTCCCCAACGTCCAGTTAACATAGTGATACATGGTGATGAAACCCTGCAGCAAACATGCCAAGATGTCAGTCAGGTCTGATGAAGCCCAAATGCCGATGTTACACTTGTAAAACTCAGACGTAAAAACATAAAGGTCATACCTGGATAGAACGGTGAAGAAAGAATTCAGTCAGCAGAGGCTTATCCATGGATCGGCAAAAGCACTTGTCAGACTCGGTCAGGACACCGCCAATAGCATCGAAGGCCTTCATACTTTGGACAATAACACTTTCATCGATCTTTAATTGCTCGAGACGAGAAATCAAGGCATCCTCAGAAGAAATGGGAATGGCACGTGTAAGGACAATTTGTCCATCTTTATGTATATGTTATGTCATACGCCGTTACAAGATTGTTGGTTGAAAAGATCACATCGTCATCAACAAAATCCGAAGATCAAAAGAAGAAAGAATTTGGGAATCAGACCTGACCGGACCGATCCGGTCCAGAAAAAGAACCGATCCGGTTTACCAGACCGATCCGACCATCTACCGGATCGATCCGTTTTGTCAGACTCCAGTAGCCACCGGATCCATAGCGAACCGATGAAGGCAAAAGTCCCGGACCGATCCGATGCCAACCAGACCGATCCGGTTTCAGAAAAAGAACCGATCCGACTTACCCGGACCGATCCGCCTAATCGACCGGACCGATCCGGCGAGGATAATCACTGCCAGATCGTGCAGCCGATTTTGAAGGGTTTCGATCCCTTATTTAAACCACGATCAGCAGTTGGTTTTCTTAAGACTTTCCCACGATTATCAGAGCATATCAACCCTAAAGTCTTCACCTATTGAGTCCTATGATTCTAGGTTTTTAGATTCACACATCTTCCGTATCTTTGTGAATCAAATTTGGTAACCCAAAGAACACCATTGATGTTGTTCAACCCTTTGTGAAGTGGACCGTTTCTTCCTCTTCATTGCAGCCCTACTGGACAGGGATAGTTCCAGCCGCAAGCCCTACTGGAAAGGAATTTTCTTCCAGCCGCGACTACAGAATCCGATACTCGAGGGTAATTCTTAGTCAATCTGTATTTCATTGTAATCCGATTGTAAACCGTATTTTACAAATTATAGTGATATACAAATGGTTTTGCCCCTGTGGGGGATTTTTCCTTAAACTTTGTGTGTTGAATATCTTGTGCATGATTTCATATTGTTTCATTCACACCTAGTTGCATGCTTAGGGTTAATTTGGGTTAAAATTGGTGTTTATTATATTATTTCTTATTTGAACGCAAGCGCCAACTCTCTCAAATTGGTATCAGAGCAGGTTACGCTAATCTATCGCGTATTCCTTTTTCCGCAAAATTTTTCTAAAGATATCAATTTTTGAAATAAATTGATTTTTGAAAAGAGCGTGTTCAAATGGAGAAGTCATATTATAAAATGCCTATTTTTGACGGGTCGAATTATGCCTATTGGAAAGCCCGTATGAGGTCGGCTTTAAAAGCCATTGATGAACGTGTCTGGATTTTGGTTGAACGAGGATGGACTCCTCCAACCGTGACTGTTGATAATGTGACCAACTTGAAACCTGACATCACTTGGACTGATGATGAATTTAAATGGTCGTCTTTTAACTCTAAAGGTCTAAGTGCTATTTCTGGGTCTGTCACTCCTGATGAGTTCAAACGCATAATGACGTGCACCACGTCAAAAGAAGCATGGGATATTTTGCAACTTACCCATGAAGGAACAAATGCTGTTAAAGAGTCAAAATTGCAAAATTTAACAACTCAATTTGAAACCATCACCATGCATGAAAATGAATGTTTTGATGAATTTTATGCTAGGCTCTCTGACATTGTTAATACTAGCTATAATCTTGGTGAACATATTCCAAATGCTAGGGTTGTTAAAAAGATTCTTCGTTCCCTTCCTAAGCGCTTTATACCTAAAGTCACTGTGCTGAATTCCTTGGGTAATTTAAATACTCTAAAATTGGAAGAACTGGTAGGAGATTTACAAACTTATGAAATAGACATGTTTCCTAAATCTGCCAAGCCAAAAGATAAGGGGATTGCCCTTAAAGCCCAAGAGAGAAAAAGTGAGGGGTCGGCAAGAAAGAGAGTCGAGTCGTCTAGAAAGGTAGAAACTTCTGATTCTGAATGTGAGTTTGACCTAGATGATTTGGCACTTTTTGCTAAAAACTTCAAGAAAATTCTGAAATTTAAGAAAAATGGGAATTTCAAAGATAAAAAGAATTTTCAGAAAAATAAGTTTGAAAAGAAAGACTTTAAAGAACCCCCTAAAGACAGTGAGAGGTGTTTTGAGTGCGACGGTAAGGGACACAGAGCGTTTGAGTGTGCCACTCGTCTGAATAGGGAAAAGGGTAAAGTTGTCCTAAACGCTACCCTTAGTGACGACAGTGAGGTCGAGTCGGTGGACTCGGGAGATGAGTCACCGCATGAGCGTAACTTCACCGCGTTCATGGCTAGTCATGTGAGTACTCCTAGTGCATCTCACGACGATGAGGATGCTACTTCACAGGGACACCTCGACAGCGAGAGCGAAGAGAGTGAGGGAGAGGAGGAAGGTAGTGAGGACGAGAGTAGCCTTCAACGCGCCTACGCCGAGTTATATGATGAGTCCTTCAAAACTAAAAAACGTAACAAGGCGTTAGTTCTTAGGATCACCGCGTTAGAAGAAGAGTTAGGAAAGATGAGAGAGAGAGAGTCCTCCACCTGCACCGCTATGAAAGAGAGAGAGTCTGCCTGGGTTAGTAAAGAAAATTTGCTTAAAGAGAGAGAGTGCAGTTTTGATAAAGAGAAAGCGGACTTGACTAAACAAGTGGCTAGTCTTACGAGTGAGCTCCATTCCTCCCTGGAGACTCGAAAGAAACTTGAATCCCTTGTTGCTCAGCTTACTCATGACGTTGAGAGAGCTAGGAAAGTCAAGGTACAAATCGAGGACAGATCTGGGAAGATGGGAAAGATGCTCCTCGGTCCCGCTTTAGGTTTTGGTGACCGGCATGGAATAGGTTTTGATGGTGCCTCCACGTCTCAAATTGCACCCGGACCAATTCCTGAGTTTACTACGACTCCTTATGGCCGTCATAAAAAACCAAGAAGGAGAGTTCGACCAAGAAAAGCAAACCAAGGTTCTCCTAATATTGTGCCCTTTTGCTCCCATTGCAAAAGAAATGGACACCTTAGGGATGATTGCTATAAGTTGGGTCGGACACGACGTACGGTTGCTCCACCACTTCAGACTGATGAGTTTGCCAGTCTGAGAGAGCGTGTTGAGTTTCTAGCCGCCACATCACAGAGCTTGATGGAGGAATTCCGACGGATGACCTTACCATCAATGAATGCGCCCCGCATTCCGGCTAAAACCAACAACAACAAGGGAATACTAAAAGGTACCTAATCTTGGGTTCCTAAGAAAGAGAAAAAGGCCCTTGTTGTCCATGTCGCTCTCAAAGCCCATAATACCTCACAGTGGTATTTTGACAGTGGTTGCTCCAGACATATGACAGGTGATACCTCATATTTTACCCATCTTGAGGATTATAATGATGGGAGAGTCACCTTTGGAGATGGTAGCAAATCTATCATAGTAGGACGAGGTACAGTAGAGTTACCAGGATTTCCAAAGCTAGAGAACGTGCTGTACGTCAAAGGTTTGAAAGCAAACCTTATTAGCATCAGCCAGCTGTGCGACGATGACTTTGCAGTGAAGTTTGACCGGAAAACTTGTAAGGTCTATGATCAAGCCGGTAAACTATTAGTGCAAGGGGTGAGGACAGAAGATAACTGTTATGGGACTGAGCCCAAATCCTCACTTGTCTACAACAGCGCCACGATCACTCCTATGGATCTGTGGCACCAACGTCTAGGTCATGTGAACGTCAGAGACTTATCTCGTTTAGTCAAAAAGGACCTAGTACGTGGCTTACCTTCACTTGGAAAGCCAACTTCCATGATTTGTGGACCCTGTCAGTTGGGAAAACAAATCCGTAGCCCGCATAGGAAGTTGAATTCCATTACCACCTCCCGTGCTCTTGAGTTGATTCACATGGATCTTATGGGTCCTACTCGTACGGAGAGTCTAGGTGGTAAGAGATACATTCTCGTGATGGTAGACGATTTCTCCAGATACTCCATTGTAGGTTTTCTAAGAGAGAAATCTGATGCTGTAGAATTTTTAACGACTAAGTGCCGTGTCCTGCAAAATCAACACGGGGTCACTATTAACAGAATACGTAGTGACAACGGCACTGAATTTAAGGAAGCAAAGGTGGATTTGTACTGTGATAGCCTTGGGATCAAACATGAGTTCTCTGCTGTGAGAACTCCTCAGCAAAATGGGATTGTTGAGAGGAAAAATAGAACGATCCAAGAAATGGCTAGATCTATGCTTCTAGGTCGTAAAATTTCTAGGAGATTTTGGGCAGAGGCAGTGTCTACTGCATGCCACACGGTGAATAGGGTCTATCTGCGTCCACACACACTTAAGACGCCTTATGAATTGTGGACAGGCAAGAAACCCAACCTGGCTTATTTCCGTGTCTTTGGGAGTAAATGCTACATCCTACGGGATAAAGAGCAATTAGGAAAGTTTGACTCCCAGAGCGACGAGGGAATATTGCTAGGATATTCATCGGACAGTAGAGCGTACCGGGTTTTTAACCTGAAGAGCTCTAAGGTTATGGAATCAATAAACGTCACTGTGCAAGATGACGAACCTCCGACGGTTATTGATCCCAACCTTCAGTGTGAGGATGAGAACAATTCTGACAGTGATTTACCTGTTCCTCTCCCACACTCTGTGGACCCTATTCCTGTGTTAGGGGACACACCTGCTTGGGTTCGCAAGAGTCATGACCCTTCTGCCATTGTTGGTGATCCCACTCTAGGGGTCAAGACTCGTGCTCAGCTAGAGAACGTTGTTAGCCATCTTTGCTACACGTCCAAAGTCGAGCCCAAGAATCACAAGGAAGCACTCAAAGATGAACACTGGATATCTGATATGCAGGATGAGTTGCTTCAGTTTAAGAAGAACAATGTCTGGGAACTTGTCCCCCGACCTAGTGATACTAATGTTATTGGTACCCGGTGGATTTTCAAGAATAAAATGGATGAAAATGGTACCATAATCAGAAATAAGGCTAGGTTGGTCGCTCAAGGCTACACACAGATAGAGGGTGTAGACTTTGGAGAGACATTTGCTCCTGTTGCGAGGCTTGAGTCCGTCCGCTTACTACTCGCCATCGCATGTCATCTACACTTCAAGGTATATCAGATGGATGTCAAGAGTGCCTTTCTGAATGGCATTCTACAGGAAGAGGTTTATGTGGAACAACCAAAAGGGTTTGAAGACCCTAAGCACCCTGAACACGTTTACTATCTGAGGAAAGCCTTGTATGGTTTGAAGCAAGCACCCCGTGCTTGGTACGAGAGGCTTACTTCCTATCTCATAGCCCGTGGCTTCAAAAGAGGGGGAGTTGATATGACGTTGTTCGTCAGGAGAGATGACGGTGCTATTTTGGTTGCCCAAGTCTATGTGGACGACATAGTCTTTGGATCCACATGCTCCCAGCATGCTCACCACTTTGAGGAGGAGATGAAAAGTGAGTTTGAGATGAGCATGGTAGGTGAGCTTACATTCTTTCTTGGTCTCCAGGTTCGTCAGCTAGAGGATGGGATGTTCATCTCCCAATCCAAGTATGCTAGAGACCTAGTAAAGAAATTTGGTTTAGACTCCGCTAAGCATGCTCGTACACCTATGAGTACCACTACCAAGCTTAGTAAGGACACTTCAGGAAAGGACGTAGAGCAAACCTTGTATCGGAGTATGATAGGCAGTCTTCTCTACTTGACTGCTAGTCGTCCCGACATTGCCTTTAGTGTTGGAGTCTGTGCGCGTTATCAGGCGTCTCCCAAAGAGTCACACTTACTCGCTCTAAAACGTATTATCAAATACGTGAGTGGGACTCTCTCATACGGTATTTGGTATTCCTTTGATACCGATGACCGTTTGTCCGCCTATTCGGATGCCGATTGGGCTGGGGACGTAGATGGTTGTAGGAGCACTTCTGGTGGGTGTTTCTACTTTGGTTCTGCTCTTGTCTCTTGGTTGAGCAAGAAGCAAAACTCCATCTCTTTGTCCACTGCGGAGGCTGAGTACATCGCCGCCGGGAGTTGTTGCACGCAACTCATGTGGATGAAGCAAATGTTGGAGGATTATGGGATTTCACAGGACACCATGACCATTTCCTGTGATAACACGAGCGCGATACACATATCCCGCAATCCTGTCCAACATTCGCGCACAAAGCACATCAGGTTACGCGAGCACTTTATACGTCAGTTAGTTGAAGAGAAAGTCGTAACCCTGAGTTTTGTTCCTACCGACCGTCAGTTAGCCGATATTTTCATGAAACCTTTAGATGCCCTTAGATTTGAGAGTCTTAGGAAGTCTTTGGGGATTTGCACTGTTGACTGAGGGGTTAGTCTATGTCTAGAATAGGATGCTTCTTCATGTTCATATCATATGCTTCCTATTACTAGTCTGTTTATATGTACCATAGCTTTCTTGTACAGCTTTTATGTATTTGTTTCTTATTCTTAGAAAAATACAAAAAGATTTTTTTTGAAAAATTTTGAGAAAAGCACAAAAAGATTTTATTTTGATAAAATTTTTTTTGAAAAATTCAAAAAGAGATTTGCCTTTTATGGATGAGCATTTAAGATAGCCAAGTCACAACTTCCTTCCATATATCCATGTGACTGTTTGATAGAGATTTGAGAGGCTACATCATTTCATCCATGTGCTTAACATTGATTGGAGTCCTTGAGATGTAATTAGTGATATTTCCTACATGCTTGACTCCTATATCCTTTTTTCTGCACACATGCACGGCTATATTTTGTTGCACTTGTCAATCTCATGTTGGCTTGAGTGTTTCCATCTCAATCCTGTCTATACAATGTATAAAATGCGATAAAACTTGACAAGATTGGATTGCATGTAAAAACCGTTTGGTGAGACTGTGCGCATATTTTCATAACGGGGAGGGGCTGCGAAAGTTGATTCTTATCCTTTGCGCAAAAGCCACCGTTAAAAAAAGGACCTAAAAAATGGAGGAATTGTAATATCCGAGGTCCTAAGAGGTTAAAAGAGCCCGAAAAAATTGAAAGGCAATCAAAAGCAATACATGCCATATATGGGCCATTTAGGTTTCACCATCAATTCTCCAAAGTTTGAGAATTTAGTATACCTCTATTCATAATATAAATCTGAGGGAGTTTGGTTGGAGATTGAAAAACGGGTTTGCACTTCCTTGAAAGTCCTGAAAAAGCATAAATCATTTTGGACGTTATTGGTGTAGAAATCACTTTGAGCTTTGATTTGATGATTTGATTGAGTCAATATCTTATACTGTCACTCGTTTACACCAAAGGAAGCATTTGAGTTCATTCGTTAGGAATATCCAATATTCATCGTGCACATATGTCATGTTTGTATGCTTTGATTTTCCTATCGAATTTTGATCACACCCATTCTTTTACGCTATCACCGACTTGGTTGTTTTATGTTCATTCATGGTGTGATTTTATGCCTTGTGACATCCCAGTACTTGATTGCTTGATTTATTTCTCTCTTTTGTCTATTTGGGGACATCATAAAAAGGGGGAGAATGAATTATCTGATTATGGGGGAGTTTGAATTTGAGTTTGAATTTTGGGGGAGTTTTGAAATTTGAGGTTCATCATAAATCTGGTATATATGCATATGTTTATTATCTCATTTCAAACTTGATACGTCACTTGGTATTTGCTTTATCTCATGTGTGTAGGTACATCCTTGATAATTCCATGATACACACCCTGATGAGAAAAGCGTGAAGATTCCTGAAGATTTGAAGATCAAACGATGCAGTCTTATTCACTTGTACTCTTTCAGTTTTGGGTTCATGGAAGGGTAGATTTGTATAGGAAATTTCATATTTGATAATTCGGATTTTTTTATGTTTGTTCCGGCATAGACATAGGGGGAGATTTGTAAGGACAATTTCTCCATCTTTATGTATATGTTATGTCATACGCCGTTACAAGATTGTTGGTTGAAAAGATCACATCGTCATCAACAAAATCCGAAGATCAAAAGAAGAAAGAATTTGGGAATCAGACCTGACCGGACCGATCCGGTCCAGAAAAAGAACCGATCCGGTTTACCGGACCGATCCGACCATCTACCGGACCGATCCGTTTTGTCAGACTCCAGTAGCCACCGGATCCATAGCGAACCGATGAAGGCAAAAGTCCCGGACCGATCCGATGCCAACCAGACCGATCCGGTTTCAGAAAAAGAACCGATCCGACTTACCCGGACCGATCCGCCTAATCGACCGGACCGATCCGGCGAGGATAATCACTGCCAGATCGTGCAGCCGATTTTGAAGGGTTTCGATCCCTTATTTAAACCACGATCAGCAGTTGGTTTTCTTAAGACTTTCCCACGATTATCAGAGCATATCAACCCTAAAGTCTTCACCTATTGAGTCCTATGATTCTAGGTTTTTAGATTCACACATCTTCCGTATCTTTGTGAATCAAATTTGGTAACCCAAAGAACACCATTGATGTTGTTCAACCCTTTGTGAAGTGGACCGTTTCTTCCTCTTCATTGCAGCCCTACTGGACAGGGATAGTTCCAGCCGCAAGCCCTACTGGAAAGGAATTTTCTTCCAGCCGCGACTACAGAATCCGATACTCGAGGGTAATTCTTAGTCAATCTGTATTTCATTGTAATCCGATTGTAAACCGTATTTTACAAATTATAGTGATATACAAATGGTTTTGCCCCTGTGGGGGATTTTTCCTTAAACTTTGTGTGTTGAATATCTTGTGCATGATTTCATATTGTTTCATTCACACCTAGTTGCATGCTTAGGGTTAATTTGGGTTAAAATTGGTGTTTATTATATTATTTCTTATTTGAACGCAAGCGCCAACTCTCTCAAATTGGTATCAGAGCAGGTTACGCTAATCTATCGCGTATTCCTTTTTCCGCAAAATTTTTCTAAAGATATCAATTTTTGAAATAAATTGATTTTTGAAAAGAGCGTGTTCAAATGGAGAAGTCATATTATAAAATGCCTATTTTTGACGGGTCGAATTATGCCTATTGGAAAGCCCGTATGAGGTCGGCTTTAAAAGCCATTGATGAACGTGTCTGGATTTTGGTTGAACGAGGATGGACTCCTCCAACCGTGACTGTTGATAATGTGACCAACTTGAAACCTGACATCACTTGGACTGATGATGAATTTAAATGGTCGTCTTTTAACTCTAAAGGTCTAAGTGCTATTTCTGGGTCTGTCACTCCTGATGAGTTCAAACGCATAATGACGTGCACCACGTCAAAAGAAGCATGGGATATTTTGCAACTTACCCATGAAGGAACAAATGCTGTTAAAGAGTCAAAATTGCAAAATTTAACAACTCAATTTGAAACCATCACCATGCATGAAAATGAATGTTTTGATGAATTTTATGCTAGGCTCTCTGACATTGTTAATACTAGCTATAATCTTGGTGAACATATTCCAAATGCTAGGGTTGTTAAAAAGATTCTTCGTTCCCTTCCTAAGCGCTTTATACCTAAAGTCACTGTGCTGAATTCCTTGGGTAATTTAAATACTCTAAAATTGGAAGAACTGGTAGGAGATTTACAAACTTATGAAATAGACATGTTTCCTAAATCTGCCAAGCCAAAAGATAAGGGGATTGCCCTTAAAGCCCAAGAGAGAAAAAGTGAGGGGTCGGCAAGAAAGAGAGTCGAGTCGTCTAGAAAGGTAGAAACTTCTGATTCTGAATGTGAGTTTGACCTAGATGATTTGGCACTTTTTGCTAAAAACTTCAAGAAAATTCTGAAATTTAAGAAAAATGGGAATTTCAAAGATAAAAAGAATTTTCAGAAAAATAAGTTTGAAAAGAAAGACTTTAAAGAACCCCCTAAAGACAGTGAGAGGTGTTTTGAGTGCGACGGTAAGGGACACAGAGCGTTTGAGTGTGCCACTCGTCTGAATAGGGAAAAGGGTAAAGTTGTCCTAAACGCTACCCTTAGTGACGACAGTGAGGTCGAGTCGGTGGACTCGGGAGATGAGTCACCGCATGAGCGTAACTTCACCGCGTTCATGGCTAGTCATGTGAGTACTCCTAGTGCATCTCACGACGATGAGGATGCTACTTCACAGGGACACCTCGACAGCGAGAGCGAAGAGAGTGAGGGAGAGGAGGAAGGTAGTGAGGACGAGAGTAGCCTTCAACGCGCCTACGCCGAGTTATATGATGAGTCCTTCAAAACTAAAAAACGTAACAAGGCGTTAGTTCTTAGGATCACCGCGTTAGAAGAAGAGTTAGGAAAGATGAGAGAGAGAGAGTCCTCCACCTGCACCGCTATGAAAGAGAGAGAGTCTGCCTGGGTTAGTAAAGAAAATTTGCTTAAAGAGAGAGAGTGCAGTTTTGATAAAGAGAAAGCGGACTTGACTAAACAAGTGGCTAGTCTTACGAGTGAGCTCCATTCCTCCCTGGAGACTCGAAAGAAACTTGAATCCCTTGTTGCTCAGCTTACTCATGACGTTGAGAGAGCTAGGAAAGTCAAGGTACAAATCGAGGACAGATCTGGGAAGATGGGAAAGATGCTCCTCGGTCCCGCTTTAGGTTTTGGTGACCGGCATGGAATAGGTTTTGATGGTGCCTCCACGTCTCAAATTGCACCCGGACCAATTCCTGAGTTTACTACGACTCCTTATGGCCGTCATAAAAAACCAAGAAGGAGAGTTCGACCAAGAAAAGCAAACCAAGGTTCTCCTAATATTGTGCCCTTTTGCTCCCATTGCAAAAGAAATGGACACCTTAGGGATGATTGCTATAAGTTGGGTCGGACACGACGTACGGTTGCTCCACCACTTCAGACTGATGAGTTTGCCAGTCTGAGAGAGCGTGTTGAGTTTCTAGCCGCCACATCACAGAGCTTGATGGAGGAATTCCGACGGATGACCTTACCATCAATGAATGCGCCCCGCATTCCGGCTAAAACCAACAACAACAAGGGAATACTAAAAGGTACCTAATCTTGGGTTCCTAAGAAAGAGAAAAAGGCCCTTGTTGTCCATGTCGCTCTCAAAGCCCATAATACCTCACAGTGGTATTTTGACAGTGGTTGCTCCAGACATATGACAGGTGATACCTCATATTTTACCCATCTTGAGGATTATAATGATGGGAGAGTCACCTTTGGAGATGGTAGCAAATCTATCATAGTAGGACGAGGTACAGTAGAGTTACCAGGATTTCCAAAGCTAGAGAACGTGCTGTACGTCAAAGGTTTGAAAGCAAACCTTATTAGCATCAGCCAGCTGTGCGACGATGACTTTGCAGTGAAGTTTGACCGGAAAACTTGTAAGGTCTATGATCAAGCCGGTAAACTATTAGTGCAAGGGGTGAGGACAGAAGATAACTGTTATGGGACTGAGCCCAAATCCTCACTTGTCTACAACAGCGCCACGATCACTCCTATGGATCTGTGGCACCAACGTCTAGGTCATGTGAACGTCAGAGACTTATCTCGTTTAGTCAAAAAGGACCTAGTACGTGGCTTACCTTCACTTGGAAAGCCAACTTCCATGATTTGTGGACCCTGTCAGTTGGGAAAACAAATCCGTAGCCCGCATAGGAAGTTGAATTCCATTACCACCTCCCGTGCTCTTGAGTTGATTCACATGGATCTTATGGGTCCTACTCGTACGGAGAGTCTAGGTGGTAAGAGATACATTCTCGTGATGGTAGACGATTTCTCCAGATACTCCATTGTAGGTTTTCTAAGAGAGAAATCTGATGCTGTAGAATTTTTAACGACTAAGTGCCGTGTCCTGCAAAATCAACACGGGGTCACTATTAACAGAATACGTAGTGACAACGGCACTGAATTTAAGGAAGCAAAGGTGGATTTGTACTGTGATAGCCTTGGGATCAAACATGAGTTCTCTGCTGTGAGAACTCCTCAGCAAAATGGGATTGTTGAGAGGAAAAATAGAACGATCCAAGAAATGGCTAGATCTATGCTTCTAGGTCGTAAAATTTCTAGGAGATTTTGGGCAGAGGCAGTGTCTACTGCATGCCACACGGTGAATAGGGTCTATCTGCGTCCACACACACTTAAGACGCCTTATGAATTGTGGACAGGCAAGAAACCCAACCTGGCTTATTTCCGTGTCTTTGGGAGTAAATGCTACATCCTACGGGATAAAGAGCAATTAGGAAAGTTTGACTCCCAGAGCGACGAGGGAATATTGCTAGGATATTCATCGGACAGTAGAGCGTACCGGGTTTTTAACCTGAAGAGCTCTAAGGTTATGGAATCAATAAACGTCACTGTGCAAGATGACGAACCTCCGACGGTTATTGATCCCAACCTTCAGTGTGAGGATGAGAACAATTCTGACAGTGATTTACCTGTTCCTCTCCCACACTCTGTGGACCCTATTCCTGTGTTAGGGGACACACCTGCTTGGGTTCGCAAGAGTCATGACCCTTCTGCCATTGTTGGTGATCCCACTCTAGGGGTCAAGACTCGTGCTCAGCTAGAGAACGTTGTTAGCCATCTTTGCTACACGTCCAAAGTCGAGCCCAAGAATCACAAGGAAGCACTCAAAGATGAACACTGGATATCTGATATGCAGGATGAGTTGCTTCAGTTTAAGAAGAACAATGTCTGGGAACTTGTCCCCCGACCTAGTGATACTAATGTTATTGGTACCCGGTGGATTTTCAAGAATAAAATGGATGAAAATGGTACCATAATCAGAAATAAGGCTAGGTTGGTCGCTCAAGGCTACACACAGATAGAGGGTGTAGACTTTGGAGAGACATTTGCTCCTGTTGCGAGGCTTGAGTCCGTCCGCTTACTACTCGCCATCGCATGTCATCTACACTTCAAGGTATATCAGATGGATGTCAAGAGTGCCTTTCTGAATGGCATTCTACAGGAAGAGGTTTATGTGGAACAACCAAAAGGGTTTGAAGACCCTAAGCACCCTGAACACGTTTACTATCTGAGGAAAGCCTTGTATGGTTTGAAGCAAGCACCCCGTGCTTGGTACGAGAGGCTTACTTCCTATCTCATAGCCCGTGGCTTCAAAAGAGGGGGAGTTGATATGACGTTGTTCGTCAGGAGAGATGACGGTGCTATTTTGGTTGCCCAAGTCTATGTGGACGACATAGTCTTTGGATCCACATGCTCCCAGCATGCTCACCACTTTGAGGAGGAGATGAAAAGTGAGTTTGAGATGAGCATGGTAGGTGAGCTTACATTCTTTCTTGGTCTCCAGGTTCGTCAGCTAGAGGATGGGATGTTCATCTCCCAATCCAAGTATGCTAGAGACCTAGTAAAGAAATTTGGTTTAGACTCCGCTAAGCATGCTCGTACACCTATGAGTACCACTACCAAGCTTAGTAAGGACACTTCAGGAAAGGACGTAGAGCAAACCTTGTATCGGAGTATGATAGGCAGTCTTCTCTACTTGACTGCTAGTCGTCCCGACATTGCCTTTAGTGTTGGAGTCTGTGCGCGTTATCAGGCGTCTCCCAAAGAGTCACACTTACTCGCTCTAAAACGTATTATCAAATACGTGAGTGGGACTCTCTCATACGGTATTTGGTATTCCTTTGATACCGATGACCGTTTGTCCGCCTATTCGGATGCCGATTGGGCTGGGGACGTAGATGGTTGTAGGAGCACTTCTGGTGGGTGTTTCTACTTTGGTTCTGCTCTTGTCTCTTGGTTGAGCAAGAAGCAAAACTCCATCTCTTTGTCCACTGCGGAGGCTGAGTACATCGCCGCCGGGAGTTGTTGCACGCAACTCATGTGGATGAAGCAAATGTTGGAGGATTATGGGATTTCACAGGACACCATGACCATTTCCTGTGATAACACGAGCGCGATACACATATCCCGCAATCCTGTCCAACATTCGCGCACAAAGCACATCAGGTTACGCGAGCACTTTATACGTCAGTTAGTTGAAGAGAAAGTCGTAACCCTGAGTTTTGTTCCTACCGACCGTCAGTTAGCCGATATTTTCACGAAACCTTTAGATGCCCTTAGATTTGAGAGTCTTAGGAAGTCTTTGGGGATTTGCACTGTTGACTGAGGGGTTAGTCTATGTCTAGAATAGGATGCTTCTTCATGTTCATATCATATGCTTCCTATTACTAGTCTGTTTATATGTACCATAGCTTTCTTGTACAGCTTTTATGTATTTGTTTCTTATTCTTAGAAAAATACAAAAAGATTTTTTTTGAAAAATTTTGAGAAAAGCACAAAAAGATTTTATTTTGATAAAAATTTTTTTGAAAAATTCAAAAAGAGATTTGCCTTTTATGGATGAGCATTTAAGATAGCCAAGTCACAACTTCCTTCCATATATCCATGTGACTGTTTGATAGAGATTTGAGAGGCTACATCATTTCATCCATGTGCTTAACATTGATTGGAGTCCTTGAGATGTAATTAGTGATATTTCCTACATGCTTGACTCCTATATCCTTTTTTCTGCACACATGCACGGCTATATTTTGTTGCACTTGTCAATCTCATGTTGGCTTGAGTGTTTCCATCTCAATCCTGTCTATACAATGTATAAAATGCGATAAAACTTGACAAGATTGGATTGCATGTAAAAACCGTTTGGTGAGACTGTGCGCATATTTTCATAACGGGGAGGGGCTGCGAAAGTTGATTCTTATCCTTTGCGCAAAAGCCACCGTTAAAAAAAGGACCTAAAAAATGGAGGAATTGTAATATCCGAGGTCCTAAGAGGTTAAAAGAGCCCGAAAAAATTGAAAGGCAATCAAAAGCAATACATGCCATATATGGGCCATTTAGGTTTCACCATCAATTCTCCAAAGTTTGAGAATTTAGTATACCTCTATTCATAATATAAATCTGAGGGAGTTTGGTTGGAGATTGAAAAACGGGTTTGCACTTCCTTGAAAGTCCTGAAAAAGCATAAATCATTTTGGACGTTATTGGTGTAGAAATCACTTTGAGCTTTGATTTGATGATTTGATTGAGTCAATATCTTATACTGTCACTCGTTTACACCAAAGGAAGCATTTGAGTTCATTCGTTAGGAATATCCAATATTCATCGTGCACATATGTCATGTTTGTATGCTTTGATTTTCCTATCGAATTTTGATCACACCCATTCTTTTACGCTATCACCGACTTGGTTGTTTTATGTTCATTCATGGTGTGATTTTATGCCTTGTGACATCCCAGTACTTGATTGCTTGATTTATTTCTCTCTTTTGTCTATTTGGGGACATCATAAAAAGGGGGAGAATGAATTATCTGATTATGGGGGAGTTTGAATTTGAGTTTGAATTTTGGGGGAGTTTTGAAATTTGAGGTTCATCATAAATCTGGTATATATGCATATGTTTATTATCTCATTTCAAACTTGATACGTCACTTGGTATTTGCTTTATCTCATGTGTGTAGGTACATCCTTGATAATTCCATGATACACACCCTGATGAGAAAAGCGTGAAGATTCCTGAAGATTTGAAGATCAAACGATGCAGTCTTATTCACTTGTACTCTTTCAGTTTTGGGTTCATGGAAGGGTAGATTTGTATAGGAAATTTCATATTTGATAATTCGGATTTTTTTATGTTTGTTCCGGCATAGACATAGGGGGAGATTTGTAAGGACAATTTCTCCATCTTTATGTATATGTTATGTCATACGCCGTTACAAGATTGTTGGTTGAAAAGATCACATCGTCATCAACAAAATCCGAAGATCAAAAGAAGAAAGAATTTGGGAATCAGACCTGACCGGACCGATCCGGTCCAGAAAAAGAACCGATCCGGTTTACCGGACCGATCCGACCATCTACCGGACCGATCCGTTTTGTCAGACTCCAGTAGCCACCGGATCCATAGCGAACCGATGAAGGCAAAAGTCCCGGACCGATCCGATGCCAACCAGACCGATCCGGTTTCAGAAAAAGAACCGATCCGACTTACCCGGACCGATCCGCCTAATCGACCGGACCGATCCGGCGAGGATAATCACTGCCAGATCGTGCAGCCGATTTTGAAGGGTTTCGATCCCTTATTTAAACCACGATCAGCAGTTGGTTTTCTTAAGACTTTCCCACGATTATCAGAGCATATCAACCCTAAAGTCTTCACCTATTGAGTCCTATGATTCTAGGTTTTTAGATTCACACATCTTCCGTATCTTTGTGAATCAAATTTGGTAACCCAAAGAACACCATTGATGTTGTTCAACCCTTTGTGAAGTGGACCGTTTCTTCCTCTTCATTGCAGCCCTACTGGACAGGGATAGTTCCAGCCGCAAGCCCTACTGGAAAGGGATTTTCTTCCAGCCGCGACTACAGAATCCGATACCCGAGGGTAATTCTTAGTCAATCTGTATTTCATTGTAATCCGATTGTAAACCGTATTTTACAAATTATAGTGATATACAAATGGTTTTGCCCCTGTGGGGGATTTTTCCTTAAACTTTGTGTGTTGAATATCTTGTGCATGATTTCATATTATTTCATTCACACCTAGTTGCATGCTTAGGGTTAATTTGGGTTAAAATTGGTGTTTATTATATTATTTCTTATTTGAACGCAAGCGCCAACTCTCTCAGCACGATCCCCACCTTTCTTCTTCTGCCTCTGATCCTCAGGGGTAGGGCCAACAACGTTCCTCTTTTTTATGGCCTCAGCCCTCGAGGTAGATGGAGGGGGAGGAGGAGCATTCAGACCTACCTTTTTGACGAGCTTTATCAGACTTGGTGCGGCCATCTCCCATAACTCGTCCGAAATTCCTTTGGGGCACTCTGCGAAATAGAAAGGTATGAGTTAGAGCATCAGATATACATATATTCAGAGGTATAACTTGTTGAAATGAAAGGCATTTACCAAGTTCTGTAAGAGGACTTCCCCCTAGACCAGTCTCAGAGAGGTAATAGGGGGTCATCAGGTGTTCAAATTTGAAAAGCAGACCATGCTCTCCCTGATCTTGAAGGTCTTTGACCTTATGAAGATTTTATTGGCTTAGCCCAGGGTCGGCCCTAGCAGCCATTGTAATCTTTCCCCATCTTATAGGCATCCTCGGCTCTAATGAGGAAGAGGGGGCACATTGACCAAATTCCCAAGGCCTTGAGGCAAAGAAATAACGTGGCTTCCAGTTATGGTTTGAGGTTTGGGTAATCTGAAGCATCTTCTTTTCTGACTTTCGAGCTAAAAAATGATGATAGCTCGGATGATTTCTGGCAGATGAAGGGACATAGCATTTTGTAAAGACTTGGACAGGAAGGTCTGAGTGATGAACAGCCTTCCATAAGACAATGGCTCCAATTATCACCCTTCAAGCATTGGGTGACAACTGGGAAGGAGCCGAGTTAATATAGGCCAATATAGACTTGATGATGTGATGGATGGGAAGACGAAATCCCAACTTAAACATCTTCTCGTACAGGCAGATCTCACCATCTCGATCGTGATAAGCCCTCTCTTCCCTCAGAGGTCTCCTCAGTTTTATGGAGGGGCTTATGAAATATAAGTACCTGAAGGATAGGAGGTCGATCTCTCTGACTGAACTCTTAATCTCGGCCACCTCAGAGACGTCGATATCACTCTCAGCATCATCATCTAGCTCAACGTCGGTCTGAGCAGACGTTGGGGGATTACTTGGAAATCTCTGAGCGAACTCAGCCCCCGTGACAACCGACAGGGGAATGGCTTCAAGGATTGGTGGAATAGCCACACTTGGTCCAACAATTTCAACCTCAGAGGAAGAGGATGATATGCTTGAACTTTTGTGAGACGAGGCCCTACTAGAAACCTCTACCTGATCAGGGACCTGATCTCGTTGATTTGAGAAGTCTATGGCCTCTTGGAAGGAGTCCACAGATATAGGGTCTGAGGTGGATGACTCAGACTCAGACATTGGTATAGGTTCAGTTGGGTCCTCTTCTTGGCTAACTGGTTCAGATGGCTCAGGGTATATAACCTTCAGAGGTTGTGGAAAAATAGGCCTGAGGGGGAACGCCTCTGACCTACGAGCTTCCTCTTGGGCTCTTTCTACTTGTCTAATTTTTTCTAAGGCCTTCTCCCTAAGAGAGGGGAATTCCTCTAAGAGTTGGTAGAGGGGTCTGAGCATATGAGGCAGACATTAGACTTGTGACTCTCCTTAATTACAAACAAGATTGGCAAATGGAATTAAAGATCAATCTATTTAACTATGAGCAAAAACAACGAAGAGCAATCAAGAACAGACCGCCGAAAAACCAATGAACTTGTCGAAAAGCTCTTAAATCTCCCCGAAAAATGCAAAAATAAGAATCAAAGAAGAAAAATGAGGAATAGAGGATGACAAAGGATACCTGAAGAAGAGTGATGAGAAGCAGGGAAAAAACTGTAAGAAATGTCCACCCAGGTGCACCTCGAATCAAAGCTCTTCTAGAAAGAGAAAGTTGCAGGAATGACTAAGTCTGGAGAAGGAGAGAAATGAGGAAGAAAGAGAAGAATTAGGGTTTAAACCCTTAAGTGGAGTGCATGCTTCCCAAAGCCCATCATTGCCTTGGGAGCCCAATAGACAACTAGCATAATTACCCTTGTCAGACACGTAAGCCACTTCAGTAATTGACAAGTGTCAAAAAAGGAATATTGGTATAAAGAAAAAGGACTTCGGAGTTGTAGAACCCATAGTCACTTGATCCCACATGTAACTAAGGGTTGGGGGGTGATTGATATGCCTTGAATGTACCCCCTCGGCTCAGAGACCCCCTCGGCTCAGGGATATCAACCTCGGCCTTGGATATGGCCGACGATTGAAAGGGCCTTAGATCAATGACCAGCGGTCTCGTCCCAAGCAAGGTCGGCAGTGGCCGACGTTGTGAGAGTTCTTCATGATCCGAGGGATAATTATTCATCAAGTCGTCCAGGGGATTTATTCCTCTTGTGAGAGGTCTTCATGACCATGGTCTTTGTGGAACTCACAATATCTGGATTTATTCCTCTTGTCAGGATCTGCCTTCATTTTTTCTCGCCAGTTTAGCTCCTCATTGTTCTTGATCTCTTCCAAAATAAGATTTATATCTACCTTCAAAGGAGTATAATTTCCAAACTTCTTCAATTGTTCCAGTGCTTTCTTTACTTTAGACGGCCCGTTTCCACCATTATTCTTATGATCCTTCTTTTTAGTCTTACCATCTTCAACCTTGACCTCCTTAGTGTATGCATTCTTCTTCGCAGCCATGGCTTCTTCGGCATTCATGATTTATGCTGCTTTTGCCATTAATTCAGCCATGGTCCTATGCAGATCCTTAGCTAAAGTGTAGTATAATTTATCTGGAAACAGTCCACTCATCAGAGCAGTAATTGCTATTTTCTCCTCGTAATCAATTACCTCCAGTTTTTCGTTATTGAAATGAGTAATATAATCCCTGGTGCTTTCGCCTGCCTTTTGTCTAACACTTAGCAAGTATGCTACTCATTTGACTGGTTTCGCTCCAAAACAGAAATTTTTGATAAAAAGTTCTGCCAATTGAAAGAAAGTCACAATCTTTCCTCGAGGAAGGTTATTGTACCATATCTGAGTTGATCCGGTAAGAGTTCCTGAAAATGCCCTGCATCTCATTTCATCTGGAACTGCATAGATATCAGCAGCAGCTTGGTATTGTTCTATATGAAGGACAGGGTCAGTTTTTCCATCATATTTAGGCGTCACTATAGGAGCTTTGAATTTTGATGGTGTGGGAAAATCCACAATTGCATGTACAAATGGTGTCCCTTGGACAAAAGTTCTTTGTAGAGGATTCTTGGCCTTATCCATTTCCCCTAATATGTCCTCCAACCTCTGAATAGAGCCCTTCCATGCATCGTTTCCCTCCTCGGGCCTATTGGTTCAAGCAACTGATCGCGTTGAATTTGCCTCTTGGGATCTTTCATTACAAGCAGTTGGTCGTGATTGGGCAGAACCTTCCCTTAGATCGGATGGTCATGGAGAGTTCCTTGACGCAATCCTAGGAGGACTTTTATTCCTCCTAGGGCCCAAACGATCAAAAGGAGATACTCTACTCAACCTTTCTAGAGCACTGGTCCTTTTCAGAGATAGAGTGATGTTTCGTTGAGAATCTGTTGCTCGCACTGATGAAGCCCGACCAGGTTGATAAGAAGGATCATTAGATCTCTCAGTACGATATGAATTGGTGCGTCTGGATTGAGATTCCTCTGGGAATAACGTTCGCCTAGTTCGTGAAGAGGGTAAACGGATATTTTTCGGAACACTTCGTTGTCCTGATTGGGCCGACACTCCTCCTTGAACAGTTTATATAAGTTGACGCATGGTTTCTTGCATGGCTGTTTGACCTTGGGCTAAACTATCCATTATGCTAGCGAGATCTGACACATTTGGGGGAATGGACGGATTTGGGGGGATCCCAGCATTTCGATTACTGGATTCCGGATTATCATCCATTGATAATGAATTATTTTAGTGAAAAACGATAAGTACAGTCGTTTCCCACAGACGGCGCCAATCTGTTGATGTAAAAAATTAGATTATCTCTAATTTATCAATCACAGATAAAATAAATAAGACAAAAGATTTTTAAAGTGGTTCAGCCTTATAAGAATGGCATACGCTCACTGTTTTTGTATTGCTGATTGTTTGTCTAGAATTCTCGATATGTGGTTTATCCAGAAATCTAGAGTCCCCCTTTTAATGAGGAGGTTACAATGTATTTATAGCGTTGAGGTTGTACGTGTGAAAGGAAAATGCGTTGTTATCTAGTAGACATATACATTTGTACGATAATAATAAGCATTTAATGCGCAGTCATCTCTTTGATTCTCTTGATTTGGATGCTCTGTACGCTAAGTAGCTCGGACCGCTTAAGCTGCTCGGACCGCCTAAGTAGCTCGGGGCCCATGAGTTGCTCGGGGAGCCTAAGTTGATCGGTATGCTTGAGCTGTTCGGGATGTATGAGTTGCTCGTGGCGCTTGAATAGCTCGGTGGCAGTGAGTTGATCAGTAGAAGTATTTGTAATTGCCACGTTGGTTGACACGTGTCTTCAAATGATGGGTCCACGTCAGTAGATTAAATTTGGTATCAACACATATATTAATTTACTAATTTACAATGAGGGACAATCATATATTAATTTACTAAAAAAATTAATAATCAATCAATTCGTTTACAAGGGACACTACGCACAAACACGCACATACATACACACACACTACGCACAAAAACATTAGGCATCAATTTATAACAAAAACTCTACTTAAGGCATCCGATAAACAAATAGTTGTTATTCCAATCAATACCGGGTAAGTTTGGTAGATATGTAATTTTTTAGCATAATACATGTGTGTATTTATAATATTCCTAATCTCCAATAATACTTCATAATATAGGTATCGTTGGGTTTTTCTTGTGATCGACTTTATTTTGAACAATGTGTTTTGGATTGATTCTTTACACGGTGAAACAAGCTTGGACCTTAAGCTCTATATAAACACGTAATTAGTGTCCTAAATAAATTCTTATAATAAAATTATTGATTTCATTTTACATAATTGTAATATAAATGTCATTATGTTTTTTTATTGAAGTGGAATTAGATCATTTTTGACAATCAAAGGAAAAATCACTACTAAACTGGGAGAATGTTAAGGTATTTGTTCGCTAAATTAAATTTAATATTTAGGTATTCACATTTGACACAAGTAATACACTAACTCCTTTATTTTCAGGGACCTGAACAACGAGGAGAAGTTGTGTGTGGTTTTTTTGTATTGAAATTCATGCGAGAGCTCTTGGAAAATTTATCGAAGACTCTAAAAATGAAGGTCTGATGTTTTTAAATATATTTTTACATTATTTTTTATTTAGATGTGACAAAGGCCTAAAGTAATTTTATTTGTCTTGTTTAAATGAAGGAGTTGGCTGCAAATTCGTCATACCAAACTCATGAGATCAATGAACTTCAATATGAGTTCATTGAATTTATTTAGCCTTATATTATATGATTTGAAGGATTTTGTCAACACAATTTTGCGAAAGCCAATGGAGGATCGACACATTTATGCGTGAGTTTTGGATATAAATTTTTGGGGGGAATTTTTTTAATGATGTACATAGTGGGTATGTCTAACTATGATACATGTAGTAGGTCATTATTTTTTTGTGGATAATTAATGTAGATTATGGGTATTTCTATTTGTGTCCCACTATTTTTTTTATATGGACATATGTCTTGGTTTGGTGCATTTTAAGTGTACTTAACTTCAAATACAAAAAAAAAAATCAAAACTGTTTTTATGCTATTGTAAATTTTGATTTGTGTTTAGATTTATTTGTCAACTATGACATTAATATTGGTTATTAATTTTTTTTTATTCTATGTCTAATTTATGACCATTTATATTAAACGAAATTATTTATATAACCTTTTTAAATTTTTAAAAACTGTTTATCATGACCCTTTTTAAATCAGATATGCTTATAGAGTATATTATGACCTTTTTTTGGAGTAGATATGACAATTTTGAAAAAAAAAAGTCATATAAAACTGTTACCTAATATGACACCTTTTATGGGTATAAATTATGACATACAAACTTAAGATGCTTTTTTATTAAAAAATAAAACATCATAAAATGCGTTTTATGACACTTAAAAAACATCATAAAAAGGATTTTTTCTTGTAGTGGCATGACCTTATTCGCAAGATGTCGGGGTCTATCTAGATGACATTATCATCAAATCAAAGACTCGGGAAGGTCATATTTCGACCCTTCGAAAGTTCTTCGAGCGATTACGGTAATGCCAAATGAGTCTAAATCCACATAAATGAATTTTCGGCATTACGAGAGGAAAGCTGTTGGGATTCATGGTCAGTGTGAAGGAAATCGAAGCAGACCCTACCAAGATGAAAGCCATACTCAAGAGGCCACCACCACAGACGGAGAAGGAATTTCGAGGATTCTTGGGTAAACTACAGTACATCAGTATGTTCATCATCCAACTAACATCTATCTGCGAACTCAGTTTTTAACTTATACAAAAGGAGTCAACTAAAGTCTAGAATGAGGCCTGCCAAGGAACC
Source organism: Sambucus nigra (assembly GCA_949130495.1). Taxonomy (NCBI): domain Eukaryota; kingdom Viridiplantae; phylum Streptophyta; class Magnoliopsida; order Dipsacales; family Adoxaceae; genus Sambucus; species Sambucus nigra. Next base: position 576,686,220 of record OX422209.1, read on the forward strand.
TTTGATCGAATTAAGCGATACCTCACCTGACCTCTGGTGCTAATGCCTCAGCTGCTAGGTCTACCCATCCTCATGTACATGACTGTAACAGATACCACATTAGGGGCTTTCCTAGCCCAATACATTGAAGAATCCCGTAAGAAAAGGCATTTCTTATGCCAGCCGAAAATTGGATGGGTATGAAGTCAACCACACTGCTTTGGAGAAAATATGTGTCACCCTGGTTTGGGTCATGCAGAAGTTACGGAACTATATTCTTGCCTTCCCCGTCAGACTTGTATCTTGTATGGATCCAATCAAGTACTTGCTAGGAAATCCCTCTCTATCCATCTGAATGGCCCATTGGTTGATGTTGCTATCCGAATTTGATATTATGTACGTCACACAAAAAGCTATGAAAGGGAGAGGCATCTTAGGAGGACCTCTGATGGAAAATGTTCTTTAATGGGGCTATCAACATGAAAGGATACGTCATTGGGATATTCCTAATCGCACCTGATGATTCTCATACACCAGTTTACATCAAACTATACTTCCCCTGCACCAAAAACATAAGCGAGTATGAGGCATGCAATGTAGGCCTTAAGATCACACTAAAAAAGAAATCCTGAACCTAGACGCCTACGGAGACTCTTTCCTCATCATCGGCCAAATCCTTAGAAAATGGAAAGTCAAAGATGAGAAGCTCATACCCTTACCTGCCCACCTAGAAGAACTATTCTCCCAGTTTAATGATGTCACATTCCACTACTTGCAGTGTGTAAATAACAGCCTAGTTGACTCCCTTACTACCCTGGCCTCCATGGTCTACATGCCCGAGTGAATGATATTGGCCCCTTTCTTAGTTCAGAAATAAGCTAAGCTTATCCATTGTTACCAAACTGAACTCGTTACCGAGGAATGTTCTTATATGGTTGGATATGGTATTATGACATTTGGTGTGTCCTCAAACATGGTAGGTATCCTCAAGACACAAATAACAAAGACCGTGAAACTCTTCGCAAAATGGTTGCCCAGTATATAATTTGCATCAAAGCGTTGTTCAAGAGAAACTTCGATGGAACCCATTTCCACTGCATAGCTAGGGCTTATGGTTAAGAAATGATGCAGAAGATCCATTGTGGGTAATACGGCCCCCACTTGAACGGTATTATATACTTACCAAAAGCATCATTCATCAAGGATATTATTGGGCCACCATGGTTCAAGATTGCACGGCCTATGTCTGAAGATGCCTCAAATGCCAAGAGTTTTCAAATCTCCAAGACTTTCCTCCCCAAAAACTATTCAATATGACCTCTCCCTGGACCTTCTCCACCTGTGGCATTGACATAATAGGGAAGGTTAGTCCCACAACTTCAAACGGTCATGAATTCATCCTGGTAGCCATTAATTACTCCATCAAATGGGTTAAAGAAGAGTCATACGCAGTGCTATACTCACAGACCTCGATGAAGAAGAGATGATGCGTCAATTTAACCTGGATTGTCCAAAAAATATTTACCCTGAGTCTGAAATCTCAGCGCACTACGATTCTTCTCATCCCCCTTCTATTCTTAAAAAAAATCTTCATTTCCCCTACCCAGAACTACGTGGGACCTGGTCCTCTCAAAAGCCCTTTTTCTTTTCAAAATGAAACTCGTGAAAATTATCAAAACACCCAAAGGTATGTACGCAGTCCATACCTTATACATGGGTCCGGTCCCCTTCTTTTTCACAAAATGCTATTCTTTTCTAACCTTCAAGAATGACAATTCATTTTATCATTTACATGAACAAAAGGATTATGTATGACTAGCGATTAGTATAGAAATTAAAATGCAAAACTCATCAAGTGGCACAACAAAATATGATCAAAATCATTTTTTTATTTCTAATTAAGTAATACAACGTTGTTACACAAATTATCAGTGAAAAGAGTTAAACCAACCATCCTTTTTCGCTAACCAAACTGTTCCTATAAAAACCTGATCCTTACCAAGCTACACAAAAATTGTCGCCAAACACCAAAAATCACAAACACCAAAATCACCAAAGATTCACAAAACATTTCCCTCAAATTACGAATGTTTCCACTTCATCGTCATTACCAACCCATGGAGGTTCCAAAGTTTCCCACTCATAGTTGACATTCCATATGTGCTAAGGGGAACAGTATGCCCTAACAAGCCTAGATACAACAATACCGTCTTCCATGGTGTCAAAGTCAATGAACCACCTTTCACCAGTGTCTTTAGCCATTACTTTCTCTACTACCTTCTTCCATAACCACTTTAGGTAGTCCCCACACACATGCCAGGATCCCTCCACAGATTTTGATGGGCTCTTAGATGGCCGACTGTGCTGCCACGAAGAGTCCAACGTCATCCTCAGTGATTCAGTCAAATCCTTCAATAGGAAGAATTTTGTTATGCGAGGCGGCTCAATCTGTTCGCACTCAACTTGGAGTAGGAGACACTAAGAGAAAAAGAAAGAAGTCTGCCGAAGGCCCACCAACCGTACATACCGATCATCTCCAAGTTACAAGACATGCAGTAAGTACCCTCACCATGGCACTGGCTAGCGAAGACACTGGGCTCCATGATTTACAAACCAGTTCACCCAACTCATTACAAATGGGCCAAAGATGAAGAAAATTCGAACAAAGAAATTGGGCACAACCACCAAAGGGTACTCAGGAGGGACTGCGAGATGAATCCTCTCTTCAAGCCACATAAATAGTATTAGTGGGCTCCCTCTCAGGAGTGTCAAAATGACCCTTCTTGCAAGCATCCATGCCGATCAGGATCTCAGCCAACACCACCACAACGAGATTATGGCGATAAGACATCCAGACCGTTATCGCAGTAACCTAGGGATTCACTGTCAAATCACCCATCGCCATAAAAGGCGTAACAGTAATGCCTAAGGAGATACCCCCAGCAATGATGGCATCCTCAAAACCCCTCAAGCGCACTGAATACATAACCGCACGAAGAGAAATTGCCCCTTCGATAAACTATGATTTAGCTGCTGAGTGAGAAAAGTGAACCAACTTTGATAAAAATGCCTTAGGAGAACGGGAGAAGTCGGGCTTAGTTGTCACTACGCTGGGGCTGACCCCCAACATGGACAAGAACTCCTTATAGGTGGGATAGACCTCATCCTAGCCGAAACGAAAGACATGGTCTTTCGAATACGAGAATTATATCGTTGCTACAAAAAGGTTCACTCTATGACTCGGTTACACCACAGATAAACTCGATTCAAGTTGACAGAATCGTAATTGACATTGTATAAGCGCATGGCCTCTAGACCATCAATACAAGAGGAGAATCCTTTATACACGGGAATATCCATTTGTGAATGAAAAATAGTAATTAAGAGAAATGTGGGTGTTGGTGGAGAAAACACATCCCATACACCTCTTTTTATACTTAAAAGCTTTGGCAAAAGATAAGAGCTCTGGAAACTTGAGTAAAATTCAACCCCACAAGAGTACTCTGATGTGCAGGAAAGTGCAATAAAGGCATGGGAATGATTTGACTGGACCCCCATGCCGATAGGAAGGTCAAGGGGTATGACGATTGACCAACCCCTATTTTGAAAATTTTCATTTTTCCTCTTTAATCAAAATCAATTTTAGAAAAATCATCATTTTGAAAAATTACCCCCGGATTATTTACTCATATTTTCTCAAGAAGATCATTTTCTCTAATAAACTTTTACTCCTTTTCATAACAATAATAATCCTTTTTCCTTTCATTATCATTTACATACTAATCTCTATCTTTGCATAAAAATAAAGAACCTCGGCAGAAAATTAAAAGTGCATATAGGATAAGTCACTAAATCAAAAAATATAGGAAAAGAAAAATGCATATTTTCGTTATATATATAATTATCTTCATTTGGTTACATTTTGAAAAAGAAAGGAAAATAGGAAAAAACAAATAGAACTTTTCCCAAACCCACAAACTCTCTCTCTAGCTCTCAACCTCTACGACGGAAGCGCTTTCCCCTGCAACGAGCAGTGGATCATCCACTCCCAGAACCTGAGCCCTCATCAAAAGTAGCATGCGGCACAAAACAGGAATAAGTCAAACTCTTGATATAATCTGATATAGAGGACATCCAATCATTGATATCCCTCAGCCAAGTAGTCGACACCCGAACATATTGTAAGCAAAGAAGCAGCAAGCAAAAGGCAAATTAGTCAAAAACCAAATGAAAGTCAAAAAAATAAGACAAGAAAGAAAGAATATACCTTAGGATAGAGGGCCTCTTATGTAAACATCGTCAACCTAGACACTGACACATGAGGATGGTGCAACACACTCAGTAACTCCTCGCTACTTAATCAAAAGTTGTAGAAAGGGGGAGAAACCTGAATAATCGGAGCCTCCTCTACTGCAGCTGTCGTCGTCGACATGCCACTACTTGTGATGTGGGATTATATCATAGACGGCTAGTTACCCTAACCGAAGTCGTGGCAGGTGGATGCATGTTCTCCACGCCATAGGTGTAAGAGGACATCAATCATCTCATCACAAAATATAGATAGTCATAGCTCGTCGTTGTATTCATATAGTGCGTATAAAGCTTCCCGATCATCGTCGTAGCCTGGGAATCATCTGATATCTCTCTTACCCGCCTCATGTAAATAGGGGGCACCGATGGTTGGACCTCCACCTCCTCCATGATCTGCCTCACTACCTTCTCCCCTAGGTACCAAATGTACCCAAACTCATACACAATCAACCACCATATCTGCGCTTGTAGTCTTGTCATCCTCATATCACGCGAAGTCGTCGCCAGATGTATAAGGCCACCTGGAATCCCAAATATAGAATTAGTATCTACTCAAGGAATAAAGATGCCAAAAAAGAGAATCAGAAATGATAGAAAGATAACCTGATCACTCATCAGGGCATTCAGAGCTCGTTGCACGTTCGCCATAGACAATGACTTATTCGACCTTTAGTTGGACATCTGCCATTGGAACATCAGACAGAAGTTCGCCAAGCCCTCATTCTTCGGGCTATCAACCCCGAATTATGCCCGATCACATCATAAAACCACGTCTGCAAAAGACAGGAATCAACTAAAAAGAAACCAAAGAAGAATGCAAGGAATGAATAAAAAGAAAATGAATTCAAAATTACCTCCAGAAGATACGTAGCCCCCGTAAAAGTTTCACGCAGAACTGGTTGAAAGAATTTTTAAGAAGAATAAAGAGACGCCAATGTCTGGTTCCCCAAGTCATATAATCGGACATCAGAAATCATCTTCAAGTACGACAAGAACCAGAGATAGACAATGTCGCCACTCCTAGCCACTTAACAAAAGAAAAATAAACAAACGGGTCATCTGCCTCACCTGCTTCCCGTCAATCACATCCACCTTTATCTTTAAGAGAGTTTCATTCAAAGTAAAAATACGGATCGAATCCCCAGATACAATCCTACCCACACCCCCCAAAGAGGCATGCATCGCCTCCTGCATCATCCTGAGCGTGTAATCCACCACTATCTAAAATACCTCACAATAAATCCCATCAGCTACTGAACGTCTATGGGAATAACCGTCATCTCCCCAAAGCCAAGATGGAAGGTGTGGGTAGTGTCCCACCATACTCTCCCAGAGCACACAAAATGGAGGTATAACGCGGTGTCTCATCCAGCCTCTACCAAGCGACCAAAACCTGTATAGGAAACCGTCCAACGTACCACAATAGAGAGCTTCACCTAAACCCCATTCAACCTCGTCGTCTCCTAAGACCGGATATCCAAAAGAGAAATGTCAGTCTGCAAAAGAAGAAAAAGAAAACCCCATCATTAGCAAAAAGAAGAAAGAGAAATGAAATGGAGTACCAAAAGTCACTGCTCTTATGTATCCACTGTGGTTCATCACCTTAGACAAACGGTGGTATGATATGTAGTAGAGTACGCTCATCAGTTATAGGCTTAAACATATTAAAGACAGTTTCGTTGCCTGAAGTAAGAGGCACCCTAGACTGTCACTCCAAGCCATCCAATTATTATTGTACACCTAAACCATCCATTTGAAGTCTTGAAGAAAAAAAGGACTTAGGAATGGTCTTTAGAGAGAGAAAGTAGAAGATTCAAACACTTAAAGGGGTGAGAAATGGGGAGGATTCACCCCTTTTTTTAGAAAGCGAAAGGTCTTATCGATTGGCAGCTCCCTGACCATGTCGATTGAAAGTCATCTTTTCCCCTTCTCAAGAAAGCTCGGGAGTTTGTACCCTTAACAATTGACACCCCTAAGGACTGCATATTGGCACCCCTTCCAAATTTTGTACAAAAAATACCAGAAAATTCCATAGTAATACAAAAATTTCTCAAAAAATTCCCAAAAATATAAAATCTCAATTTCCTCAAGAAAATCATTTTTTGGATCACTAAGCCCCTTGCAAACTCTCGAAATATCCAGACGGATTAATCTTATGCTCTTATCCCCAGCATAATCCCCAGCGGGATTAATCTTACACACATATCATCAGTATATCCACAAGCAGAACCAATGACGTGTCCGCATCCAAGTCTACTATAATTCTTGAAGCTAAACACCCCTTGGTGTAGTATCAAAATAACACAATCCTTAGCCAAATCCTCAAAGATAAGACCTTCCTCAGTAATGTTGTAAAAAACACAATCTCCAATGGAGCCACAAATGAACCCATACCCCCCAAGATAATTTAAAATTCCTCAGGCGAGTAACTCCCCACATTACAACTTTAGGTCCGCGGAGTTGACATCAGTCTGTTAAATTGGTCGTCACAACTTAAGGTCCTCAAAATTGACATCGACCCGTAAAATTGGTCGTCCCAACTTAATGTCCTCGGAATTGACCTCGAACCGCTGAATTAGCCATCCCAACTTTAGATCCTCAAAATTAATCTCGGTCTGTAGAATCGGTCGTCACAACTTTAGGTCCTCATAATCGACATCGGCCCTAAAAATTGATCGCTACAACTTAAGGTTGTCAAAATTGACCTCGACCAGCAGTATTGGTCATTATAACTTAAGGTCCTCATAATTAACCTAGGCCCTCAGAATTGGTCATCATAATTTTAGGTCCTCAAAATTAACCTTGACCCGAAAAATCGATCTCCACAACTTAAGGTCCTCAGAATTGACCTATATCCTCATAATTGGTCATCATAATTTAAGGTCCTCAGAATAAACCTCGGCCCTTAGAATTGTTCGTCGCAACTTTAGGTCTTGAGAATTGACCTTGACCCACAGATTTGGTCATCATAACTTTCGATCCTCAAAATTGACCTCGGCCCGCGAAATCGGTGGTCATAACTTAAGGTCCCCAGAATTGACCTCAACCCTACAACTTAAGGTCCTCGAAATTGACCTCGATCCTCAGAATTTGTCATCACAACTTAAAGTCCTCAAAAATAACCTCGCCCCGCTGAAATGATCATCCTCAACATAAATTGAGAGTTAACTTCATCCTCGTCTCCTTCGGTCTCCATAATTGACCTCGACCCATTGAATTTGTCTCTTTAATTCCTTTAAGCAAATTGTAACACGTATTTGACTCACTAAATTATTCGTCTAAACCTCTTTAGGTCATCAAAATAGACCTCAACCCGTTAAATCGATCACCTTCATCTTCTTAGGTCCTCAGAACTTACCCCAACCCGCTAAATTGGTGAATCTCATTCTCTAGGTCCTCAAAATCGACTTAAAATTTTGTTTCCTAATGTCGATGTGGTGTTTATCATTCGACAGTCCTCACTTTTTCCAAGCTCACTCGTCGAGGGGCTCTTTGTAGACACCTCATCCTAGGACCCTCCTAAGCACCTCCTTAGGTCCCTATCACTCACTTATTCATCGCAAAACAAAGGTCCTACCACGAGTACTGATCTAGAGGCCATCGGATGCTCATGGGCCCCGTTTGACTATGATAAACTTTCTCGCCTGAGTTAAAGCTCAATGAATCTTTGAAGGGATCTAAATCCCCTTTTTAATGGTCCTCCCTATGCGTGAATCTGCCTTATGGTTTGGACAAACGGTCCATTTTTGTATCCAAAACTGATCCAGAGGGCACCAGATGCTTTTGAGCCCCTTTTGACTCCGGCCAACTTCCTTGCCTGAGTGAAAGCTCAATAAATCTTTAAAAGGCCTCTAAATCCCCTTTTAAATGATTTGCCCTGTGCACGAATCGACCTTACGGTTCTGATGAACGATCCGTTTACCTCGAAAATTAATCTAGAGGCCAGTAAACACTTATTGGCTCTGCTTGACTCCTGTCAACTCTTTAGCTCAAATGAAGATGAATGAATCCTCTAAGGGCTTTGAATACCCTTTCCAATGATTTGCCTTGTGAATCATCCTTACGATACTAACAAGCGACCTATTTTACTTTAACGGGTCACCGGGCGTTATCGAGCCTCGTTTGACCTAGGTTAACTCTCCGAACCAAATGGTGTCAGATGAAATATCGAAGGGCATTGAATACCCTTTCCAACGGTCCATTCGTGTGCAAATTGGTCTTACGATTCAGGCGATTGATTCGTTTTCCTTCGAGAATTTCTTGTTTAGTGACCAACAGGAGCTTTCGGGTCCTATTTGACTTCAGTAAACTCCCAAAAATGGAAGCGTCTTAATGGATTCTTAAAGGACTCTGAATACCCTTTCCAACGGTCCACCCCATACACGATTCGCGTTTTACGACCATTTTTTTGGAAAAAAATACCTCAAACTGTCGAATGGCAACCCTAGGGCCCTGCCTATCAGCAGCGTGTCTAGGTTTCTATGCCAATAGGCAAGTTTAGAATAATTCCGATCGGCACCCCCTTGTCCCTATAAATAGAGGCCATGACCTCACTTTGAAAGAGACCCCTAACATCCCTCTCAACAATTTAGAGAGAATTCCCTCGAATTCAGAGTTGTTCTTTCCTTAAAATTACATTTCCCACTTTCTTCCATCTTTTTCACTCTTTTGAGTAAATTTTCACCCACCTACTTAAACCACC